>OY294067.1:154897434-155276217 GCA_958510875.1 Endomychus coccineus | reverse complement strand
TTTCTTGCATTATCGCAAAATGCAATCCACGAGCGGCAGATAGAACGCTGATCTAGCCTAGAAATCCCCGCGAAAAATGTCATAGAGAATTGGGACCCCTCAGATGAGAGGATAGGCAACTTTAGATACATAAAATCGAATGAGGAGAGTATCCTGTGACGTAGCTAGTTGTTCCCTCCCTAATAGAGTAGGGAACGAAAGATATAAGTCAAAGGATGATGAAAAAAGTTAGTTTGTGCAGCTCCTCAGTTTTGGGTAAGAGGTCTCTTATCACCCTCTATCAATCTAGTTAATTTGTTTGGTCAAAATGAATACGTAAATTGATAAATTTCAGCTTCATTCATTCCGAAAAATAGAATTATAAATTTTAAATACTTCTTAATTGAAATTCAAATCACTAGAATGAGAAACAAAAGGGAACAAAATTGTTACTTTTTATTCCAATTTAATTAATAGATTTTTTCCTAATTCAGATTTCATTGACTTCTCTTTCTTATATTTCTAGTTATTTCTTCTTTTTGTGGCATTAAGTGAGTCAATGTAATGAAATTTTCCCTGCGCTATCTTCTCCAGTGTGCAAAAGTGCAGTACAACAGAAATTCTGGAACATGTTTTCTTCATTTTTTCAAAATTTGGCATTCATCCGCAAATCGATGAGACAATAACCTTGAGACGAATTTCTTTACAATATTATACAGTGAAATGGATGTCTTTGGTCTTAATAAAATACATTAAACATGAAACAAAATCACTTCTTTCATCTCCAAGTTACAAATAAGACTTACAAAACTTAAGCACAGTTTATATCAGATAAATATAGAAAACTGTAAGTAGGTAGGTATATCGGTACATACCTATAAATCAAAATCACAAAAAAATACAAAACCTTATACATATAAGAGATCGAATAAACATAGGAACTTCAATACACATTAAAAACGATGTACCTAGCTAATATTATATTACTTGTTTGGCAGTGTGTGACTTTCCCAAAAAGCAGGAAAATTCACCCAAAAAATTACAACAACGAATAAATTTCACTAAATATCATATGCCGTTTAGCCTTATGTTTTGAAAAGTTTGATACATGAATCTAAATATATACAAATTAACGTTGTAAAATCATTTTGAAATGAAACTTCAAATTTTTGTACACAACCCTTAGCATTGCGTGTTTATAAAAATTAAACGAACCTACCAGTTCGAACGATGGAGCGTGTAGGATGTCACAACGGCCACTGAACGTTGCAATTTCGTACAATAAGTATTAAACAAGTGAATCGTTATGTCAAATTCACATTATATTGGCAAAGCCACACCGCTCTACGGTATCCATTACTTTAGAACATTTTACTGGATTGTGAATGATCTGTATTCTGTGATACAAGCAATGTTAATGTCGCAATTTAATTATTCTATGAACATCTTATCAATTTGCTAACAATTAGCGTTCCATACACCTCCCCCAAGATTAACAACAATGTTCTACCCTGTTTTACGTCTGAAATAATTAGGAAATATCAGACTAAAGAAAAATGGATATGCTAAACTTGATGATTATATTGCATCGAAAATTCGAAGATCGTCAATCAAAACTAATATTGCCTCTTCATTTCGGCTCTATATATCAGAACCAGAAAATAGCATAAAATGTTATTTCAAATCTTTCTCGTTATTTTTTTATATCAAAAAAAAGCAGTTCTATTTCTGAACACGTTTAATTTGATAATTTCTGCTACTCATGTCCTCTGAAATTGTCAATATCTCTTATAAGTACTTCCAAAGTGTCTAAATCTAACGTATGATAAATCTACAGATAATTGTAATAAATTCAATGATACTTTTTTCTCTCTTCCATTTGTTAGTCCATCTGAAGTGGTTCAAATTAATAAAAGACTTATATCAAGTCACACGAAGAGTCCAGATCCAGATCCTGCTTTTTTTTCGTGAAAGATTGAATCAATATATCTGCAGATTGACTGACATTCATATATTCCTCATTCTTGGAATCACATACATTTTATATTATCATTCAATCATGTGAAACTGCAGATATCGCCAGAGCAGCATGGGTTTACTACATTCAACACTTGGCTGATATTATTGATGAGGGTGGCCAGGTTGATTGTATCTACCACAATTTTGCCAAGGCATTTGATAAAATGGATCACAGTATTTTATCAAATAAAATGTCTAGCTTTGGATTTACAAATCATTTTGAAAAATCTTGTCTTCCGGATGGATTCCGCATCACAATAGCTCGACTTGATGCCGACGTTTCGCCAACCATTACAGGTGGCATCTTCAGGGCAGGCTTGAGGCTTGAACTGAAACTCACAGAATAGTAGGCTTCATCATCCGAAATTGTCGCCTATTAATAGTATTCAGTAATGATATAATACAACTGATTTGTTTGTTCTGAGCTTATATATGCTTCAGATGTGTGAGACCGCCATTATAAGATTTACATAAACAAAATAGAGCTCGTGAGTCTGCGTTTCCTAAGATATTTAGCGTTCAAAGCTGATGGTAATTATCCATCTATTGATTATTCCTACCAGGCTCTATCTGAGGAAATTCATATAGTATGAAGTCATTCATAATCTGGTTGACTGTCCTAGATTTTATCGTTGATTGAAAGAGTTAAGAAGATACGCAACGCTCGTGCATTTTGGCGTAAACGAAAAGCTGACCGAGATCTAGATGACGAGGAATGGTTGAGCTGACCGAGAGACTCAGTCTGCCAGCGACTGCCGTGAGGTTCAGAGCTCGCGCATACGTTCCGTGCATTTTATGTTCACACGCTTATTACGCTTGACTATTGCCGTGAATTGAAAGTTATACTTCCAATCAACGCTATTATAGATTTACTGTGCCTTCATATCAGTTCTAATAATGACTTCGGTATCTAATAATAGTTGTTGTTATGTTTATTGTGACAACAATATTCGATTACGTAATGGGGTCACTTTTTTCAAATTTCCGGTGAACGGTATTATAACAACAAAAGAGTGGCAAAAGAATTGTGGAAACATTGAAATCTTCTTAATAGACATTGAGAAATCAAACTGTACAAGGTGCATTAACACTAATCGAAAACGCAAATTGTTGTGCCGTACTGCAGTGCCCATAAAATATTTTTATATTTACTAAAAATATTTTATCATCTCGAATAGATTATTAATAACATTGTTTATTTATGCCTAATAAATTGGCAATAATAGCCTCTAATATTTATTTTGTAGGATTTCAAATATACCACTCAATTGTTTGCGTAGTTAAATGGGTATGGTTCTCCGTTCCAACCAACACCAACATTTTGGTCTGGTTCCAAAAGTACGGAAATTTATAAACTGGGTTACCTTTCATAAAGTACTATTTGACACGTTGCAATAATCATACGCCTACTTAATTAATTGAAGAATATTATTAGATGCATGATTAAAATAAATATAATAGGTATATATTATTAACTAAATTCTTACTGTTTTATTTTGCCCCACGTTGTGGTGACAATTATTAACTAAATTCTTATTAGTTTATTTTGTTGAGTTTTATTTGATTATTCTACCGGCTAGCTTTTTATCTTTTTTTTTTTATTTGATTGTATTTGAACTTTGAATTAATGTTTTTGAAGTTTTTGAACTTTTGAAGTTTATCTGAAGTTTATCTATAGAATAATTTTATATGGAATTAAACACAATGCTCTTTGAATTTCACAATATTTAATTTCTATGACTCTTATTATCTCAATTTTATGTTTACAAAATCTATGATATAACCTTAAAAACACTTTTACAACTAATATTTGTTTATACTGTTATAATCAACAATCTTCCTTTTACTTTACAGATAATACTGATAATATGATGTAGAAATTATAAACAAACTTACGTTTAGATAATATCCGAAAGTGTGTTTAACAATGTTGGCAATGTTCAATTTACTTCTTTTTAATTTCGTTGATTCACTTTTTACACAATACTATGCTATTTCACGATAATCACAGGTAACTAATTTTGGTTACTTCTTCTTGAGAATCAGGAACTGTTGATAATACTTTGTTTTATTCTTTTAGATAAGATATGAAACTTTTCGATGCTTTATTGAAATTATATTGAAGAATGGCAATCGTTGGATACTTCTTATAAATTGGAGGTTATTACAACCTTTTACTTGGTTTAGATACTTGGAACACTCGTTGACTTTTAATAATTTTTATTAACTTCGGTTACTTGGAACTTATCGAAGTTTGGAACACTTGCGTTCACTGATGTTTATTTTTATAAACTTAGGTTAGAAAATTTTGGTGAGTTGCCAGAGAAGCACAGTCTCTGCTTAGATATTAATGCAAACCGACTTGGCTTTACTTTCAGACCCTTTTATAGGCCTCCAAAACCGACGCTACATTTATGTCATTTTCCACCTATTAGGTGCCTTCTTTTCATATCAAGAATGCCAAGTTAATTGTTGTGAAACTGATTGTTACCAGCCTGACACTAGGAATTCGTCTCTACCAATCAGAATTTAGTATTCTATAATTTTTGAATTATTGGAGATTTTCAACTTATTTCAATTGATAGTGATTCCTTCTTTGTAAATTAATATTGCCTACATTTTTCCACACACTTTGGTATAATATAACCTATGATTGGGTTATTATTAATATGATTATTCCCATATTTATGGTTTTCTTGACAGTTACTTATTCTTAAATCTAATACATACTATATTATATCAATAACATTCTTTTAACATTACATAACTCAAATTTACTAATCCTAACTTATATCTATAACATTATTCGATGTTTTGTACTATCTCATGATAGTTTTGTAATCACTTTAATTATGATTTCTGCTTTCGTTACACAGTACGTTTCTTCACTTTCACTGAAGTTCTTGTTTATCACTTCTTATTCTATTACATTGTTGTTTATTATGTTTTACATTGTTAATTTTAATATCCTAACTATTATTCAGCTTTTACTATTGTTTTTAATTCCATATAAATATCTTTTATTTGATCTTTTCTGATTTTCAAAGTTCGGTACGTTATTATTTTTAAATTTTTATTGTTTATGAAATGAAATCATAACAATATATGATAGATTATTGAAATATCGACTGTACCTCCATCACAATTCCGCGATATCGTTTATCCAAAATTTATTCGAAACTTGATTCAAAAATTCTTCACAGTTTATTATGATTATTCTTAAAATTGATAATCTTTCTTATAGGGGAACCACATCCTTTTGTTACCCCAACAAACGTAAAAACGGAACCAAGTCCCAAAACATACGCTAAAAAATAGCACGTCAAATCAGTACCACGTCCATTGTTTCTACAAACTCAGAGGATGTAATCATTGATTTTGTGAAGGATTCTCCAACTACAGGACGTACTTTTCGAAAATCCGCATCTAGCAGTACTCTCAGCAGTAAAGTGAGCGAACGTTTGTTAGCAATGTCTTCCAAAACAGAATCATTGCTACAAAGAAAGACTAGGGCATTAACAATTAAGATAACAAAGTTGGAATATAAATTGGAAGCTAGGTATTCGTAAACATATAGACTGAAACAAAAGCAAAAGTCTCTCACAAATAGAACAGAAATATAAATTGAAAGCTAGGTATTCGCAAACATATAGATTGAAACAAAAGCCAAAGTCTCTCACAAATAGAACAATCATGAATAATTTGCTGAGATTTAAGAGTAATGCTACAAGAACGTTCGTTAATATGCAAGTTTTCCATGGCCGAAATTCGAAATGGTTATTAGCTGAGAAACAGTTAGCTCTTTCCTTATATTATAAATCTCCTAGTGCATATAAATATATGGCGAATAACTTGAAACTATCTCTCCCATCTGTTCGAGTGATCCAAACGTGGTTAAAAGTGTTCAATTTGAAGACTGGATTGAAAACAACACTTATTAATGAACTTTCTTTGGAAGCAAAATGTATTACTGATCGTGAGAAGATGTGTGTTGTGTTGTGTGATGGGATTGTTTTGAAAAAACAGTTGGAATACAATAAATCTGAAGACAACGTGGAAGGTTACCAGGATCTTGAGATGTTACACCGAGAGGAAAAATTAGCAGACACAGCTCTAGTATTTTTCATTCGTGGTCTTGTCCATAATTGGAAGATAACCCCTGTGTTACCACACTTCTTCCGGTCCCGTGAAAAGTGTTTCAATGCAGCACATTATCATCGATGTGATAAGGGCATTAAGGAATATGTCATTCAATCCCCAGGTAGTGGTCTGTTATCAGGGATCGAATAATAGAAGTGCGTTAACTTTGTTGGGTGCTACAAAAGATAATCCTGTTCTTGATGTGGATAGTCAAAAAGTATTTTGATGCACCTCATTTAATAAAAAGCTTACGTAATAATTTCATGAATCCAAAATTGACATTTATTGTTAACAAAAAGCGCGTTTCTTGGTCTGACATTGTCAAAATCTACACTTTCGATCAAACTAGTTCAACTTTCAGAGCAATGATCAAAATTACGGAAAGTCATATTTATCCTACAAATTTTCAAAAAATGAGAGTCAAATTAGCAACACAAATTTTTTCACATACTGTTGCTGCAACAATGATCACTGCAGATAAAACGAAACAAGTGAATAGTTCCACAATACTACACTGCAGATTTTATTGGGAATATTAATCAAATATTTGATGCTTTAAATAGTAGATTGTTAAAGATCAGAATCCTCATAAAAGAGCCTTATCTGTTTATCAAGATCTACTTACCTGAGAAAGTTTTGACTAATGCTTCATTATATTTCCAAAATGTAGAAGTTTTCGAAGGCGAGAAACAGAGAAATAATATTTACTGCCTAAACGGCGTTTTATGGACTATTAAAGCAATTCTATTATTATGGTCCTCTTTGAACGAGAAGAAATAAATTATTTATTGACGAATTTTTTGACTCAAGACCCCTTGGAAAATTTTTTTTCTGTAATCAGAACACGGAGAGGTTATAACTCCACACCTACTGTACGACAATGCCGCATATCAATTCAACACAACATGAACATAAGACTTCAAATGGCTGCAACTGCAGGAAATTGTGAGGTGGACGAAAGCGACATGTTGGACCTTGAAAAATCAGATTCCTGTGATTTTAGTGGAGAAAAGGAAATAATTATTCCGAACAAAGCCAAAGTCAATGACAATGATGTGCCACAAAATAAATTTGAGAGTGATTGGTATCCAGATGAATGCATAGGTGATGCAGAGCCTACAAATATTACTCTGGAGACATGTTCCAATGTTTATGTTGTTGGCTATCTAGTAAATAACATTCTGAGAAAAACAAAATGTAAATATTGTGAAGTGGAACTGCTCAGAAACAAAAACTTCAAGGAAATGAACTTCTTCTCTTGAATGAAAATTACTCATGTTCTGCAAGTGTGAAATTTCTGAAACGACCAACGGAAGAGTTTTGTAACATTGTAACTTTTTTATTTTCAAGATTTAATGCTCTCTTCGATATATATAAATGCGAACCAAATGTTACACAAAATATTGAAAACTCCATTTTAAACTCGTTAAATGTTCATCACGGTTGGTTTACAGACAATGATAGTTCAGAATGTGTAAAACATAGAATAAACATTGTGAAGTTATTTATAAAAATGAAAATTTTTCGCAACTTAAAATGGGAATCGCAACGGCTCACATCAAAAAAACCAAAAAAGTTCTTCAAGCTGCTTTCCTAAACCTAATCTCGTTTGAATCTTTTAAAATATCCTGGGCGGGTACAATCGTATTGAATTATCATTCTATGAATTTTAATAAAATCAAATGTATGTTTTTTCCATAGCACTGTTTAGATAATGAGATACAATTTTATAAATTTTGTTTCTATGTGCTATATATGAATTATTTTATATGCAAATGCTGCTTCGACGTACCACTACATGTACCACCAGAATCCAAACATTTATATTCATTTGTTTATCTTGTTTGAATATTGTAAAATATCCTGGGCGGGTACAACCGGATTAAATTATCATTCTATGATTTTTAATAAAATCAAATGTTTTTTTCATAGCACTGTTTGATAATAAGATACAATTGTATAAATTTTGTTTCTATGTGCTATATATGCATTATTTTATATGCAAATACTGCTTCGACGTACCACTACATGTACCACCGCAATCCGAACATTTCTATTTATTTTGTTTATCTTTTGGTTCTTCCAGTTAAAATATTCTCAACAGTCATTCATAGCTGATGAGGAATGCCAATATTTAAGTTTTTTAGTCAATACTAATTTATTTCAATATTGGTAGGTATAATTTGGTCATTTGGTATTTGAATATGTTTATGGAGTGAATGTTTAGGGAAAATCTGAAATAGCCATTTATGAAAGTAAATAAATATTTGTTTGTATATTTAGTGGAAAGTTGTTTTGTTAACAGATACAATTTATGGTGTCCCATGTTTAGTATTCCCAGGAAGAAACCCCCTCTGGGTATCTGCAAACATATTCCTTTCCCCGAAAATGGGTTAGTCGAGTTCAAAAGTCTTCCTATTAAAGATCAAATAGGTATCTTATAAACCGTGCCTCTAATAAGAATTTTGTAGGAATATCTCCTTTTCTCCAAATTAATGTATATGTATATTGAATACTGATACAAATTCACCTTCCCGTATTCTAGATATCAAAGCCTACACTTCATAAGAAAAATTGTACTGATTTCCTTTCAAATTTTTACTCATTTGACCAGACACTAGAATACAACTGGGATGTCGCCGTTTGCTTGAATTTCCTATCATATTCATACAGAAGCGGCGATCGTAAAAAGTCAAGTCGTTTTTGTCGCTTTCGGTCTTAAACATCTTACAACGTTGTTCTGTCCACGGCCGCGCGTAAATCAAAGAGGCGCACCGAACAATCTACTACTCGACGAGTTTATAGGCGGAGGGAAGAGGGTATGGTACGGTACGATAGTTCATATAAGGTTGCGTATCTTCTTAACTCTTTCAATCAACGATTTTATGACGACTGACTCACACGTTTCATCAGCTCGTACCCGTTCCATCCATTGATTCTATCTACCCGTTTTAAGAACAAACAGTTTATTAATTTCACCAATTTGCCAACTCTATAGATTCTACTAGTTGATCGGAATGACTAGTGACATATGTAAAGCTGTATACATATATTAGTTGATATGAACTAACTATTCTATATGTACTTCTAAGCTCTCCAAGGGGTATCTGTCCCATTGAGCTAGTATAATTGGATGAATAAAAAAATAAACTTATTACGAAAATTTGAAAAAGTGACTAAAGTTCGTTTTTATCATTGTATATAACATTTGATGATAGTTAGGGATATAAATATTACTTCTCAAGAACTTCGAACAGCTTACAGCGTATTTATACTTCTTAACAAACCGTCGTGAATGAAACTTATCTACTTACCTCGTTTTTAGTAACTCTATCCCAATCTAATAATAAGAATTCCAATCCTATATCTTCCAGCCCCTCGCTTGTTTCTTGTGGTACATCAAAGACGAAACTTTCATTGAATACTGGACTTAAAGTTCTTTTCTTTACATGTGTTTTCTTTTTAGCTAACCTTTGACCATGATAGAGAAGATATATTTTCACATAAGGATCAGCTAAGCCTGTCACGTCCATTTTTGGTAAGTTTCGAGCTTTTAAAACAACCACCGTCAAGCGGGCAGCAGCTGGTTGCCAACATAAGGAGACAAGCAGTTCTCCACGTCCTTGAGATCGCATCTATGATGAAAAAATGTATAAGAATGAAGATCAAGGAAAGATTACTGCATTTTACAATAGCTATAGGTTTATTTTAGTGAATATTGTTGATTATATAATTTCATACTTAATGATTTATTTTGAACATAAGTTAGTCAGACATTACTGCTTTATATACGTATTCAAGCTTCCAATAAAATTATGATTTATTGTGATTATATGTGAAATTTAGGAACATAATGAAGATATATTCAGATTTTTCATCCCCTTTGGCAAAGAAGCTTTGTAATTACGATTTTTCTATAGAACGATTTTGAATTTCTAAATTAGCACATGTTTGTTAACATAAAATTTGGGAATCTGTTGAATAGATTTCTCTCAGTTTACTTGAATAGTAATTAATATTGCAAATGCAGTGTGGGCAACAGCGAAAAGTATTTGTAATAAAATAAGTTAATATATTCGAACAACTAATTACTAAAAATCATCGATTTATTGACATAATATCTAAAAACAAACAGTAAATATCAGAAGTCAATCAAGACACATAAGATGTGATGTATTTTCATTTCCTAACACCCCCACTAAAATGCAGTTACACATCTATGATCATAGTTTTCATACAAGGCATGTGCTTGCTTTCGAAAATAATCTTTTTCAAAATATCTATGTAACCGTGTCTCAACCTCTGTCTTATAAAATTATGCGTTTTGTCGATGTGTTTCGTTTTTGCACGATAACCATCACCTTTAGAAAGTTTTATTGCACTCTTGTTGTCACAATCTATCAAAATTGATTGCTTGGACATGTTCGGCCAATATTTTTCTTCAAACTGATTCAACCAAATAGCTTCCTACGTAGTTGGAGACAATGCTATATATTTGGCGTCTATTATTGACAATGCAACTGTTTGTTGTCTTTAACAGCTCCAAGTCCTCCTGTTTAAAAAATACATAACCAATACATGATCGTCTATCAATATTACTTGCCCAGTCAGAATCACAACATCCTGTTATATCCAAGTCAGTATTTCTTGTGAATACTTTCGCACTCGCAGAGCCTTTGAGATGTAGCAGGATTCTTTTGAATGCCGATGAATGCGCTTTCTCATAATCATGATTGAACTGACTAACAGTATTAACAGCATACGTGATCTGGCCTAGATCTTTGATAAGCACATAAAATACCACCAACTGGTTCCTGGTATGGTATTTTCAATATTTTTTCTCTATCTTGTTCATTCTTTGAAGACTTGTCTTTTGTTAACTCGGGATTGGGATCTACAGGAGTGGACGCTGACTTACAATATACGAAAATTCTCCAAAACTAAATTCATATGATTCTCTTCTTGGTCAAGGTAAATAATTCCTTCTTCCCGATTCCTTGTTATTGTCAATCCAATACAATTTTTGTCTATCCATGCTCTTTATTTTGAATCTTTTATTCGATTATCCCTTCAATAATATATTGATATCTCATCCGTAGAAAACTCAACAAATCATCTACATAAGCTGCTACAATCAAAGTTAATTCATCTTTCAAATTGTAGTATATACCGGGATATCAAAAATTAGCTTGGTCAAGGGTGGTTGTGGAATCTACAACGTGTGTCTTACTTTACATTTGAAATAATTATGTCACTGTCACACTGACATCATCAATAACCTATAAATTTCATACCTATTCATTTCAGTTGTAAAACAATAATGAACTACAAATTATGAAATAATGGTTTGAGTAACAAGAAAAACTAAATTACAGTAATTGTTGGAAATGTCCCCCGTTTTGTTCGATGCACAAGTTGACGCGCATCCTCATGCTGTGAAAACCGTTTTGAAGCATTTCTGGCGTTATGATTGTACATTGCTGAACTATTCTTTGTTGAAGTTCTTGCAAATTATTCACCGGAGTTGCGAAAATCATTGACATCTTCTTCTGTACGAACTCTTGGTCTACCAGCACCTTTTTTATGAGTCACACAACCAGTTTCGCGAAACACTTCAACACAATTTGTAAGGCACGCATACAAATTGTCCGGTAATATTGCCACGTTTGGGAAGTGCTCTCGAAAATTGTCCAAACACAAACGTTGACTGTATTGCCAATTCCTATTAACAAGCGCACCCGTTCAAAAATAAGCTTCAATCATGACAATTTTGTGCTGTGTGGTAAGAGGCATGATTCAGAAACTGGATTAGAAAATTTCAGCACATTGACTTAACAGATTCTGACACAGCAAAACATATTCAAAAATTTGAAGTAAGACATACGTTTTACATTCCACAACCACCCTTGACCAAGATAATTTTTAATTTGTAGTTCATTATTGTTTTACAACTGAATTAAATATGTATGAAATTTGTAGGTTATTGATGATATCAGTGCGACAGTGATATAATTATTTCAAACGTAAAGTAAGACACACGTTTCAGATTCCTCAACCACCCTTGACCAAGATAATTTTTGATATCCCGGTACATGCATCATTTATACACTGATGTAATCCAATTTCTTTCAAGGCAGAACAAAGTTTTTTGTTCTATTGACTACTTGCTTGCTTTAGTCCATAAATCGCTTTGTCTGGAGTCTGGAGATTGTAAATAAATTTCCTTTTCAAGATCTTCTTATAGAAATACAATGACCACATCCTTATGTTCGGAATCTGAATTGTATTTGGATGCTAAAGATATCTAATATCTCAAGAAATTATATCGAACAAATGGACTTTATGTCAGTCAATCATTTTTCATAGTATATCCCTTGACCATCAGACGCGATATGCATCTGATAATGTTCCCTGTTCTATTTGTTTTTGTTTTAAATACCCATTTACTATATTATATATAATTATTCTTCTTGCATAGATTTGAACCAATGATCAGTATCATGCCTCTACATTACCTCTTATATATCTATAGAATCATATTGTTCATTATGATTTATTATCAGAAGAAGGAAGAAATCGTCCATATTCTTCTCTTTTCTGTCTGTTTCGATTCTCAATTATTCTCTCATGCCCGGATGGTTCTAGTCCACCATTGTTCAGTTCTTCAATTGCACTCTCTGATAAGGTTTTATCAAATGTTAGTTTTATTCATTTTGTGGCTAAAACTTGCAGGCTACAAGATAATATGATGGCACCATGTTAAATAACTTTATTGAAGGTCAAATAAAGATTTAAAATTATTGCCACCACTCCTTGCCTATTTCAACCCCCAAAACCCCCTAAAACCACTTCTCAAAACAAAAAACAAAAACAAAAAAACTGCCGTTTCGATTTTAAGCCCAGCCAGAAACTCAAAAATTTACTTATTTATCATAAAATTGATCATATTATCCATATTATTATTATTTTTTTGGGGGCGTTCAAATAGATAAGGAGTGATGGCAATAATTTTAAATCTTTATTTGACCGCCAATAAAGTTATTTAACATGATGCCATCATGTTACCTTGTAATCCACAAGGTTTAGCCACAAAATGAGAAAAAAAAGCGTTCTTGGTCCAAATAATGGCCAATCATTCGGAAATGGACCGATAACTTTTGATGGCATAGGGTATCTTAACAATTGCCAACATCAGTGAACATTTTCACCAGGTTTGGGAGGGTTAACTTGCAGTCCATTTTCGGTCCAATTTTAACTGGTCGGCCTAATAAACGGACACGATAAAAAATGATGGCAGATAGTGGAAGTGGATAAGAATGGCATGCTTTTCAAGTAACCGCAGCTTGGAAAAGGTTAACCTCCAGTCAAAAAAAAAACTTGCGGATGCTGTATCTCAAGATCTAGCAGCCGGTGAAAATACGGTCTGAGAGATGAATTGGTCATTGAACCGTCTTCTAACGATAAACCATAGTGCCATCGGGTTAATGTTCAGACCATCAATATCGCTCTGGCTCCTAGACTATTTATACAGTCGATAGTGTGAAGATGATAAACAAAATTCTAGAGTAAGAGTAGATTATAGATTTTATAATGAGAAGGCTATCGCTCTGACTCCTAGACTATAAGAGTAAGTTATTTTTGGTATAGTTTCAAATATCTTCTATCTCATAACAATCCAAACTTTTTTATATATATTTTGACTACACGAGAAGGAAACCTATAATGTTCGAAGAATATCATGTGAGTCAGCGGTGGAGTGTTGGATAGCTCTCCAAAGGTGTCGTTCTACCAAAGGTGAACCGGGCGTATTATTAATTATTATTTCAGAATTCTAATATGTCATCTGTGAGTCTCATCAACCAGTAAAAATTAATTCACTATCTGTTCTCACTCATTCATTTTACTAATATTCGAATTATAGAACATATCTCACCTTAAGGCTCCTAGGTTGGATTTCCCTACAAAGAGCCATTTGTTGAGTTTCTATCTGACTGACATCAACTTGATCCAAAGCGCAAAACACTTCTCCAATAATATCGTCTCTGGAATATCTATCGAAACTAAGGACTACAAAATGCAAAGTAATATCTGGTAACTGAGTGAAAGCTATGCCATAAAATGTGAAATCTTCATCGTAAACTGGGTTACGAGTCTTACGAAGAACGCGAGTTTTAACTTTATGTTGTTTGTCGGGCAGCAATTGTAACTTGACATATGGATCACTGGAGCCAACGTTTGGATCTTTGGCTGGTAGATCTCGGCAACGAACTACAGACACAATAAGTGCATTCTTATCGTGCTTATACCTGAAACAATATGAAAAATGAGTTTTGCAAGAACAGATGCCCGCAACATTCATCATGATGTTCATTCATCCGTTCCTAATAAGACATTCCATGAGGCTACTATACATGACAAATAGACTCAACAGTTCTGCACCTGTTGCAGATCATCCAGTACCTGGTATAATGCTAATTTTGCGGCATATTTTCATTTCTATACAACGGGTGTAACATAACAAGATTGAACACATACTACAAATACAAATATGTTGCATGCCAGACGGCAAGCATTAATGCATAGATCTTCGTCTTCACTTGTAATGTTTTTTCAGAAACACTCTATTAGTCGTGTCATTATTGTACAAATCCAGGAAAAATGAAGACACCTGATACTTTCTCCTAAAACCTTTTGCAATGCCTTAGGTTTGCCCTACATAAAAGAAAACACCCAGGTAGAAATGAGGCTCACACTGCTTTCCTCCTAATAAACGATAAATAAACAATTTAATAAACAAATTAAATAACTCGAAAACTGTTGATGCTTTATATTTCAAACTCACATCTAGAAGGTTTTTTAGATTGCTGATTACGAATATGAAGTGAAAAATACTAAATTGTAGGTGGCGCTCCCGTGAAACCGGAAATAATGCTCATTGGGTTCAATTTTTGTATAACAAATTGAATAACTTGATAACTATTTGTGATTTTTTGTCAAAAATCACACCCTAGGGGTTTTTGAGATCGGTGATTATGAATTCAATATAAAAAAATGCATATCATAGATGGCGCTCGCGTAGAAACACTAGTTTGAAAAAGCTGTATATTTAACAAATACACATACTCGTTATTTATTAGTGAAAATTGAACCTTTGGTGGTTTCAACTTGACTGCTTATGAATATGAAATCTAAAAAACTGCAAATCATAGATGGCGCTACTAAATTAGTGAAATATCGGTAAATTTATGGAAAAACGTTTAGTTATATAGAAATGACATTATTACATCAATTTTTTTTTTCCTGAAAAATTACTTAACATATAACAAATATGCTGTAATAGAAATATAACTCATAGATTGTAGTCATCAGAAACGGGTTTTCTCAAAAACATACGTTTCGAAGGCCGTTTCGAATTTGAATATGAATTTGATTTTTCATTTCCAAGATTTCCCAGGTAATATGCATACAGTGTAGGAGATCTCTAATTGATTTGGCTATTTTCTAGACAAAATGACATCAAATATATATGAAATTGATTGTTTCATTCTACCATTTTTCAAAACCAGTTTCGCGTATGAGCTTTCACCGTATCCTTTGTCAATGTCTGGTGAATTTTCCATTCAATTCATAATCAGCAGCCCCTAAAAACCCCAAGGTGCGATTTTTGATAAGAAATCACATATAGTTATCAAGTTATTCAATTTGTTATACAAAAATTGAACCCAATGAGCGGTATTTCCGGTTTTAAAGGAGCGCCATCTACAATTTGGTATTTTTGACTTGATAATCGTAATCAGCGAACTAAAAAACTTCCTAGATGTGATTTACGCCAAAAAAGCACTTAGTTTTCGAGTAATTCAATTTCTTCATTAAATTGTTTGTTTATTTTTTATTATGGGGAAGGGGGTACAACCCCATTTCTCACTGGGTGCTTTCTTTTATGTAGGGCTTACTTAAGGCATTGCAAAAGTTTTCAGGAAAAAATGTTTGGTACCTCAATTTTTGTTATTCGACCGTTTTTTGTACAATAATGACTCGACTATATAGACAGCATCTATTAATGCTTGATATTGCAAAAGCGATATCTTCAGTTGTATTGTATATACGCACAGTTATGAATATCCAGCAAAATGAATCTTTGCGAATATGAATGGTTGATATGACCAACGCAATTTTGAGTGGTGTATTATATATTATCGCAACTATGGTGAAGCAAAGTGGTGTCGTGCACCAGAGCTCCAAACTCATATGGTTCTTATACCACCATCAATAGTAAATACTTATAGTTTTCAAGAATTCACTAATATAGAAAAAATGTATGCAATTATAATGAATTAAAACCATGAGATGACGTTCGAAAATTACATCATTAATTCCATTGATAAATATCTAACTTCGTATGGTAAACGCAAAAAAATAACCCGGAAATGTCAATGAGCGAAGTTTTCTACCGTTTCGTTCTGCGCACTTGTTGTCGCTCCCTGTCAGAGGTGCATAGAACAAAGCTTTAATTTTTCAGTTTTGAACCAGGCAAATATTTCTAAATATGCTGATAAGGATTTGAAAAAGTTAAAACTAATACTTTTAAAAGTACGATTTCACACGACTATATCCAAAGACCTGAACAGTAGACGTTGATCGAGAGATATCGATATGTGTGAAAATTTACGCTCAGTACAGTCTAAAATTATTATTATTTCAATGGAATAATCAGAATTGTACAAATAATAAGTAACATGAGCCTGCTAAGAGCAGCTAAAATAGGACTGAATGAAATTATGATTAATTTGAGAAAAATTTATTTCAACCATAGGCGGGATTCAAACCCACTGTCTAGTCCAGCGTGTTAACCCATTACACTAGTTTGGTCTCGTCAGAGTCTCATATTTTTGTAAATATAAACCTATGAAAGGATAGTATATCATTGATGAACACAATGCGATTCGATGCCCCGCATATTCATCTAATGTTCAATCCTTTGATGATTCAAATGGAATCGATTTGAACCTTCTGGAATTTATTCCTAAATTACCTTAATTTGAATACCAATTGACCCAAATACGACGCGTTCTGCTGAAGGTTCTTCTCATTTGTTTCCAATTCTTCTTTGCTTGGAGACTGCTTTTCACTCTGGGCCGTATAAACATCTTTAAGAACTGGTTTCTCGTTCCCATTAGCATTTCCATTGCAAACCCCGTTCTCCAACGGCCCCCCAACTGCTGTATTATTAGATGGGCTGGGAGTTTGAGGGACTGATACCTGAAAGGTCGAATGATATCAGTTTACATTCCTACCGACATTAAGGACACAACAAATTATAATATCAATTCTGTTTATTCAATACTTAACGAGGTATCCTTTTTCTGATTTGTGATTTTATTCATTTCATGCGGGAGTAAATAAACGAAAGATTGTCTTATATATCATTTCAGCTATTTCTCTATACGATTTCCATTGGAATTGAAATCATATTGGACTCCTGTTTCAAATATTATAATAATTTGTAAGATTCTACAATTCCTATCATATCCAATATTATACACGTTGATAGCTATTTTCATTCATATGATCTCTTTATATTGAGCAATATTGAATGTCCATTCGAAATCGCATTAGACACACAGCATTGGAGATTTAAAAATAATGTATCTTGAACTCACTTCCATCAGTTCTCATAAAATTTCGATTAAACATTGTTATTCTGTAGATCAAGTACTTCTTCATAATATTCTTCTTGGTATATTTTTAAGAAGCTTTATATATATAATGATTCAAATTTTCAGGTAATCTGCGCGAGAGAGTTCTGTCAAAAGTTAGAATTTTAGATGGTAAATTTTAAACTTCGAATCATGAAATGACATTGAGAGGTTATATATGCCGAAATGATCCTAACATCTTACGAAAATTAGCAGTGAGAGCTTACATCAATTTCTGAAAGCTGCAATATAATACACCACACATTACTATCGACGCTTTCTCACCACCGTCGCTGTTGACGAATTTGATGAAAAATTCATAATGTATGATTTCGTACATTTTTTTCATCTTTCTCAACGCTACTAGTACTAGACTGGTTGTAAGCATATAACTGATAGCTCATGTGTGATGTTCAAGGTATTATATTGGTGCTTCCAAGAATCGACTTTCACCCCAGCTTATATTTGAAATTTTATTAGTTAGTATTAGCGATCGAGCAATAAAATTCAATATTGATTTAGATAAAAAAAACCGTACATTGAAATAGAAACAAATGAACGAAATTGTCGATATGTTACACGAGCGAGTGAACACAAGAGTGGTCACTGAGCAACGTATTTACCTGCTGCGCATTCGTTACTTTCGATATTATGCAAAAACCAACACTTCCTGTCGTGTCCATGGTAGGTAAAAAGCTAGATCAACACATACAGTTCAGCCAATCCCATACAGTTTTCATGTTTCATTATCTGTCGGTAAATCATCAGCTTGATCGTTCGTTTCAAAGTGAAGAAACCGAATCTCACCTCTCTTGAGCACGTATCTCACAAAGTGGCTACGTATATCGATGTTCTTGCTCTTTGCGTGGATCATGGGGTTTCCGTTAAGTCCCTTAAGTCCTCGAATCCCAGCACTACGAGAAATCCTTCCAGGAATATGGCTTCCTTAGCACACTCGAAAAGAGCCAAAGACTCTGCCTCTGTGGTTGACAAGGCGACGGTTGACTGTTTCCTTGAGTCCCATATTATTATTATTATTCGTCGATGTACCCTCCCATTGCTTCGAATTCGAACCATACGTCAGTCTCGCATCCATCGAACTCTTGTAGTAGCGGAGTAACCTCTTCGCGGCCTTCCAGTGGTTCTCACCGGAAAAATTGTCTCAGCTGGCTCAAAGCATGCGAAATGTCGACAGTTATAGTTGAAGCCAGGTAGGTCAGGACTCCGACCAATTCACGATAGGGTAGTTTCAAATTCTTTGGTTACTGTTCGTCCTTCTTCATCAGTTGGATACTTGGATCCGGAGGGATAGCAACCGGTTTTCACTCTATCATACCAAATCTTGGGAGGAGATCACGAACATGATACGTGAATACGATGGTGCATCGTCCTTGTTCAGACTTCACCTCGAAACTGCTGCCAACTGTCAGGCAAGATCAACATATTCTTCTTGTACCGTGGGGCTATCAATATGTCGTTGACGTACGTTGCAATCAGAGTTATATCTTTCCTAGAACCGATGTGGAACAGGCAAGCATCCGATGTCAACGGAGTGGCTTCTTGATGGTTTCGTTTAATTTTATCAACACATTTTAGTCTGTTTCAATCATAAAGTGAATTTTCCAGCAGACACACTCTGTCTCGCGTGAATTCATCAATATACCTGTTGTGTTTGCCCCAACTTGACTTCGGTACTCTTCGAAACAATGATCTTTACTAAAATCTTGTCCAGGTCCTTCGGTGGTTCCATGTAGACCTCTTCCTCCATAGTCTCATCCAGGTAGGCTGTATACGTCCGCTTGCTTAATAGACATATCGCCACTTCGAGGCACCAGTGCAAGCGTCTTTATCTATTCTAGAACGCCATCTAATCGAAATGTCTTCCCCAGAACAATTCGATTACCTTATGACCTTCAGGTTGATAACATCTGCTAGGGTCCTCACCACAAGGCTTGTCACTATGCTATCTATAGATAGCCTGGTCCCTAGGGTAGCTACAGCGAAGTAAAACCAGGGCCCATTGGGCAGAAAACAGTATCAAAATTGTAGGCTTCAATTACAATTGATACCTGGTTAAAACTTAGCTCGTTAAAAGATGGAGCAGAAATAACTTAATGAAACGGGGAATTTCAAATATCAAAATATATAAAAATTATAACAAGTCCACTTTCAGAATGATTAGTAGAATGCAATTGAACGGTATAATTCACAAAAATTCACCCAGACGGAAAATGTAAGGAAGCTCAAGCGGTAAAAGAAAACTGTTACAACTTATCTATTTTTACGATATGTTCGGTATTTAATTTCAATTCAACGGTACGGAATCGGTTAATAAATGATTTACATTTATCAATTTACGGAAACACACAAATCAAGCAGGTCCTAGAGTAATAAGCGGTGTTCGGTAATTATTCAGATAGCAGTATCACTTGAAATGCTCATAACACATTACGATATATCAAACGGTTAAAATTCGGTCGGATCGAAAAATATTGGCCTGCACTAGGTTTACGATTGTACGATATCAGATTTCACGGTATATTCGGATAATTACTCCGATTGAGTTTATTCTGTCATCTAACCCTCCCTTGGACTACCTATCAACGGAGTTCCCGGTAATTGTATGACAGTGTTAGATTTCATACACTTTGCAGATTCAGAATCTAGAGAATTAGGGCTTATACTTCCGGTATTGACCCAGCGTGCACAAACCCTAACTATCGTATCTGCAATAACCCCTACACCCACGGCCGGGGCTTCTCATTCGGATAATAGGTAATTACGATTATCAATCACACAACCATTCCAGCTTATAAATACTTCCGGTATGACACAGCGTGCACAAATATACCAAAGACGCCCCTGTCGTTCACACATACACACTCTGTACACACCATACAATTACTTGAATATTTCAATTCACGAGCGGATTCAAATCGTGCGCGGTCCAACCTATGACAGGATAAACTCAAATATAACAATTTAAATTACTGAAAGCAACGGATCTCAGATATCATACAAACGTTACCAATCACAAACTACGGAAATCAATATATCGTAATACCAGAAAATGAACGATTAAGCTATCATTTACCTTATGTAAAATCCACTAAACGGAACACTTTTGTTAATTTAAATCTCAAAAAAAAATTTTAATTTCAATTTACTAGTTGAAATCAACTATTACGGCAGATAAGCGGTAAAGAAATTTAAGCCGCTGCATTATTTTATACATGTTTTTTCGTATGTCAACGCGCTCTAAATTTGAGATGATGATAGCTACGAGGTCTTATTTTTGGATTTAGATCAGAAAATTTGTCTACTTTCCAACGACTTCCGAATTTTTTCTATTGGCCCAAAATTGGGTTCTGTGGAGGCTCAGCTTTAGCGTTAAATATGCGTCATGAAATACTATAACAGAACCTGAGATTTGATCATCCTAAAAAATTTATAACCTAAAAAATTTGCACATTTTTCGAGGTCCGAAATTTTCAAAGTTGTCCTACATTTTTTTTAAGCCCCAAAAACAGTATTGAAGGATGTTTTGTATCACATTTGTTGAGATCTACAAGAGAATTTTTTTTCTTCTCGATAAGTCCATTTTTCGACTGCTCAGCTTTAGGGATTTTTGGAAATGGCCGATTGTGGAGCCAAAATGAAAGATAACAAAAAAAAACAAAACACCGTAGAAAGTTTATAAAAAAATATATTTCAATTTGAATAGAATATTTTTTTGGTCAATATTCGAATGAGAAAAAAAAACATTTGTATTCCCCTGAAAAAACACTATTTTGCTCATATCTCAAGACTGTAAGATCGAAATTACTTATATTTCTGCTCAAACGATGCGTTTTCACTTTTTGTACAATTTGTCTCTTGACATGTTTTTCTATTTGGGCCACCGTTTTCTTTCAGAACGCAAAAAATATGGAAATCGTATTTTTTCGCGCCAAAAAATGGCCGTAACTTTTGAACCTAACTCGTAGGAATTTTTTGATTATTTTTCCCGTTTTCAACATACCAAATTATGTTTAAAAACATACCAAATGTACAGCTTCATTTTTTAAGCGATATGCGCTGATATCTCAAGACCGTAACCTCAAAATATATTTTACTTCGTTTCAAACGATGCGTTTCTACTTTTTCTACGATTTGTCTCCTGACATGTTATTCCTTTTGGGCCACCGTTTTCTTTTAAAACGCAAAAAACATGAAAATCGTATTTTTTCGCGCCAAAAATGCCCGTAACTTTTGGAGCTAACTTGAAAGAATTTTTTGATTATTTTTCCCGTTTTCAGCACACCGAAATACGTATAAAAACACTGCAAATTTACACCTTCAATTGTTTTTCCTTAATTTTTCCTCTGGTGACTGGCCTATATCATTTTTTGGGTTTTTGAAAGGTTTTCAGAAAAAAAGCAGCCAATATGCAAAGAGCATTTGAAGAAAAAATGGTACTGATTGAATTTTCCTTGATATTTTTTAACGAGAACGTTTTGAAAAGTGCGGCTTCGGAAAAAAAAAGAAGACGAAAAATCGGATTTTTTTATTTTACAGAAAAAATATGGCCGCTGGGCTCAAACTAATGGAAAATTCGAATTCTACGGGAAATTTTCGATTTCCTATGAGTTTTCAAAAAAAATTCTAGACTTAAACTGGCGCGAACGGCTCTCAAGACGATGTTTCAAAAATTAATATTAAAAAATGACATAAAAATGGAAAATAATCGCTGTTTTTTCTTGTTCTCACCATTTCAGATGAAAATTGGCAGGAAGCCATCATTTTAGTGGTAGAATCGAAAAAACCAGAAGCCGGGCCATGAGCTGACACACCCCCCCCCCTGAACTGGGCTCCTTGAAAATGGAATTGCCCGTGAATAAGATAGTTTTTTTCCAAGACCCGTATATAAATAATAAAAATATGCAATAAAAGTTGTTTAAAATATCATTTTGCTTCGGAATTCATTAGTCGCATGTCCATTTTAGTAGAAAATTGGGTAATCCAGATCCGATAGAGATGGGTCCATTGGACACCTATACACAACCTATGTATATCAATATATATTTGTATT
Source organism: Endomychus coccineus (assembly GCA_958510875.1). Taxonomy (NCBI): domain Eukaryota; kingdom Metazoa; phylum Arthropoda; class Insecta; order Coleoptera; family Endomychidae; genus Endomychus; species Endomychus coccineus. The sequence continues at coordinate 155,253,312 of OY294067.1, read as the reverse complement.
TAATATGCATAAATATAAGTATGTATATGTATTTATATGCAAATATAGGCGTAATGACGCCATAAAAATCATAAATCATATCCAAAATATATAGTAACAATAAATGTCCAAAACTAGTCCAAATTTCGGGAATGAATGGATGATGCCCATAAGTTAAACATACAAATAGCTTCCATTTGAGACCAAGTAGATCTCGATAACCCCAACATAACAAAAGATATTTGGATTTGAATTTTTTGGAAAAAATGGACTAAAATTGAGTTTTAGGGAAAACCATCGAAGACTTTCGACCAAACCTAGAACTATTTTTTTATTTTTGGATAGAGTTACCTTCACCTGAATTTTCAGCTGAATTGATCGATTATTGGCTCTTGCAGATCAATTAGAATTTTTTCTAAAATACATGCATATATATTCATATTGTGAGAGGGAGCATTAACCGATTTCCAAAAACCTTAAAATAATGGGTTCCTCTGACACCCAGAATGAAAGGGTATCATTCTCAAACCTGAGTCAAATCTCTAAGGCCTTCAAAAAAAAATAAAACAAAAAAGTACCTCTCAAAAACCGCAAGAAAACAGTTTTTGGCCAATTAAACTGGGTGGCACCCATTTTGGTAATTCAACTTTTTAGTATGTTGTTTGGGCCATAAATACGAAAATTCTGAGCCGGGTCCCGTTAACAAGCGCCAAAATTGCACAAAAAATTACAACTGCCCTCCACTATACACGCGCTTTCCTTTTTGAATTCATTTCGCCAATCGTTTGCATGTATCCCTGTTTTATATGCAGCACCGAATTTGGCCGTTTTTTTGTTCCTCGTAATCACTTTTGAACACCTTCTGGTGCAGGTGAAGCGACACGATATTCTATAGAATCAATAGCTTCCATGGTTCGTTCACAAACAATACAATACAATAGCAAAATTGTCAGCAAATCGGCGTTGATATCGACGCCCATATCACTTAGCTTGTCCACCCAGTCGAAGATGTCATTCAGATGCATAGCACATATCTTCAATCAGCCATTTCTTGTGTGTCGCCTTCTTCACCGAATCTTTGGACTGGCAAAATTTTTCCAGTTTAACCCATATGTTTTTTCATCTGTTTATTTTGGCTAGCACTGATGGATAGTATTATGTCTGATTACGCTTTCAAGCCATGCTTGCGCTATGCTTGAAGGACCGCTGCATTTGCGTTGTTCGCTTCTGGCTAGGATTTTATCGTGATTTCGATCACATATTCCCTTGAATTGCCCTTGATAAACAAAGCCTGTATATGCAACTTCTAGGTGTCGAAGTTAGCCTCTCCGAGAAGTTGAATTCTCGATGGACGGAATTCATGTCCACTATTCCAGAACGTTCGCAGGCGTATCGTCTGAACTCTGTCCGGCACTATCACTCTATTTTATTGTTCAATGTAACCTGTTAGCCATCGAGCTATCAAACAATATCGATTCAGACAGAAATGAAATATATATTGAAATAGAAATAAATGACCAAAATGGTCGATAAGATACATGAACAAGGTCAATATTACGCGGACGAATCTTGTACGAGAAATTAACTCACGGCTGGGCACATGACAACATATGTACTGCGCATTCGCATCATCGTTAACTGCGAGAACACCCAAGTGTCACTCATGTTGTGATACAAACACAAGAGTGGAATATTCAGGTACTACGAAGTCTATCAAATTTTTGTATTTATCAATCTTAACAACAAAGGCATTGAAAAAAGAGTTCAAGTTATTGAAAATTTTCATAATTCCATAGTATATTTGTACAAGTTAGCAGATAAAAATTTTGCTACTCTACTAGATAACCATATTTTTTAATTTCGTTTTTATTGATTGTTATATTCATTTCACTCACATGTTGCATGAACAACTTGAATACCAATACACAAGGCACATATTCCTTGAAACTCTGAGTGCTTCATTAATATAGATTTAATCAATTGAAAAATCTGCTATTAACTTATTATGGAGAATATCTTGACTTTTTCCCTTTCTGCATCAACAAAATTTCAACAGTTGAACAATATCAGAGAATAAGAGAATACTGTTCTCCAAATTTGGAGAAGACAACAAACCGATTCAGAAACAATTAAAAATAAGAAAATGTGAATTTGTCAGAGTATCACTTATACTAAGAATTTCAGGAGTTTGAAAATTCAAAAATAATGGCAATATTATGTCTGTCGTCAGCACAAATTGCCCATGTGACATCTATTGAGAAATATGGTGAAACTTCAGCTGTAGCATTGGCTATCTTCACAGTATTTGATCGAGTCTAGCAACAAGGCCTTCTTGAGAATCTTCCGTCATGAATTTGCTGCCTCAAGTTTGCTGTTATCTAACAAGTTTTGTCTCAGATAGATCACTACATGTGATGCTTGACGAAATCTCCTCCGGTACAATGGCTTTTAACGGTGGTGTTTCACGGGATCTGTCTTTACATCAACTTTATTTCTGCTCAATTTCAACTATTTTTAGGATGTGACCTTCTGGCCCGTTTACAGTACTGCAGATTATGGTATACTTCTTGCTGCTTCCTCATCTAGAACACTTTATATCATCCAATGAAGCTTGGGGAGTGAGACGGAGGCAAGTCGACGCAACATTACATTTTCTCCAGGTAGGTGAATCCCACAATCCCTAATACGATAATGTCATGTACAACCATTCCTACGAATTCCGTGCTCGGTATCATCATCAACAGCCCCATCTCATCTCATGGGACGTTCATGTGAGGTCCATTGCGAAAACTACTTCATAAAACTTGGTTTCTTATTCAGTGCCAAGAGCTATTTTACATCCCAGCAGCTCCTCATAATCTACAAAGCACAGGAGTACTGTTCACATGTTTGGAGTCTTGGAAGGTGGGCGATCTCTTCGTTTTCCATAGATATTTCTATGGCCGGTGCTCTTCAGAAATCTCGTATGTTATGCCACGAGATTTTACAGGTAAGCGGATTAGACGAACTCAACCTAGTCGCCCCTCCATTGTCAAACTAGAGACATGCCGAGTTCTTTCTACTAGGCTTCGTTTTTCCATTAAACGGCGGAGTTGTGGAACTTTAAGCCTAGTAGGGTCTTTCAGTATGCTCATGATCTCCAAACTTCCAAGAAAAATAACATTTCTTTTTTTTTATATACTTTGACTACACGAGAGGCAAACCTATAATTGTCTGAACCAGCGGTTTCTTTCCCTCTCTGTGGTCAAAAAAACGTGGGACTTGCACCAAATTTCGAACAAATATGGCAAGGAATTATTTAGAAACTTAGCCTCCAACGGCAGTTTTAAGTGAGATATAATACATTCATATGGGAACTGAAAATTACCTTTAATTTAAATTTATAGTTTAATATTGTAAAATCGAGAATAAATAGAACATTGTTTGCATGTAAAATAATGCAAGACTAAAATGGTCTGAAAAGATTGGGTATATGAAATTTAAGAGAGTAATATTCCCTGGTTATATTTCCAAGTTGAGCGACAGAAATAAGAGTTGTAGGTGAAAATTTCACCAGAATTTCCTATATGAAACTTGAACCAGTAAGCTTTGATGAAAATACCCACATGAAATAGAGGAGGTCGGAAATAAAAAATGAGTTTGGTGACCTGCACCCTGACTAAAAATCTGAATGAAGAATGGCACAAAACAGGGGTTACTGATGTTACAGAATAGAGAATTCTTGAGTGAACAAGCATATTTAGTACATTGGGGCATAACACAACACACAAAAGTCTATTTAAAAATAAAGACAAAGCAATCATAATTTTATTTTGGACATTGATATACTGCGAGAGACAGGCTAGAATACATGTTGCGTTGAAGCTTAACCTCATTCATATTTTTATACATATTGACAATAATTATGACAAGTCATTTAAGTTATCATTTTCTGTATATTATCTATTATAGCCTCTGTGAATGTATTTACTTCACATCTGGAATCCAGTCGTAAATGGGATTCTTGTGTCAATTTGTCATCAGCCGACGAAGTGTTATCGGTGAGTTGGCATGGTGCTGTTTATTATCGGTACTTCGAGAATTGTTTGTGTTGCCTGTGAATTTCTGGTTAACAGATATGTAGCCAATGATAGCAGCTACTACCTTCCTTCACAAACCCGACTTAGTCTAAAATGTGCCTGAAGTAAACGACTTTTAGGAAAGAAACAATGACAGTGAAATTCTTCAACGAGCAACATTATTACTTCCAATACATTACAATAACATCAACCATATCATCAATATTACAATCAAAACGTTCACCTAGAGAATTAAAAATTTAGGTAAACTAGCCTTCATAAGATAAGGCGACCCAGTGGTTTGAGTGTAGTTTGTACATAACTGTATATAGGTGTGAACAAATAACTTAAAATCATCAAGTGTTATTTCTTCAACCAACTACCATCATACTGAGTCATACAAGAAGTGTAAACAACAGCAGCATTCAGCACATGTTGTGTCATATATATTTTAGGGATAATATATGTTGCTAAATACATTAGTCATAATCATTAAGCAACGACCGATTCTATAAAATATTATATTTTGTAGACAATTCATGGTGTATTTTAGGTTATTATGTTCCATGTGATATGGGTGATGCTTAGTATTGATCAGTATGATGCTAGTAAATATTGAAATGATTAATTCAGAATAAGATGGAAGCGACGAGATAACGAAACAATTAATAGATGGTATCGAATGATACAGCGAAACTTTGGACAATGAAGGTAAAAGCTCATTGATTGATTATGTTCTCAAAAGTAGACTTTTATAAACTGCGAGATCAGCAAATATTACACTTGGAATAGAAAACGAACCATTATAACAAGAATTTCTAATAACTTATACATTTTTTGATCAAATCAAGGTGTTTTAGATGTAAAATAATTTCGTTACTTTGAGGTAGGGAGAAGTCATGATTGTGTTTTGCTAGCGAAGGAAATATGTGAGGGATATGAGCGGTAAGTGTGATAGCGACACCCCAAAACAAATTAATACCTGCAAGGTTATTAAACACTAATGATAACTAAGTGAAACTTGAAATTTTTCACCAGAAATTGGAAACTCTCAGATTTTGAAAAAAGCCAATTTGGTGGAGAACAATTCTCAATTGACCGAGGGGATCAACTTATAAGTCTAATAGATGTAAAATAGTTAGATGAAGAAAAAAAGATATCAATTCAAAAAGTATTATGTGCAAAATACGAGAACGTATTTCATTTAGAGGAAGATCCGCTCTCGGCAACTAACATTTCAAAACAGAACATAGTTCTGCAGGAAGGCACTAGACCAGTTTAGGTCAAATTATACCAGTTGCCTCATGAACAGAAGGAAGAGATTCATAAACACGTCGATAAAATGATACACGACGGTTTTATAGCAGAGACTAGATTGAAGTGATCATCTTCACTCTTGATAGTCCCTTAGAAACAAGCAACCTAAAATGGAACTGAGGAGTGGAGGGTGGCTTACGACTGAAGTTCACCCAATAGGCGTATAGAAGATATATTTTCTCTTCCCTCAATAACTGGAATTCGAGATTCACTTTCATGCGTAGTTTATCCCACTTATTTGGATATCTCACAAGGATATTACCTAGTAGAGCTTGATTCTGGAAGCCGACGTTGTACAGCATTCACTACGAAAAAGGACAATATAAATTAACCAGCTTACAGATGAGATTGAGAATAAATCCTAGTGTATTTTCAAGGATAATCACAATAGTAATGTTAGGGCTAAATTATGATTCTTGTTTCATATATTTGGACGATTTAACAGTTTTAAGAAACAATTTGACAAATCACAGAATAAATTTCGTGAAAATTTCACAAAGATTCTGTATCTGGGTCACGTGTTCTCATCAAACGGGATATACCCCGATCAGGAGAAAATTCTTGATATCTAACAATATCCGATACCGATGGATGGTGGGGATTTGTAGCTTTTGCTAATTATTAATGAAAGTTTGTTGAAAATTTTGCAAACCAGTTAAATCAATTAGCAAAAAACAACATTCAGTTGGGATGATAATTGTCAGAATTCATTCAAAACATTGAAACAATCCTTAATGAATCCACTAATTTTACATTATCTAAATTCCACAAAAAGTAATCGGTTTGATTTGAGATGCGATGCTTCGGGATTTGCGAAGGGGAACGACCTGTAGCGTACCCGAGCCGCATATTGAATAAAGCAGAACGAAACTAATAAATGCTACAAAAAGATTTTCTAGCTATCGTATGCAAATATACTCATTTATCTCATGTTGGCTTTTGCCGGATAATAACAATGATAAGGTCAGTAACGCCACAGACTTATAGCTCAAGACAGCGGTTTTACTCTTCTCATAGAGCTCATCAGTGGAACGATCAAGTTTGTAACATTACCTAATGATCTCTGTTGAAGGTAGTCACAACTGGCCGACAACATCGCGGAAAGACCGAAATATCTCAAGCCATCTATGAACGGATGACGCACTAAGAAATCAATCAATTTACTACATTGATTGATGGATTTCTCGAACTTTATGGGAATGTGAGACTACTTGAGTGTGCCAGATAGCGATAACAAGCCAAACCAATATAAAAGAATCAGAAGAAAATGAATATATGCATATACTCTTTTATCTCATGTAAGTTTTTGCCAGATACAATGATAAGGTCTTTCTCTAGTCTAGATCGATCAGTAACATCACAAACTGATAGTCCCCGACAGTTGTTTCGCTCTTCTCATAGTGAAACGAGCATGTTTGCAACGTTACTGAACGATCTTTGTTGAAGGTAGTCATAAGCGGTCAAAAGGTCAAAAACATGGTAAAAAGTTCACAATATCTCACGCCATCTATGAATAGATGTCCCACTAAGTAATCAAATCATATACCACATTGACTGATAGATATCTCAAACTTTACTTGTGTTTCATAGAATGTGAGATTACTTGTGTCCCAATGTAAGAGAATTAGAAACAAATATATGAATATAATAATAATAATAATAATAATAATAATACGTCTTTATTCATATAAACCTATGCTGTTACATGAAAAGGCGAAGTATCGCTCAATGAGCGCTATTACTACTTGACCTGTTTTTTTTTTTTTTTTTTGGGTGCGAGGTGGTTGAAGCCCTTTATGGGCACCTTATGGTTCTGTAACATCCCATAAGGTAGTGTGGGAGTCCCTGAGTCCCGAACTTAATCACCTCAGATATACCCACTAAACACTCCACCTCGTGTGGTGGGCTCGATCCTGCAGCCAGGGCAGTCACGATGACACTTGGGCTGAACAGCCCATTGTATCTTGCCGCACCACTTTCTCGGGCCATCGGAAAAATTCCGCAGTCACTGGATTCGAACCCGCGACCGGCAGCCACAGTGATTAGAAGATCATGCTTCTACCACTGAGCTACCTGGCCCCCCCTACTTGACCTGTGGAAGGAGAGATACATATTTTATTCAAAAACTAATATTGAAGTAATATTAAATAACATTCTAAGTATATCGTTCATATTCATCATCACCATTTGTGTAGCTCACGATAAACTGAATAATAAATTCCATCATTCAGCAAGGAGTAAATTTTCCAATTTTTTCTTGAAATAGATCAGAGAGTAGTTATAAAATTCTGTTGGCAAATCATTGTAATGAATGCAGGCATTGTATGTGAAGCTTCGTTTGAACATAGAGGTGGAGTGTTTAGGAATTACTAAGACACCTCTGTTACGGGTATTGAATTTGTTTAGATCTCCAAATCGTTTAAATTTATTGAATAAATAGACGGGATTTCTGGTAGACAATACTTTATGAGCTAGAGTCATGAGATGAAGTTTTCTGAGTTGGCTTAGTTCCAATCTTCCAGCTTTAGAAATTGAGTTACTAATCCGATCAAACTTTCTGATTCCAAAAGAAAATCTGGAACATGTGTTTGTAACTTTTGTGTAGTCGATCGGCACCAAATTTCGTCAACGCAGGCCCATATAGGGAGTCACAATAAGAGATTCTGGAAATAATTAGAGATTCGCAAAGACTCAATTTCAATTCCGGATTCAGTGATGATCTATGTGGATAAAGTTGTCTAAGAATATTATATGACGATTTGATCAGATTGTTCACATGTTTGGTAAATCTGAAATCGGAGTCTATCCACAGTCCCAAATTCTTTCCGTCCGATGCTGAAGGAAGACTTTCTCCATTCACTTTAATATTTAATTGAGACTGAGCATATATTCGTTTGTCTTTTGGACCAAATAACATCATGGTTGATTTTTTAGCATTAAGGTTCAGATTGTGAGCATTCGAAATTTTAACAAGAGCTTTAGGATCCGCATTTTTCAATTTTTCAGCATTTTTTATATTTTCAACGGAAAATGAGAAGTATGCTTGTGTATCATCAGCATAGTGATGGGTGGTACAGGTTTTCAGATGCTTGTGGAAATCTGAAATATAAATCGAGAACAACAAAGGCCCTAGTACTTACCCTTGTGACACACCGAAAGTGTTGTTTCGGTAAGAGGACGTTTCTGTGTTGTACATTACAAGTTGAAATCGATTACTGAGATAGCTATTAATTAATTTAACTGCTTCATTATCAAAACCGTAATATGACAATTTGTTACATAAAATCCTTGAATCCATAGTATCAAACGCCTTACTATAATCTACCAGAATCAGACAGCTTATCTTACTTTCATCTGTGGCTTTTATGATATCATCTGTTATCATGGTCAGGGCAGTAGTTGTACTGTGATTCTCTCTGAAGCCAGACTGGGTCACAGGATTAGGCTCTTACTCTCGATATATTCTGTTACTTGTATTTTCATAATTTTTTCTGTCAATTTAGAGAGCATAGGAAGTATACTAATTGGCCGCAGTTGATTGAATTCAGTTGGATCTGGAATTTTGGCTAAAGGAATCACGTTGGCTTTTTTCCACGCTTCAGGAAACACTGCAGTTTTCAGTACTGTATTGACTATGAAAGTAAGGTGTTCAATCAAATAAAAACTGACCACTCGAAACATTCTGAGTGAAATAAGATCTGACCCCACATAGTTACTCTTAATACTATTCAGACATGTCACTAGTTCGCGTTTGTGGACTTGGTGAAAGCTGAAAGTATCATCAAAGAGTTTTTCCTTTTCATATTTATCTATAAGATTCTGCCTGACTTTTATTAATCTGTGGTGAATTTGTGAAATGAATATAAATGTCATTTAATTTGAGTAAACCTGAGGCAATATATGAATTACTAGTTCCATTAATGACTTTGAACGTTCGCAATGTACTCCAAATAATTTTACTATTCTTATCTTTCAGTTTGTATTCCATGTACGCCTTTTTTTTTCTCTTAATAGCATAATTGACCTGATTTTTTAATTCTTTATAAAAGAAGTAGTTTTGTTGATTTAAAACGATTATATGCTTTGTCCCTAGTTTTCATCATCTCTTTCAAGTTTTATGTGAGCCAAGGGGCAGGTGGTTTCGTAACTTTTACAGTTCTGATTGGTGCGGTAGTACTAAAGGCAGAGTTCAAATTTTCGTTAAAAAATTCCACCATACGATCAGCGTCAGTCATACCATATATGAGGTCCCACTGAATGAGATGAAAATTTTCCAAAAATATGTTCTCATCAAACCTTTTGAAATCACAAAAAGTTATCAACTTGTCAATGGTGTTAGTATGTTACAAGTGATGACACAGTGATCTAATATACCATGTAGATTTACTACCTTACCATTCTTAATGTTACTATCATTTATAGTCAATATGACATCTAATAACGTTTTAGTTACCGCTGTAATTCTGGTTGGTTCTGAAATCAGTTGAAAGAGGCTGTATGACTCGACAAAGTTATTGAAATGTTCTAATGCCCTATTATCGTTAAGTAATTTTATGTTGATGTCTCCTGCTATCAGAATATCATCACATTCTGGTAAAATCATTGACATTGAGTTTCCTAGAGAATTGAAGAACTGCATAATATTTGCTTTAGGAGGTCGGTAAATGATGCCAATTGCAATGTTTTTACCAAGTATGTGTGTTGAAATCCACAACTCCTCCAAGTTATTGTCTATTCGTTTTTTTAGAAGCTATAACGAATGGATGACTTAGTGTAAATACCTAACCCACCACCTCTACTACTTCTATCGAATCGCTCAAAATCATAATTGTGAATAGATACCACATCAGAATTCATATCAACATTGAGCCACGTTTCAGTAACGGCAAAAAAATCAAAATTTTCATCGATAATATAATTGCTCAATTCAGCAAAATTGGTAAGAATCGACGTCACATTCAAATGTCCAAATTTCATCTTTATTATTAGGAAAAATAAGTATTAGGGTTTTCACAGCAACTTAAAAAAATACACATATCAATTTTTAGTTATTTCTTGAGTTATTCCGTAGGTTTCTTCTTTCTTCAATCTTGTGGACCGGTTTATTTTTCTGAGCGCCTGTTTTATTTCTGGATTTGGTTGTTGTTCTTCTGTTTGTTGCACTGATGTAATGGGTTTGCGTTCATTCAGTTCATCTAGAGTTTACGCTTCCCCTGCAATTATAATTTTGTTTTTTCTGATTTTGGCTGGAATTTGATTGGCCGTAGCATGCTTCAAATGAACCAAAAGTGATCTTCTTACTTGCCTATCCTCAAAGGGCATATCATCGTAGACAAATATACCAGTATCTTTGAGTTTCGACAGATTCTTGAATATTGCAACTTTCTTTAAATACGTTGTCAGTTCAAGAAGAATAGGCTGTGCCTTCAAATCAGTTCGTTGATAACAATCATTGATATCTGTAGTATTTAGTGAGACATGAAGTACTTTACTGACAAATTTGGTGACGGTGTCAATAATTGATATATCAGTTGATACGGCCAAACCTTGAATGAAAAAATTATTTCTCTTATTTCTTCTTTCAGCAGCTATAACCCTTTTTCTCAAGCTATCATTTTCAGTTTCAAGTTTTTCTATCCTACTCTCAAATTTATTTGTGACACTATTGAGTTTTTTTTTTGATGTCGTTTATGTCTTGCTTTATATTCTCGTTCGAGTCTATAATTTTTTGAAGCAGTGTATACACATCATCTATTGTCTTACTCATATTATAAGTAAGTGAAAATCTGTATTGACAGTTCTATCACAAATAAAATATAATATGTGAATGACTTTCTTGATAACAGATGGCAAGACGGATCAGACCTGAGATATTCAACCAGAGGCTCGTTATCGGCAAAAAAGGGAATCGATGATAAAAACAGTCCAGTCACAAAAGAAATGATCATAGGAAAAAAAACGAATGTACGGTAAAGTAATTTCGATTTGAGCAGCTGTAACTTGTTGAATGAATGACTGAATTAAAATTCTTTCATACATACGAATGTGCAATCACTTAATCTATGCGTGTTCAAAATCACAGAATTTTTAGTTAACTACTTCTCACGTGAATCAAACTAATCACTATTCACAACTTCACTTGACTTTAGATATAGATATCTTCACGCTATATATATATATATATATATATATATATATATATATATATATATATATATTCTTTTGTTGATATTCTTGAACCATTTGTAATATTTGTATGTTTTCTTGGTATATTGGTATATACATACTGATAATGAAATAAAAATTCTGTTTGACGTTTCGACAATGTTTATTGCCTTTATCAAAATTGTTAATTGAATTAGTGTTTCCATGTAATTTAGAAAAGAATAGATGATTTCGATTAATGAAATGCGTCTGCAGCCGACTTGTGTTTTTAGATCCAATTAAAACTGCAGAAAACATTGGATCGGTTGTGTGTGAAAGAGTAATGTATGGCTAACTACAATTTAAAATAGATTGAATTTGATTAAATACAAGACATTCCAAGATTGTACAATTATAAATATCTATGAATTATTGTATTAATTAGTTATTCTATGATTAGCATTTCAGATCTATTCAAGTTTAAGATAATTCTATGGAATTTAACCTCAAAATTGTTACTCTATAGTGTCATAGTAAAATAATACTTCATCTTTTTTAGGTTGAATTTCAAATAGAAAGTGGCACTTCAAATTAATAAAATTTTGTTAAGTTTGAATTAGATTATTGTACAGTTTCGAAAGATTGGAATCTATTTTGTCATTTACACAATTGTTCTTTTTAATTTGAATAGATTCTAATATCAAACGTTTGTTGTCGTTTGTTTCAGTATTTAAAATTTTTGTATTGTTGTAGTCGAAAGTATGGTTAGTGTCTTTCACATGTTTATTGAGCGCAGTTGATGAATTTTTGGTATATTTGTGGCCATTTAATCTTTTTTCGAGGTATTGTGAAGATTTAGTAAATTCGATAACTAAAGACAAAATTCATAAATTTTATAACTCATTTGGTGAAATCAATACCAATAATGAGAAAACTAATGATAGGCATTACATATCACTACCATATATTGGTGGACTTTCAGAGAAAATTTGTAATATAGTGAAACCTTATGACCTACATATATGTCATAAGAGTTATTTAAATCAGAAAAGTCTCGTTACAAAATTAAAAAGCAGCGTACCTTTCAAAAAAATAACCCATACTGTTTATTCCATTCCTTGCGAAGATTGCGAAAAGGTATATATTGGCCAATCTTCACAATACCTCGAAAAAAGATTAAATGGCCACAAATATACCAAAAATTCATCAACTGCGCTCAATAAACATGTGAAAGACACTAACCATACTTTCGACTACAACAATACAAAAATTTTAAATATTGAAACAAACGACAACAAACGTTTGATATTAGAATCTATTCAAATTAAAAAGAACAATTGTGTAAATGACAAAATAGATTCCAATCTTTCGAAACTGTACAATAATCTAATTCAAACTTAACAAAATTTTATTAATTTGAAGTGCCACTTTCTATTTAAAATTCGACCTAAAAAAGATGAAGTATTATTTAACTATGATACTATAGAGTAACAATTTTGAGGTTAAATTCCATAGAATTATCTTAAACTTGAATAGATCTGAAATGCTTATCATAGAATAACTAATTAATACAATAATTCATAGATATTTATAATTGTACAATCTTGGAATGTCTTGTATTTAATCAAATTCAATCTATTTTAAATTGTAGTTAGCCATACATTACTCTTTCACACACAACCGATCCAATGTTTTCTGCAGTTTTAATTGGATCTTAAAACACAAGTCGGCTGCAGACGCATTTCATTAATCGAAATCATCTATTCTTTTCTAAATTACATGGAAACACTAATTCAATTAACAATTTTGATAAAGGCAATAAACATTGTCGAAACGTCAAACAGAATTTTTATTTCATTATCAGTATATATACGAACCAATATACCAAGAAAACATACAAATATATATATATATATATATATATTCCTCTCTTATCTCATGTTGCCTTCTGCCAGATAACAATGATAAGGTCTTTCTGTTTGAGATCGTTCAGAAAAATCATAAGCTTATAATTCCAGGCACCTGTTTGGCTCTTCTCATAGAGCTGATCAATGAAAAGAAGAAATTTGCAACGTTATTGAATGTTCTCTGTTAGAGGTGGTCATAACCGTCCGTAAAAATTAGTAGAAAGAACAAAATACCTCACGCCATCTATGAATAGATATCGCACTAAGAAATCAAACAATGTACTATATTCATTGATAGATTTCTCGAACTTCCCGAAAATTACAGAGAATGTGAGACTACTTGAGTGCGCCAGATGGCGACACCAAACCAAACCAATGTAAGAAAATAAGAAACAAATAAATATATGAATACACTCATTTATCTCATGGTGACTTCTGCCAGATTCTGCCGTCATAAACTTATAATTCCAGACAGTTGTTCCAATCTTCTGATAGAGCTAGTCAGTGGAACAAGCATGGTTGCAGCGTTACTGAACGATCTTTGTTGAAAGTAATCATAATCGCCCAAAAATATTGCAGAAAGATCACAATATCTCATGCCGTTTATGAATAGAGGTCTCACTAAGAAATCAAACAATGTACTACATAGACTGATAGACTTATCGATTTTTACTAAAGTTACGGGGAATGTGACACTAGTTGACCACGCCGAATGGCGAACCCAAACAAATATAAGAGAATTGGAAACAAATGAATATATGAATATACTCATTTATTTCATTTCAGCTTTTGCCAAATAATAATGATAAGATCTCTCTAGTCCAGAACAATCAATAACGTCACAAACTTATAGTTCCAAACAGCTGTTCCGTTCTTCTCATAGAGCTCATGAGTAGAACGAGCAAGTTTGAAACGTTACTGAACGATCTTGGTTGAAGGTAGTTACAACTGGCTACAATATGATGAAAAGACCAAAATATCTGAGTCCTTCTATGAATAAATGTCCCACAAAGAGAAAAGACATTGTACTATCTTCGCTGAGAGATTTATCGAATTTTCCGAAAGTTCCAGACAGCTCTTTCGCTCTTCTCATAGAGCTCATCAGTGGAACGAGCTGTCTTGGAACGTTACTGGATTATCTCTATTAAAGGTAGTCATACCCGGTCAACAGCATGGCAAAAAGAATATGGATGACGTGAGATATTTTAGTATTTTCACCATGTTGCTGACCAGCCATGACTATCTTCGAATGAGATTAATTAATATTTATGGAAAGCTTAGAAGTTATCTATACAAGACTGAATGCTCCTCAGCGTTCGCACTAAGTTTTGTGCAGATTATTCACTCATTCATGACATACTATTCAATCAATCTCAAAAAGAAAAGAAGACCCTTCCTAATAGTTATAGACTCATTGTACAACTATCTGCGATCTCTGAAGTAATGGAGAAGGCAATCAACATCGAGCTCATCCAATACCTAGAGAGCTCTAAAATCGTGAATTAGGTACCGTTCATATGACTTTCGTCAGCAGACCTCAACAGGCGATCTGCTTGCCATGTACCTCATATATGACAGACATTCAATGAAAAATATGGGGAATCTCTATATATAGCATTTAACCGAGTCTGGAATCAAGGCCATCTTAGAAAACTCTTGTGATATGATTTGCCGCCTCAACTTTGTAGTACACTGTCCAATTTTCTATCAGATAGATCACTCTATGTGGTAATTGACATGGTCTTCTTTGATACAATGACTATCAATGCAGATGTTCCACAAAGATCCGTCTTGGCCCCAAATTTGTTTCTGCTGCATATCATGTAACGTTTTGAACGTTCATAAGTTTATTTGATGGTCATTTATTATTCCGAAAACTGTTGTGAGATATTTGATCTCAGAAAGAGACAACCTCGACCTCTGTAGTTTGATAGCCCAAGCTAAGTATGTCAATGTGGTAGCGGGTCATTGACGAAACGGGGGATTAACGCAAGAAGCCACACGTTTCATGACATTCGGGGATAGCTTGAATGCAGATGTAAGGACAAGCATCTTGCTCTTACTTTTAACAAGGTAAGATCGATAAAATATAATTCTGTTATTTTATGGTAATTCTCTACCTTGAAACGCTATATAATTGTGAATAGATATCATAATGATATCTTGATTATTTCAATTATATAACATCAATGTGATATTCACTATTTAAACTTCCAGATTTTCGTTTATCGAACTTATCCTTGTCACATACCAAGATCATTTTTTCTTGTATTCGGTTGCATGTAATTAAATGCAAAATTAAATTTCTTTTTATCGTCACTAAATAGAGTAATAAATTTGTCACATTAATTATGAGAATTGTTCATATCGTTTCATTAAGGCTTGTTTATCCTAGCAAATGAACCACGTAGTTTCGTGGCATTTCGTATCACTAAATTTGATACAGTAGCAGCATTTTATGCTGAAGTATTGGTGAAATGGAGGAATAATCAATTGATCTGGGTGAACATAAATAAAGCCAAATTTCTCAGTTACTGCTCTATGGAAGTGAACTTTCTGATATTACTTGGACATTTAGAAACGAAGATATCGCTATTTCGAGTTTCATAACTCCTCATCAGTTGTGGGATTATCTTGATTGTTCCTGCTGATTTAGTTATTTGTCCCTAGAACTTGATGCCAAGATACTGCTCCAATTGCCTATGTTTCAGGGTTTAAACAATCAGACGTCTCCTCCCTTTTTTCCCGTGTCGTGTAGAAGGAATTCTTGGTAGGGAGATTAGATTCAATATCATAACGTCCAACCAAGTTTCAAGGACGGTAACATTTTCTAGTTTTTTGTTTTGATCGTCAAAATCATATATTTAGGGATTTTGCGGTAAAATAGGAGATAACGACATTATAAATGTTTCTAATAAAAGTCACAGATAATCCGACATTGAATCATCGCCTAATGCGCTCAATGAGACAGAAAATTGTGGCTGCATATAAGAAATATAAAAAACATTATGATTTGAGGGAACGATCAGCATCATTCAAAGTGGGTGATAAAGTATGGAAATGGAATTATTTCCAGACAAATACTGCAAATTACTTTCTCGCTAAACTGACAGATAAATATAATCAGTGTACTGTAACATAGATGATCTCAAAAATAGCTTATGAATTGCAAAATGAAGATAATCAAAATCTGGGCATGTGAAAGATATAAAAGTAGATATATGCAATGATGATTCTGAGCAGGGGAATAATTGTTTCAGTGACGAAGAATAGTGCCCTGCAGGTTAGTAACCTTGTCGCAGATAGTGAGGTTGCATTGATGAGTATCATTTTTGAAACGCATGTTCCGCACAGTTTATGGGCACTGTAAAGGAAACTGCAAGAAACCACCATAAAGTAGGGTTGTTTTTGAAAGTTTGAGACTTCCTGAAAAATAAATCATTTTTCAATAATTGCATAATTATTCTGGGATTGCAGGTCCATTTCATTGTATGTCTTGAGAATTAACTATATTATCTTATCTCATTGTTTTCGAGTCTACTATTCTTAGTGACTACAACAATGAGAATTGGGCCAATTATTGTCTGAATAAAGGAAATATAATCAGTAACCACCACTATGTAATGTAAAGTAATTAAATAATACGGAGTCCATTGACTCATTCCTTCAGCTAATTTAAAATATATCGGTTACCTTATTTTTGGATTTTATCTCTATTTCATATTATCAGTAAATACATGATATTGTAGTTCGCTAATAATTTTAATACTGGAGATAGTATTACACTACCATTTCAAAGAACATAAGTTTTGTTGCTTTTCAACTCATTATACTCTGATATTCTCTGGAAACAATACAGGTGGGGACTCTAAATTGAACCTACATTTAGGCTTGAGATTAATAAGTGATAACATCTTTTCACTACAGTCCCCTCATTACGGACAATAAGATGACCCCCATCATACTAAGAACGGGGACTATCAAGGTTTAACTAAAATAAGAGATTTTCGTATCTCTCTAATGGTATATTAATAAGTTTCGGTCATCTGATTGAAAATTTACTAGGATTTAGTAAATGTGTCTATATAAAGACTATAGATCTATCTGGGTTATTGTGATGCTGAATTTGGTCAGCCAGTTTCTTTGTGAGGACTACCATATTATTGTTCCTATTTTTTCTAAAAAAAAATTTAAGTTCCACTTCATAATTTTTTTTTGGGAGAAAAAGTGGTGTGTAACGTTTTGAACATTAATAAATTTATTTAATGGTCATTTATTATTCCGATAAAGTTTTTGAGATTTTTAATCTCAACCTCATAATATTCATATTGCTTCGTTACGGCTTGTTAAGCTAGCAAATGAACCACGTGGTTCCGTGGTATTCCGTGACACCTCCGAATGACATTCGTCATAATAGATTTGATACAGTAGCGGCATTCAATATTGAAGTATTGGTGATATAACGGAATACTGGATTGATCTGGGTTAACATAAATAAAGCCAAATTTTTCAGTTACTGCTTCAGTGAACTTTCTGGTATCAGTCGGAAGTTTAGAAATGATGATATCACTATTCCGAGTCTCGTAACTCTTAATATAGAGTAACTATAACCAGTAAACTAATAACTAACTAATAACAATATAGTAATTCAATAAATTGTTATTCTCTGCTTAGAAAATTTCCTGTAATTCATTTATTCTCTTCAAGACTTTAATTCCTTGTTATAATTTTGAATATACATTTTGGGCAGATAATATAATCAGTTGTGGGATCATTTTCATTGTTTTGGCTGATTTAGTTATTAGTTTCTAGAACTTGATACGCTCGCATGTCTATATTTCAGGATTTAAACGATCGAGACGTCTCTTTCCCTTTGCCCGTGTCGGGTAGCAGAATGAATTCCTGGTAGAGAGCTTAAATTCGACTCTACAATGCTCAACCAAGTTTCAAGGACGGTGATATTTTTTTAGTTGGAATAACTTAATTTTCATAATCAGCTGTCTGTGATCCCTGCCCAAAATTATTGGTTCCAACTACACATTAACTTGCTCAACTCGAACTGTTGATTCAAAATGTATTTTCTTCCATAAAATTAAACCTGTAATTTTAATTTGATTTATTCAAATTATTATAACTCTAATTTGTTTCATTATTCATTTTCCAGGTGTTACTCTTTGTTAATTTATTGAATTGAGTTTCTTTGTGAACCAAGATAGTTTTGTTCTCAACTATAAATTGTTATGTTCAAACTTGTCTTTATTTTCTCCGATATAATCATCATTTATCTCGCTCGTTATGCTGAAAATTCTTGGTTGAGGACTCTTTCATATCTTTTCGTGAAGCAGTTGGCACTTAAAAAATGCCCTCCTATTTAATCAAGAATCGGAGGATACGTTTCATTACGAATCCTGAGGTCAATTATTATTGTCATTATTATTATTATTTATTATTAAACTGAACTACTTTGATCATTAGAGACACAAAAGGATTATTCAAAACCTTACAATCAACGATTTGTTGGGAGTGACCTCCTATCCTCTCCACAGTTCACAAATCGATTCTCACATATTTCAAGATACGCAACACATATTATCACCCACATCCACAATCACATAATTAAGTAGCAAATCCTTACATGATTCACAGTTAATATTCCATGAGAGAACTATACTTTCAACTTTTGACTACTACTAACTATCACTAAAATTAATGGCTATAATATCGACGTAGTAAATGAAATTATATTAAAACAAAAAGTAAGTCATAACCCGACGAAGGACAAGATTAAAAAAGTGAGTGTTCAGTTAAATCGTAATGATTTTAGTACTGCTTACATAGGACATATGGAGTGAAACTTCAGCAAATGTTCTTAAGAACATTTAAGAAGTTATCACCCCATGGAATTCATCTTATTGAATTTATTCGTAATTTTACTCTCAACCCGGATATTAATGAAAATCTGGAAACGATTTTGAAATAGGAATTCGAAAATCTTGTAGAGTTCAATGCAACCAAAACTCAAGCTTGTATTTTCTACAGAAAGGCGGATCCCAAAATCCCTAATATGCTGATATAAGGTACAACTATGGAGTCCTCCATATCCATGCTCGGTATCATCACAAACACCACCCTCGCATGGAACGATCATACGAGGTCCATTGAGAAGACTGCTCCTCAAAACCTATGTGTGTCCACGAAAAAGTGTTTGTGATGGAATCGGGTTTAGCCGGCAACAAAGATCACTTTTGATAGGCCTTTCTAAAATGCATAAATATCCATAGTTAATGGTTTCGCTACTGGTTGTGTAATATAATATGTTATAGATGCTAGATACTGTTGTACAATTATGTATAATTATTACTTAATATCGAAGGGTAATTACATAATGTAGTGTATTTCTACACGAGGGAATCACATATTTATGATAAAATTGTAATTAACTAACTTACTCCTGGTGGTGTTTTGGAAGGACCCGTAGGACTTGGACTCTTTTTCAGATAGTGAGTAGTGGTGCCTGCAGGACTTTTGACCGCTGTTGGCCGCCGATGAGTTTGAAATGCTAATGGTTGATCCAATCCATGCCTTTTGCCATCTCGGTTTCGCCGACGGTACAGATAATAACTTACAACTGCCAGGCAAATTAGGAATAACAGTCCAGCCAAACAGAATGCTATTATCACAGGAGATGACACTGAAACAAGGAAATTAGATAGAATAATGTCTTTGCCATAAAAAACTTCAAAAATAACGTATAATAATATATATCTATTTTTTTTAATAACCTGAAAGTTTGATTTTTACTAGAAATTTGTGAAAATCAAAATAGTTAGTCCATTTAGGCTTAGAATGGATTTTTATCAAGTTATATTGGTCGTTGGTAAGGGTTTGGGCTTAGTGAAAGATGTTGTTCCTCTGGTGTGATTTATTTCAGACTAATTTATTAAATACTTGATACTGTTACAATATACTTGCTATGCTCAATCATCAATTCACTGAGCTAATGAAGTGTAGGTGAATATGGAAGTGTCATTGTTTTCTGCGTCAATTGCAACACAATAACAGGGCTGATTTTAATAATAATAGTTCTATAAACTATTAGGGAGTTCAGGGGACTTTATTCCACTGCAACGTAATGGCTGATTCTATTCAATATAGTTATTTCTACCTTCAGTGATATTTTCTACAATTTGTCATCGCCTCTTTGTTGGATGGCACATTACAGAAAGAAGTCGCGATCAGCTACAATAAAGAACATTCTATAGAATCAAATGGAATGAAGTCATCTTGAACCTTTACACTATACCTTACACCAGACATATTGACCTCCATATTGACTATCAGGCGCCCTGACGCCGCACAAATTAATGTTGAAAGCGCGAAATGTCCGGCGAACCGTACATGAATTTCGATGGTGAAAACGAATAATTCCTAAGCGTCGTTGAATCTTATATCTATCAGAATAAACTTGACATAATATACTCAATATACTATGTCATCGAGATTTGAATTCAGACTCTAAATTTATCTAATTTTTGGCGTTCAAATTCTGTCGCGTTATTGGAAATTAAATCGACAACAACAACAATTCTTGGCCAAAAGAAGGTGTTATTCTGAATTTGCTTTCCTGTTCGTTCAAACTATCTGCCGCCATCTTACAATCTTATCATTCGTTAGCATGGCTGCCTTGCGATAATAACTTAAATTTTAATAAGTCATTCGTTATATTTTATTCACATTACCGACTTCAGCGAATGTAACTTTATCAAATGAATAATATATAAGTACTACAAGAGTTCGTCACACTAACCCTTAACGTTGGAAAAGCATTATGAGGTGTATATATTATTGAGTCTCCGTAATAGCGACAGTATACAAATGATCGGCCTTTCTACATTCAGCAGAAACTTACCAAAAATTTATTTTTTATGAGCTGAATTTTTTCGATTAATCCACTTTAAAAATATCAGATTTTCAAGATCATTACGTTGAATATGATGACTTTTTCTACAACACGGTGGAGGTAACTGATAGAACTGTAGAAAAGTTCACACTGTGTATTCACTATAACACTATAAATAAGATCAGTAGTGACGAAGACCAGTCATAGATAACTCTACTACTGTAGAATGAAATGTCTTATGTCATGGCCGGCGAAAGTATTTCGCTTCCAAAACACGAGAGGGCGCGTCAAACGTCCGAAATTAATAGAAATTATAATACGCATGCGATTGTTATTGTTGTTCAATAGTAGCCATTTTTAATTCATTTGTGGATTTTGTTTACATGCGGCTTGTTGCTTGCTATCATATACGCTATTTCCAAAAAATCTAGGGAATATGGTGGACAAAAAGGTGAAAGATTAAAGTACTGCAATTTTGAATTAAAAAAAAATTTGGTAATGTGCTATAATATTTTGTTATTTATACTATCAAAAATTGCCCACACTAAAAATATTTTGGAAAAATAACAATTATTATCAAAGTATCAGTGAATTTCAAGTTCATTGAATATGAACATTCAAAAATGTTGGATATTTCTGTTATTAAACATTTTTCCCGGCTTGTAATATTCAATTATTTTAACGGAGCGAACAACATTATATCAGGAAAAGATAATAGTCCTACCACCAAACTGTTCTTTCTTATATCAACGGGCTAAAGAAACTTATTTATAGGACAAGAAGCGTACGACTGCAAGTTGATAAGAACATAATTTGTGTATTTTATGTATTTTTGTTTTAACCCATTGTAATTAGTCTCGACATTTAATTGTATTTATATGTATATTTTGTGTTTCTTTTTTAACATGTTGAATGCCAACATCAAAAAACTCTACTGAAAAATATTTGCTTATTTTTTTCACCAAAATCCTGAAAATCACCTTGGCAGTCCGCCTGTTGAGTCATTTCTATTGTTTCTGATGTTTAATTGTATTTATATGTATATTTTATATATTTCTGTTTTAACTCTGTTGTTGAATGAAAGCTATTGGCAAAAACTATCGACTTTCATTTCCTACTTAAATCGTTAGAAAACAAAATTTTCAGTTATGTGCTGTGTAACTTGATTCGAATTTTCCTCCAAATCATCATTTGGTAGACTTCTATTCCGCGCGCGGCGCTCTTATCGCGGTTTCCTACCGAACTGTAACCATAGAGATCATATTAGATAGAGGAGTAAAGCATGTGTTTAAGGTATATAAGCGGTGCGTGACATGTTCAAATTTCTTAGCGGTACCTACTCCTTCGTATTTTACCCTCCCCTCACACTCTCCTCCAACCGCTTACATTGATGACGGCGTACCGCGAGAACGTTTCCTTGAGCGAGAAGAGTGGGGACCGCTAATAGAGAAAATTTCATTCGAACCCTGCACGGCATTACGGCCCGCTTTACTCTTCTATCTACTATATGATCTCTATGACTGTAACAATGTCATCATTTGACACAAGAATAGCCATTAGACTCTTGTCAGGTCCAATTACACCGGGAGTTCAATAATAGAGGATATGCGCGTAGAAGAAACTTCCAACGCTACAATAAGATTTATCATTATCAAAATGTTCACGAGGCAATAATTCATCCTTTGATTCTAATTTCGATTCATTTAATACCGTATAAGGCCCTTCAACATAATTACTTTTTTCGAGAATAGGTAAGCATAACATTTTTACGAGTGCAGGTATGAATAGTGTTAGGTTTAGTGTGCATGGGAAGAATGTTAATTTTCTAGTGGACACAGGAGCGTCCTCATGTGGATCTAAGTACGAATCTGTAAGTTTAAATATTGAAATAATGACAGAACAAATTACCATAAGAGGAATTGGAGGTAACATGACATCAGAAGCTTACGTCAACTTGGAATTAAATTTTGGCAAACAACAATTCGCACAAACATTCTATATTTTCAAACATTTATCTTGTGAAACAGATGGTATCCTTGGTCAAAATGTTTGCAAAAATTACTAATTTTAAGACAAATATTTTAACAATAAATAATTTAGGAAAACATATTGAACTATGATTACACTCTGATAACAAAGAAATGATGACCCTAGTAATTTTTCTCATTTAATGACTATAGCTATGTCGGGACTCAATTTGCAAATTACTGAAGAAAACACATTCCGAAATTTGCAGAGATAACAATACCTTTAAACAAATTAACAAAAGAAATGCCAAATTCGAATGGTCAAGCGAATGTTAAAATCTCTTTAGAACCTTTAGAAACGCTCTCATTCACCCAAGGGTACTTGAGTGTCCAAATTTTTCAGAAGATAACTATTTTAGATTACACACAGATGCTTCCCGCTTTGCAGTAGGATCGGTACTTTTGAATAAAATTAACAAAACAATTGCTTACACAAGTAGACCTTTGAATAAAACGAAATTAACTACGTCATTGAGAAAGAACTTACTGCAATTGTGTGGTCAGTAAAGTTATTTCGCCCATATTTATTTGGAAGATATTTTAAAATTTTAACAGACCACGGACCTCTATTATTTTTATTTAATCACAATAATCCGTCTAGTAGCCTATCCAAAATAAGGTTAGAGAATTTGTTTCATTAAAAGAGCTCAAAGAATATTTTATAATGCAAAGAAGAAATTAATATTAAATGACTTCCATTTATTACCTACCAGTGGATATTCTGCAATTCATAGAATGACCAATAACATTAAAAAATATTATTTTTGGCCAGAAATTACAAAGGACGTTACAGAATTTGTCAGATTGTGTGATAGTTGTCAAAGATATGAATATAGCAAACACACAAAAGAATCAATGATAATGTGACATTCACAGGAAATGTAGCTTTCCAGAAACTTTATTTGGAACCTATCGAAAAAGATGCGGATGATTTTTCGTACATTTTAACTCTATAATTCGATGAAAATGCAAATTTGTTGAAGCTCACCCTCTAAAGTCAAAAGATACCTTACCTATAGAGACGGCATTCGTAAATAACCTTATATTATGTTACGGTATAATGAACAAAATCACCACAGACCGTGGTTCTGAATTCATTTCAACCACAATGACTAATGTTTGCAATTTTTATCAGATTACTAAGTTACAAAGTACTGCTTACCATCATCAAAGTATTGGAGCTTCAGAAAAGTCACATAAAATGTTAGGAGTATATTTAAGAACAATGTCTCAGAAACAGAGTATTTATTGGAGTTCATGGTTACCTTATTGGTGTTTTGCTTGGAAAACAAATGTTCATACGGAGACAAGATACACACCATTTGCATTATTTTTCGTTAGAGTGTAGTGTTCCCGGCAACTAGACGACGAAAATGATCCCCTGAATAAATTTAATGATTATCCTTTAGAGTTAAGATATAGATTACAAAGCGCTCATGAAGATGCTCGTAATAATTTAATTAGTAGTAAGAATAAAAGGAAAAGGATAACGATGAATCGATATACCCAGTGATTTATGATAGAAACGACTTGATTTTAATCAAAAATGAAACGGGTAATAAACTTGATGTCTTATATGAAGATTCCTATAAAGTGATGAAAGTCTGGCACACATTGACAAAAGGAGGAAGGATACACTTGTGCATAAAAATAGGACAAAACGTTATATTTCATAGTAATACTACAGTGCATTGTATAGCTTTTAAGAATATTTTTCATCTGTAATATATAGCTGTGAATTATCATATAATTACAAGTATGAGAAGATAGATTCAGGAGAACTTCACCCGGAATGTTCGTAACAACAAAATGAATTACTTTTATTTTATAAAAGAAATTTCTTTTCAAATTCCCGGGGGAGGTGTAGTGGTAGAATCAATAGTAAGTAAATGGAAGTGAGGATATCGGAGTATAATCGATATGAATTGAATAAACGGAGTATTAATTAAAACATCAACAACTGTCCGACTATGTAATTTCTACTCAATATACTTATCACAGTGAACCAAGTACTTCTAACATACTACAGAACCCTAACAACCACCATAAAGTAGCATCCTACGTGAAAGTAATGGAAGATAGCTTTGTTTTGGATGGCAGAATTGGTCTAGAGGGATTTTCAAAAAATTGCTACAATTTCAATATCCTTCATCACATTCCAAGCTGAAATAATTCACCAAGATCTGTCAAATAGTTTCACTGAATGCAGTTACAGACATAATGGCTATTGTCCAATAGTAGATTTGGTTTCTATTTATTCTAAAATGTACAAAAATCATGAATCATGAGAATCTATGAAAATTCTCGCGATGATTGAATGTTTTCGGATCGCACAATTTTAAGATAATTAGACTTTAACTATTGTAATGCTTAGATTTGGATATATTCAATAAAATACTGAGTAGACTTTAACTAAACATTTTCAACAATCAAATATCACAATTTATTAACAAGTTGCATATTCCATACCATTTTTATTGTGATTTAATTAGGTATATCTTAGATAGGAGTAAATGTAATAATATTGTAATGATTTATATCCATGTGTATACTAAAATACTTATGTGGATCTTGCTGACTTGAAAATATTGAAACTATTGTGTTATTATTGTATTATTAGCATTGTTGTTAACATATGTTCTTTGTATTTTCGTCTTACTTATACATAATAATTTTATAAATTCAAAAATTTAAAGTTTTTACAGATTCTGATTATATCCTATCATCGTCTGTTAGACTTTAACAATCAATTAATGTGATTGTCAAATAGGCATAACGAGTCTTATGACCAAAATTGCATGGTCTTTCATAATTGCTGCTCTTTGTAAAGTGATATTTTTCAGCTAATAAGAAAATATTATAGAATTTTGTTTTTTGCCCAAGCTGATAACGTATTTATCTAGATTAAGTTCCATTATATTTCCGCTGCGCTATCTCTCGACATTCAACAGATTGGAGCAATAAGCAATCACATTTTCAAGTATCTATTGGTCTGCGAGAAGCAGAGCATACACCAATCATAATACTGACACAATGTCATTTATAAAAAAATTTGAAGTATTGAACCCAAGTGGGATCCTTGTGGGGTCCTTGTGGGACACCCTTATATATCAAATCATTCAAAAATGAAAAAGTTAATTTTTATTCGCTCTTTCCACGATATGTAAATAATCTATGATCGAGAGAATTAGTTCGGTCTTCCCCGAACAGTAATATCTGTTTGAGGAAGATACAGTATTAGCAAATCTAGTTTCATTTATTAAGTAAATTAGTTGAAATCATAAATTAAAATAAATTAGTTATGGATATTGATTGGACATCAAATGGATCCAACGAATCAATGAATTTGTAGTAAACAAAATTTCTATTGAATGTTGAGCTATCCGTAATTCCATAGACATAGATTATCCATGAATTTCCAATTTCGCTACTGAACATTCTAAATCTATTCTATATCTAACTATTTTGGCCATCCTAAGCCAACATAGGAGTTCTAATGAGGAATAAATTTCAAAGTAGTTGATTCAGTGAGGTAGATCATCATTGCGAGTGATATGACAAATGTCAATGTCGGGTGATTTGTCGGAATTTGTCATGTCGACTGTTTGGGGCTATTTGTTCTACAATCAGGCAGATAAAGTTAAGTTAGTATGGAATATGTAAATTCCTTTTAAATGAAATTTCTGAACAGTCAATGTATATATTATGAAACAGTTTGTATAACTGTATACAATGTATTCTCCATTTTTGTCTATATAAACCAATAATTTGTATCATCATCGAATCTGGATATATTATTCATATTAATTACTTCTTACTTTTAAAGATATTCATACAGAGTTCTAATCTTGGTTTGCTAATTAAGTATTTCTACGATGATGAATTATGAGTAGCTATGATTCAAACATATAATATATAATGGGAGTATTATTCGAACGAAGCCATGTTTTCATTGTTATGTTCTAAGTTGCAAAAAAATACCAATATCGTTAGTACGAAGTTGAATCCAATTAACTTCTGGAACACCCCATTTTGATTATTAATGTTTTTATTGCGTCCTGTTTGACTTCCTTTAACTGTTGAAATTAAAATCCCTGCAAAGTTCTCACATTTCTAGTATATACTGGAAATCTTGGAATTGACAAGTACGACACAAAATCAAACTTTGGTATACGTTACGTAAACATAACTCAAAGTTCTGATCCATTTTAATGTAATTTGTAGTCCTTGTAGCAAGTGATCATCGAATCATAAGAACGAACTTGATCGCGACAATGTAACCAATTCATTTTTGACCGTACTTACCCATCGTCTTTCTGGATACTTATATCAAGTGCGGTCACGATACTTCGATCTACCTAACAACTGACTATCTAGATCGAGTGATATTTATTTTCGAATAGTGACGTAAGTAAGAACTAACTACATAAGCAAGCGAAAATTTTTGGGAGCAAAACGATATTGAGCGTTGAAATCGAAGAGGTGTCAATTGAGGAAATTAGTATGAAGTGTCTAAGTAATGTAATCAATAATTTAATGATAAACTATGAATAGAATACAAATTGAATGTATCTGAATCAGTAGAAATTGCCTAACATATTAAACAGAATATTTAAGTAGTTACCTAGGGCAAAAGTTTACGGATATTTACAAAATTGTTCCATTACGGTTCCGTTTCACCACATATTATCATCCTTAGAATGAGATATTATATTATCATATCTTGATAGTATATTATATTATTATATCTTAGTAGTAATGCATTGTGAGAAGGAAACTTCATTTTTATACTATTAGAATGAACTCACACTTGGGTAATCCCAACAATTATTATATTTTAGTTTGCAATTAATAGCTGATTCTGAGGATGCCACTATGTGGTGGTGTTACAATTGTTATTTAAGTGTAAGTTTCTTCTTTATTGAAAATTCTTGGCGTCTCGCCAATCGTTGAAGGTGATATCTTCAGGGCAGGCTTGAGGCTTAAACTGAAATTGTTCCTTTTGATATCTGAAGAGGTATTTATTGTGGGAAAAAACCTTCACGCTACTTAGTTCACTGCCTTCATTCCGGTGGTTAACTCTATTCTGGCAGCTGATACTGCCGTTGTGTGATCATGTGTGAGGTGGAATTTTCGAGGATGGATTTCTAAATGTTGAGAAGGTAATATCCTGAGTCACGGCTTAAATTATTTGCATGTTTTATCAATAACGTTCAGGCTCACTGTGCTGCCCATTCTCCGACTTTGGCCATTTCGAAATTGATCAATTAGTAACTGTCTCACTGATTTCTTTTGAAAAATATTGATGAGTTTGATGAAAATCTTCCCGCAAAAACCACCAAACGATTATGTACAAGACAGTGGACTTCTAAGAATGAAGTATTGATTATTTTCTGGAATTATTTAATTACGTCGTTGCATGTTTAAGGAATATAAGGCAGGAAAGATTCTAGAGATGTTGCAAAACAGTCTAAGTGATCCCAATTTTTTAGTCATTCTTCATATTGTAGATCAAATATTCAGGTTTGGCTTACGCTTACCCATTAGTCATTTCCTCCAAAAACCGATATTGACCTAAGAGAAAACATAACCATGATCGAATTACAATCTCTTGCTCAGATTACATATGTCAAGAGGCAAATGAACAGTTTGACACGATCTTCAAAAAGGTTAAGGTAAAAGTGAAATGTATTTTTGTCTTCTTCAAATTTCAGACTGTTGCCTCAAGATTGGCACTAATATTGAGTTTAAAAAAGCGTTTCACGCCAATTAATATATTATACTTATAAATTCATATTCCGCGCACTTTTCTCCATTTATTCATGACACTGAACACTGCTTGAGAAATTATCACATATGGAATTATATTTCGATCTGTCAACCCTCAGTCTGAAATTTCATATTTTAGTCTGCGTTTGTACCAATTCGAAGGACCGATGCCTAAGAAAGCGATGAGGTGAGTCAGGGAATCATGCAAGATGTCTGGGATGAATTCACTCATAGTTTGTTGAGATACTGAAGAAATATTGTAAGAAACGATAACCAATTCCGGTTGCAAGAAAATATGAAGTGACTTGTAACGTAATTTCACTTGTGCTGGAATAGCAACTCTCGAAACTGTCTGTATGTTTGAGATTTAGTTAGCTCAAGTAAAGAATCAAACTGCTCTAAGCCCCAGCCTTATATAGAGAATTCTGAACTGAAGATTTCATCTCCCGAAATCTTCAGTTCAGAATTCTCTTAACAGGATTGAGGCTCCTGTCCTAGTACTCAGGAGAGAGCTATTCGTTTGATTGGTGGTGTCACTCTAACGAATTCATTGGCCTCTATAGAGCATCGTAGACAGGTCGGCGATCTCTCCCTTTTCTATAGATATTGCCATGGTCAGAAATCTTGTCTCTTATTCCACCACAAAACATTCCAGGTAGATAGACTGACGAGCCCAAGTTGGTCACCCCTTTATTCCAATACATATCTCCTGTCCCAAAATTCCATAACTAAGTTCATAACTCCTAGTTTCATCTTTGATTCCCTCATCATTTTACTTGAATTGCGTAAATCTATGGAAACATTTTCTGGAAGTCGTCTATACCGTTTATTGGCCGGATTTGATTCGTGCTGATATGATAGGTTGTTTAGTTGATTTCATCTTATTTGATTTTGAGATGCCTAATCCATGTTTTAACGAGAAGGGGATCATGACCTTGAGGTAAAAGTACATTTCTTCATCTTATTTTATTTTGAGATGCCTAATCCATATTTTACCAAGAAGACGATCATGATCTTAAGGTACAAGTATATTTCTTCATCTTATTTGATTTTGAGAGCCTAATCCATGTTTTACCGAGAAGAGGATCATGATCTTGAGGTACAAGTACAATTCTCCATCTTATTTGATTTTGAGATGCCTAATTCATATTTTACCAAGAAAACGATCATGACCTTGAAGTAAAAGTACATTTCTTCATTTTATTTGATTTGGAGATGCGTAATCCATGTTTTACCAAGAAGAAGATCATGATCTTAATGTAGAAGTACATTTCTTCATCTTATTTGATCTTTACATGCCTAGTCCATATTTTACCAACGAAAGAATCATGACCTTGAGGTACAAGTAAATCTTTTCATCTTATTTGATTTTGAGATGACTAATCCATGTTTTACCGAGAAGAGGATCATGACCTTGAGATACCAGGTACCTTTTCGGTCTCTATATTGAACTCATTCATTTTGATATAATTTTCGAACCATTACCTGTAGTTCTCCTTCTTGAGATCGAAATTACATGCGTAACGTTGCGTAACGTTGATGACTAGTGATTCTGGTTCATTGCAGTGATGGTCGCTTGAAATTGTTCCGTTGTTTGATCTGCCTATATTGGCGGTTCTTCTTCGAATGTTCTACCTCTTTGCCAAATTATTGTAGTGGTAAATCATAACGTAACAGATTTTATCATAGAATCAGAATTGACAATACCAATACGGATTACTGTAATTATAGTTATTGACAACTATATTGATTTTCAAAGCAATCTGGGATATAACAATAGGACTAGTGATAATTCAGATCTCGAATATCAGCATTTAGTTGGAATAGTTGTGTATTTTATTTTTGACTAGCTGACCCGACAGACGTTGTCCTGTCTGAACATTTATTTGTGCTTTGAATGTTTTGGAGACTAACGGAGAAAACGGAACAACCCAACGATTATCAACATCAATTTCCAGCTGATTCACTTTGACTATTGTCAACCTTCCGTTGTCATCAGTGGATAGCAGGCGATAAAGTGGACAACCATCATTTTCACTAATAGTTTCTACTACTAATTGTCTTGGAAAGCGTTTTGAACATTTTCCATCAACCATACACGGACAATTTGGATTTAATATTCCACAGGGACCATGAATCATATTGTTTGTAACAATTTCATGTAACAATGGATCTTCATTTTTATCGGGAATTTCCGCAGATATCACATTCGGTTTTATCCTCTCTACCAACCAAATGAGAATGTGTGCATGTGGCAATCCGCGTTTTTGCCACTCGACTGAATACATCCAACAGTGCGTCTCGCCGAATACGCGATGCTTAACAATGAGTGATTATAACTTTCTTTTGAGCACCCTTGCAGTAATGTCTTGGCGATCAATGGGTGATTGGCCAAGAAATAATTCTTGTCGAATTTCTGTCCACTGTGGATTGCATGTGAACGTTATAAACAAATCTGGTGTGCCATAATGACGTACATACGACATACCATCCTGAGCGTATTCATGCATATGTCGCGGACTTCCGACGTATGTTACTGGGAGAATAGTTGTTCTACCTACATTCTGTGCATTTCCATCAGCATTGATGGCATCCCGTAGATGAATGTATTCTTCAGAACGCAGTTTTGCCTGGTTCAACCTGATAAATGTCAATCGCTCAGTTTCAACTTTCACGTACATATCCACAGCATATTAGTGGAAGAGACGCCGACATTTTAAGATATGATCGTTCTCATTTTCCCGAACCACCAGTCTGTATGGATAATACTTTTTTGTCAGTTTCGGAACCTGTAACTGGATTTATCATCTTCATTGAAAAATAATATCCATTTTCACCTTGCCAAACTAAGATAGGATATTGTAACGCGTCATATGATCGATGTGTTTCGGACACACGCTGCAGTTGATTGCTACGCCGACGTAAAACAATATCTCGGTTTTCTAAATTTTCACCCACGTCGACAATAGCGACTTCGTCAATTGTTGGCGCATTAAAAAGTCTCGCGTATTATCTTGCAGGAGTCTTATCAGGTTTGATGACAATTTTGTGATTTTCAGACGGCATGCGGTCCAAAGCGGTGGTGAATAATGCAACCAATTCGTTATATTGAAGAAAGTTTGGAGTTGTTCCACAATTGGTCTTTTCACCGAATTGTTGTGTGTACAACGCTGATCGACTTGTCTTGCTGAATCGCCCATAAAATAAATTTGCAAAAATTTGTAGTCACTATTCGGCGTTGGCAATAAGGAACCTGTTAGATGATATATTTGACCCTGAATCTTGAAAGTTTTCTTGAATAACTTTTGTTGCACCATATGACGTTATTTGAAAACAATTATGGTATCGCTGGATATGAATCAAAAAATGTTTAGAATCTGGCCCATTTCCAGAAACCAATGAATGTAGTGGCTCTGGCGGCGGTACCAATGGCGTCAATTTGACTTGACCGCTCGCGCAACACAATCCAGGAGCTTCATTTTTAAACTTAAATGCCTTGCAATATTGGCACACATTGTTCATTGGTCCAATAGCAACGATTTGCTGTGAACTGTAATCGATTTTCACGTTATAATTGAATGCAGCTCGATAGGGGTTAAACGCAACATTTCTATGTTGTTGATTTCGATTCCATCGATTCCGTTCAACTTCATTCCGCGCTTCGCGTTGCTCGTCAGTTTGACTTGCTCTTGTATATCTTTGACTCACAGCATTGCGAGTTCTGCGACTTAAGTTTGTACGTCTAATTGCTGGCATTTTCAAAAACGAAAATTCAACTGTAAATTAAAGAAAACTATTGTATTCTCTTTTATAACCAAGTGTATCACTTGTTATTTTAGTAACGTGTATGTTAGTCTATCCAAACTTACCAAAATATTAAATTGAACTTTTAATATTAGGCGTGATGGCTCTGAACTAACCGTGATGTGCACTGGGAAATTTAGTTTTCTTACATCCTTTTTGTAAGAAATGATAAATTAATTATTTTACATGTATTTTATCAATAAAATAACTACGAACGAAGCATCTGCTTTAAACGATATTCAGTTTTTTTACATCCTCTTTGACAATATTTGCAGCACGCATTCTGTCAATTCTATGTCAAACGTCATAAGGTTACATTAAAAAAGTTTATATTGTCTAAAGCGCTAAGGTTAGATTAGGAATAATTTTATATGGTGGTTAAATATTCTTAAATTTTCCGATTTTCCGCGCAATTTTCTTAATTTTTCCTTCCGTAAGAACCTTCTAATGACAATAACAAACACAACAAAAAAATAATTAGTGAAATCGGTCCAGCCGTTCACGCGTGACCAAGGGAAATAGGGATTCATTTTTATAATTTTCTAATTTTCCGCGCAATTTTCTCAATTTTTTCTTTCATAGGAACCTTTTCCTGACAATAACAAACACAACAAAAAAAATAATTAGTGAAATCGGTCTAGCCGTTCCCACGTGATGACGTGGCCAAGGGAAATAAGGATTCATTTTCATATATATAGATATAATTTGATTATGAATAAAAATTTGAACCTATTGAAGTTGTTATGTAGCAACCTTTAAAACACGACGTGTTCATATTTTGAGTTTACAAGGATTGTGATGCAGGTATAATAAAAAATATTCTACGGTGACCAAATTGGACTAGATATTCAATGGTTTGAATCCCACCTATTGCTGAATCTGACTTTCACTAATGTAGTCTAATGTTATTTTCAATTATATTTATTTATTTAACGTCGGTTTCTATTATTCTGACATTTCTATGATTTAGAATTGATGTCTCTATTTCTATACATTTTCACAAAATTGTGGCTCATATTGTATTCTTGTATGTTTATTATTGTTTCCATGATTGAATCGGTAGTGCATATAAGTGTATTATGAGATGAAGTATTCTTGGCAACATGGGCATCGGTAGAGGGTGCTAGAGAATGCACTTGTTTCTTATACAACATAAAAAAAGACCTCGATAATTAGAAAATATGATTCAAGAAGCATGAAAAATACTGTCTGTATCAATATGGTACAAGTTCTTAGCTATTAATGAAATAACAGCTGCATTATGGTGGCCGTTGCCCAAAATGGAATAAACTTTTTCTATGCATGCTTAACATTAACATTCCACATAACCCTTAAAGTCCTATGTGGATTTGTCCCACGTATTGACCTGGCATAATATGTTCAGCAATTAAATCAACGAATTCCATTTCCTATTCACATGTATTTCTGTTCTGTACATATTGTACCATGTGTGGTCACCTCAGAGATGCACAGAATATTTTTTTACTATATCATTATATGATTCTTTCGTCATCGAGTCATGGCTTGTGGATGCAGTTGCATAAGCGAAATTGATTGTTTATTCCTTAAAGAAAAACGTTCTTTCTTTGATACACTTCTGTCAGCATCAAAGAGCTAATTCTTCAGGTCTATGATAAAATCAACATCGATATGTAAATAAGCACATGAAAGTTATACTTTTACAATTCTCAATTTCATGTATTTTTCAATTTTAAGTACATTTATCAAATTTTATATGTGTTTTGAGTATTTCACAATTCTATATAAATGTTAACAAATATTTTATCATGAAACTTAATAACTATTATCATATCCCTATCTCTCTATTCCTCTTCAATTTTTAATTATATAGCTATATTTTCGAAAAATCATTCTTAACAGAACATTACAACTCGCTCACATCAGCTAATACTTCGGCTTCATAGAAATATGAAAACTCTCTAAGAGTGTTGAATAAGAAACTGTCTGGAGATGAAGGTTCGATGAATCCATTCAGGAATTCTATACCACTATAATCAGGACATACACGTATCCAGTCATTGATCATTCCAATAACATTACAATAATATGTGCCGAAATCAAAATGCTCGATAAAAGATATTCGTTGTGACACTAGTGCTTCCTTGATGCGAATAATTTCTTTCTACTTCTTCTTAAGGCAACCATATCTCCATATAATGTCTTATATGGTGCAATCCTTTTACACAATTACCATCAATCAATCAATCAAAACGGAAGCGGACAAATGGAGCACTTAGACAGCTTGATTGGATCCACTGTGCGCCCCTTGATATAAGTATAAGTCCAGCAGGCCTAGGTTAGGCCAAAGGCTAAAATTTTGCATGGACTGATATCTCTTATAGCTTCAAGCAGCATATGTGTGCTGCAGTCTCGACTGCTCAATCACACATTTTGCCATGTCCTCATAGCCACCGGTATCCCCACGCAGGTAAGTCATTGAGCCTTGTCCAGGACCAGACGGGATAGAACCGTTTCTGTCGCCGGACACTACAAGACGGCTGCGGCGGATTATACTGTGTGTGTACAACTGTCCCCCATCAGGCACCACAGAAGCGGAGACAGTATTCTCCCTGAGGGCACCCTCGGATGAGGTATGTACATGCGACGCTGTCATTGTGGTGCGCCGTTATCAGTTTCTGCAAGAGGATGGTCTTGATCCACATGACCAAGGTGTGATCAATTCCGTGTCTCTCCACAACATGACACATGGACTCCATATGAACTCGAAGGAGGTATTGTCGAACGCTCCTTCGATATCCAGGAAAACGCCTATGGCTCACTGTCCAAGACTAATAGCTCCTTAGATCTGGGTAACCAGGTGATGAAGGGCCGTCTCGGTTGATTTGCCCGCCCGATAGGCGTACTGTCGACGATGAATCGGAAAATCCTTCAATGCGTCGTCTTTGATCTACCTAGCGATCAGCTCCTCCAGCGCTTTCAGGAGAAAGGATGTGAGACTGATAGGACAGAAAGATTTGGCCTAAGTGAAGTCTGTTCTTCTCGCCTTAGGTATAAAAACAACTTTCAACGACCTCCAAAGCCTTGGTATAAAGCCAGAGGGGTTACAAAATCGTAATATCCGGGGCACCCGGAAGGTGTTAAGCTCCATGCCCTCTTGTAAGAGAGCTGGGAAGATCTCATCTTCACCCGGTGATTTGTAGGACGCAAAGCTGAAGATAGCCCAGCGCACTTTTCCATAGCTTACCACATTCGAAGCCATCCTGTAGTCGATCGCTCTCGCGTTGACACGGAAGTCCTCAGGTGATGTGACTATGAGGTTATCATCAGACCCGGGGAAATGCACCGACACTAGATGTCGTAGTGTCTCGTCCAGCGATGACCTGTACTCCCATTTCGGCGGAATCACTGATCCTATGCCAATCGAAGAATCCGTGGAGAGAGCCTTGCATAGCATCGCTGCTGCCGGCATCTTATTGATGATGCCCTCACAGTAGGTACGCCACGAATCTCTTCTGGAGCTCCAACAGTCTCTTTGGGCAAACTTCACAATCACCATAGTTACTGTACAATGTTCGTCTCATGCGATTGGATTAGAGTCGATGAACTCTTCTTCTTCGGCCTTTTCGAAAATTTCCATTTCAAAGAGCCCAAGGGGATTTTCGATCGATACTGTGCCAATAATATAATCGCAGAGAACGTTCTCGCTGAACATATACCACATATAACTTTCAGATTAGCAAACGAGTACGATTTGCTTTGCAAAAGAAATTTTTTCATTTTTAGCAGCATTCAAATCGATCCAGAAAACGATCAAATTCCTCATCGTCCCATTCGTTGAATTTGTCACTGTTCATCGTCATCCCACTGGCATCTTCATCGTGTCATACTGGTTTATCACAAACATCACTATCCTTATCTTCATCATTCAAGTTAGTTGTTATTTTCTACTGACGATGCCAACATTATCACAATCCAATCTATCGCATGTTTACGTTTGTTGTATTTCTCCGTTACATCGCTCATATTTGTATTTGTATTTCTCAAACTAAATTACTTATAAAGCGCTGCATCCAATGTTCGAATAACCGAATACGTTTTATAGTGTTCCTTCGTTAATTCTTCAAATTTTTTGTCGAAAAATTGTAGACCTTGATCACTTTGTGAATTTCTCGGTAAACGATCTTGAGAATTCACAAATATAGTGTGAACGGTGCGCGCTATATCCCCGCTCGATTTCATTATCAACGTACACGCCCATAGATAGTTGTTGCATCGGAATTCAAAATGGGCGTTTTCCGATAACAAATATCAAATTTTTCACATCTACGTCACAGTTGTTTGCGCGACGGAAAACATCGGAATATGTCATAACGACAACGACAAGATCTATGACCGAATTTATCGAAACTCATTGTCTTACTAATGTGGACGGGACGATGTACCTTGCTAATATATAATGTTTGTTTCATGTGGTTCGTTGATGATTGCAAAAATTTCGTTGGCATAAGAAGTATTTCCAGCTTGATGAGATGCCGTCAACAGTTCCAGACGTTCCACAAGCTCGTTCGGATCGTCCCACTACACGTATGCCATTGATATTATGCTCGTTTCCGCGTGCATGCCTACATACTTATGCACACGTTGAATCCTTTCCGATATCGACCGTTGTTCGAATCGAAATATTTTGCGATCGTCAGTGTTCCATAATTTTTCGACCAACAACACACGCACATCATTTTGAATTTTTTTTTTTTTTTTTTTTTTAATGTATTTAATGGCGAAGGCAGCTAGGCCCTTTGCGCCATAATGGTAATGTATACTACCTTCGGTACTATGTATCGGGACCTATATTGAGATTTTACTAGCTTTCATGAATTTATCGAGTGTGGAAAAAACATTGTGATCGTTGCATGCTATATTCAGCAATGATATCATGTTAATTGGAAAAGGAACCTTATGCAAGCAGTGAAGGTTATGTAACAGTACATGTATATTGTTGTTTTCTTGACATCCGAAAAACATATGATTGATATCACATATAGCTTCGTTATCGCATCGGCACTTATTGGAGTCTACAATGCCACATTTGAAGAGATGTGTCTTAAAATGACCATGGTTAAAAATCAATCTAATTATACGGATATACGAGGCACGTGGTATGTTCAATAATTCAAGAAATGGACTGGCTGTTACCAGAGGATGTAATATATAGTATTGGGTTGGTTTACAACTGTTGATGTTTTTATAACGTTTTTGCCATTCCGTAAACATTCGTTTCCTCGATATATTAGCCAGGTCATGTATTGTGTAGCTATCTATTATCATGTCTGGTCTGATTATTGATTTTTTTGCCAGCATATCTGCTCTGACATTCCCCGGTATACAACTATGTGCCTTTGACCAGATATACCTTAATTTCATGTCTTTTTGTGAACATTGCCAATCTAAATCTATGATTTCTGCAATTATGCTACTCAGTTTGGCCTTCCTGATATTACTAATGGATTTGATAACTGATTGCGAATCGGTAATTATGTCCACTGCTTTTTTATTGTTATCCTTAGCCCATATTAAGGCTTGTTTTATAGCTGTAGCTTCTGCGGTGAAAATCGATGCTTCACATGGTAGTTGGATACACATGCTCGTATTAGTGCTAGGAATATGAAAGGCGCAGCCTGTACCGTTATTGTTTTTTGATCCGTCTGTAAATATATGGCATGAGGTATTGGATAAAACAGAGTTTAAAATGCGATTATTAAGGATAGGATTTAACTTATCATACTGTAGTACATGTATTGTTTTTCTATTAAATAAGGCTTCAAAGTGGATTGAAAAGTAAGGCGGTCTGTTAGAATGGGACATATTTTTGTGTAAGGTGGCTGTGTTGATAAATGCTGTAGTTAAGGGTGGGCTATTTTTTTTCATCCAATAAGTGTTTGTCAAATTTTCTGCGTTTAGTCTCGATATAGTGTTTAATAAAAGGTGTTGTTCATTTGTAACTAATTTTGCAATGAATTTTTCCGCCATGTAAGTTCTCCTAATATCCAGCGGAACTTGACCACCTTCGACCTGAAGGGCACATACAGGAGTAGATTTAGATGCCCCAATAGCGAGTCGTAAGGCCTTATTCTGAACAACATCCAATTTCTTAAGCAGGGTAGTGCTTGTCGAACCATACAAAATAGATCCATACTCCAAAATCGATCTTGTATACGCTTTGTAAAACATTAGTGATACTTTGGGGTATGCACCCCATTTTGTTTTATTGACCATTTTGAGTATGTTCATGCTTTTTTCACAACGTGCTTTAATGTCTTCAATGTGGTACTTCCAAGACAACTTAGCGTCTAGAGTTAAACCTAGATATTTAATTACTCTAGCTACGGGAATTTCATTTTGACATAAGTTGATGGTGTTTATATGTGGAATTTTGTGTCGGGAAAAATACGCTACTTTGGATTTCTCGGTAGATAGAGTTAGACCATTGAAAAAAGTATATCTTTTAACATTATACAATATATGTCGGAGTTTAGCATTGCATTCTGATATGGTACTGCCACTGCAATATATAACGAAATCATCAGCATATTGTATGATTTTAATGTCATCGTCCCACATATCGTGAAAGTCCGCTGTAAAAATATTGAATAATAGAGGGCTAAGGATTGATCCCTGAGGTAGACCGTCAGAAGTGAGGCGAGGGCCGATAATATTGGTTCCATTTTTGATATAGACTTCTCGGTCTAAAAACAAGTGGAGGAGATTTATGGCACAGGATTCTGGAATGTTTAGATATTTCATTTTTTCTAGCAAGATGTTCAGTTTAACGCAATCGTAAGCTCCTTTGATATCCAAAAAGAAAG
This sequence comes from Endomychus coccineus, assembly GCA_958510875.1. Classification (NCBI taxonomy): domain Eukaryota; kingdom Metazoa; phylum Arthropoda; class Insecta; order Coleoptera; family Endomychidae; genus Endomychus; species Endomychus coccineus. Next base: position 155,213,562 of record OY294067.1, on the reverse strand, counting down.
CCGCTATATATTTATTTTCAGAGTAACAAAGTTGGATGTCACCAACCAGTTGGCCAAGGCAATCCATTGTGCCTAGTCCCGAACGAAAGCCGTATTGACTTCTAGGCATCGTCCTATTTTCTTCTAAAAACCACTCTAATCTATTTTTGATAATTCTTTCTAAGGTTTTGAAAAGACAAGAAAGCAAGGTAATTGGTCTGTACCCAGACGGCTCAAATCTATTTTTATTGTTTTTACTAATTAAAATATTTACTGATTTTTTGATTATTGGACAATTATCGCCATTGATCCAAATTTTATTGTAAATGCGGCACAAAGATTTTTTTGCGTTTTGGGGAAGATGAGCAATCATAGAATATGTGATGCTATCCATACCAGGCGCTGTATCAGTACTATCCTTAATATTATAGTTAAATTCGTCTAATGATATTTCTTTGTTAAGCCAGTGATTACACTGTACAGGGTTCTTAGTAAAATTGAGTCTAGGTGTAGGAGGGGTGATATTGGTGAGGAAGTTTTCAATTTGAATCTTATCAAGATGGCATGATCTGCTCTTGACTTTGCTACCTTGGCTTCGCTTAGCAGATTCCCATATTGTGGAGGGTAGTGTATTCGTGTTGAGATTTTCACAAAACTTTTTCCATGATTCCCTAGCTTTGCGACGAAATGTATATTTGCATTTAACGATGATTCTTTTTACTTCCAGAAAAGTTTGCATGGATTTGGATTTCCTAAATTCTTTTAGCTTTACATATTTTTCTTTTTTAAGACTTTCGCATTCTGCATCCCACCAGGGTGATTTTTGTTTTCTGGGAGTAAAGGGATAGTTTATTGGCATGGAAAGGTTAGCAGAGGCGGTTATTGCTCCTATTAGGAAAGTTAACTCATCGTTAAGTGTTGAGAAGTTAGGCGAATCATTTATAGCTTGCTCAATGTGGTTTGAATAGTTTTCCCAGTTGGCGTCCTTAACACGCCACCTACACGAAGGATGCACAGAAGTGAAGGAAGAATTTTTATTACCTATTTCTATAGAAATGGGGAAATGATCAGAACCATACGGGTCTTCTAGAACTCTGTAAGAAGAGTCTAATGCAATAGAATGTGAAGCTATTGTTACATCTACCACTGATTTTAATTCTAATGGAGGAGTTAATCTTGTGGCCGAGCCATCATTTAGTACTGCTAAATTTTGCGATTCTTCAATAGCTTCCCATAATGCTTTGCCAGCTGTATTATTTGAAAGAGATCCCCAGACACTGTGATGGGCATTGAAATCCCCGCCTACTATCGAGTAGTCTTCACAATTAGAAAAAATGTGTTCCCAATCTTGTGTTGTAGCCTTAACAAGAGGGGGTTTATAGATAGAAATCACAGAAAATAGTTTATCTTGCAATTGAATATTAATCCCAACTATCTCAATTTCTATATTGCCTAGGTTACTAAAGTTTATGATATTGTATTGATATCTTTTTGACACTAAGATTGCTACGCCGCCTCCTTTACCTAAAAGTCGATCTTTGCGAACGATATTGAAGCCTTTTAAAGTAATTTGATCAAGGGGCTTGTACCAAGTTTCTGATAACAATGCGATATCAAATCTCTCATCTTTTTGTAATTGTTGAAGGTATATGTGGTTGGAAGAGGCCGATCGGGCATTCCATTGAACTATTTTAATATTATGAGCCATGGAATAAATGCAAAATGGAAGAGATTTAATCGGAAACAAAATTAGAAAAAATGTTTACCTGTTAGGTGCTAGGGTTAGGGTGAGCTGACGGTAAGTACTGACCTGTAGATCTGCGCAGAGTTACCACCAACCTTTTGCATCTCTGTTTCAGGGCCCTTGAGTCGATAACTTTTGACGTTTTATCCAACATATTTATTAGACCATCGATGTCTTTTGTGAAAGCTTTCGCTATCTCCAAGGGATTTTCTTGGCCTTTGACTTGTACTAGAAAACTTTGGAGTTGAGAGGGTGAAATAGTGTTGCTTGTGTTTCCCTGAATTTTGTCTTTAACCACTTCCAATGCTTCGTTATCACTTTGAGATAAGTGTATACGGTCAGCTTCACTGTCGTTGTTGACCTTAGGTTTCTTTTTATTTTTCTTCTTTGTTTTTGGCATAGTAAATTGAGTTGACGTAGTACTAGTTGAGTCGTAGTCAGTTTGAGTTGCTTTATCTGTTCCTACGAGAAGGTTTGTAGTTTCCGGTTCTGAAGAATGTAGTCGTTTTAAGCTGGTATTGGAGTTGTACTTAGCGGTGTTGCTTGCGACTATGGAATTCAGAGTCTCGATTATGGATTCATTCATATCTTCTGGGATTGATCTGCTGGGATTTTGAGGGCATTTCAGAGCAATGTGCCCAGCTTCTTTGCAATTAAAACATCGCATTTCATCTTTTGATAGAAATATTCGGTAGGTATCACCATCATTGTCCACAGTTAGGGATGTAGGTAATTGTTCTTCTTCATTTAAAATAATGTAGACCTGCCTACGAAAGCTCATTACGTGACTGTATTCGGCAAGACCAAATCCAGCACCCACAAACGATACTTGAGATACAAGTTGTAATTTTAAATGTTTCAAGCCTTCTTCAATTAGCTTATGTGGGATCGTGGGTGATACGTTTGATATTATAACTCTTGTTGCTGGAGTAATCAGTCGACGAACTGGTATTTTATTATTATCAATAAGTAGTGATCCATGTTCTATCATGAATTTGTCCACGGTTTCCTTAGACGAAAGATAAATACAAATTCTATTGTTAGAGATTCGAGAGGCATATTGTACATTTTTTGCACCTACAATATTACCTAGAGGTAATATGTATTCTTTTAATGGAGTGCCAGACTGGGCATCTATGATTATTGCTTGATTTTTTGACGGGAAGATTATTTGAGAAGACTTATTCGATTTATTTTTAACAATATTGGAAAATAACTTAGATTGGGAGTTCATACTATTATTGTCCCTGCTGTCAGAGGCTATAATATAATCCTTTTCCCTAGTGGGATTACGATCAGAGTCAATGGACATATCGACTTATGTGTTTCGATATATTAAATGCATAACTTTGCGTAAATATGGTGTGCCGAAAGTTGGCTAGACTAACAGACCCCTCGACGTTCGGTTAGTTACTGATGTTATGTAAATAACTCGAACGTGAGTCGGCGAGGTCCGAACGCGAAGACCAAGAAATGGGCCCCACCCCACTTCTGAAAGATAACAAAGCAATTATGTAATGTAGATTATAGAACAAGAGATTCTTGTACTAGAAATTGTGATTTGTTAAAATCAGAAAAGAAGAAAAATGAACGAAAATATGGATAGGATCGAAAGTTAAATAGTCAAATTTCACTTGTTACACAATAAATCACTTTGATTTCACTGCTAATCAACAGGATCCTTGAGACGTGTTATCACGGCAAGGATACGTATCAAACTGCATTTTGAATTTGTGCAATGTCATGGCGGGCGAGATATCTTCTTCGAAAATGTACTTCAAATTGATCTCGTCATGTTGAAATGGCAACATCAAGTTCCAATTGTCACGAATCATATGTATGCCGAGTCTACGTTTCTATGTTCACACATTGAGTAATATTCTCGAATGTTTTGTTGTCCATTTCATACAACATAGTCGAGAATGGAGATGAAATACGAGTCCGTTGTCCTTGACTGACACCGTTATCATGACTATGAGTAAAATAAGATGTATTAAGAGATACGGAATTAAATTTTCTGAAGTATGAAGATAACTTAGATAATGTAACATAGGATTATGAAGATGAATGAACGTAAAACATTGAACCATAGGCGGGATTCGAATCCACATTCCCCGATGCCTAGTCCTGCATGCTTATCAATTACACCACTTTGGTACCGCCAGAGTCTTATAGTTTTGTAAATATAAACCTCAGAAAGAAAAGTAGATCATTGAGGAACACTATGCGATTCGAGGCTCCGCTATACATCAATTATTCACTCACACTCATTCAAGTTCAATCGTTTTGAATTGAGGAGTATATCTATAGTTCATATTTACAAAAATATAAGACTGAAGGGACCAAAGTGGTGTAATGGGTAAACACGCTGAACTAGACATTTAGGAATGTAGGTTCGAATCTCGCCTATGATTAAATGTTCTACGTTACTCGGGAAGGCGCGTAATGAGCAGAGACTCATGCCTCTCCATCGATACCGTGTTCTAAATTTTTTGAGCAATCTATTCTGGGCGCTGTGATCTCCCGTGCAGATTCTGCATTGAATTTAATTTTTCTTCATTATTAGTAATTACTTGAGGGTCATCATTTCTTTGCATTTTCTAAATATTTGGTCAAAATTTTTAAATTTCAGTCTTCTGTTATTTACGATCAGCAGTCATACTTCGATATATTTTTGTTTTTCGCTGAAGAAAATCTACTATTAGTGATGATCAACGTTCCGTCAGTCCTATATTTTACTTCAACTCCTACCATTGACTTAAGATAATTAGTGATAATTTCAAATTATAAAATCGAAATTTTTATTAAATCGAAATTATCTGGAATTTCGTAAGCTTTTGGGAAAATTACTGCCTTTTAATGTTCTCTCGTGTATCTGTGGTAGCTTAATTACGGATCCTGCTCGTTATGGTTAAAATATGTGCATTGTGTATAATATTAGATCTTTCAATTCTTTAACGTTTATTCTCGAGAAAGAATCTGCACCTATAATGTCTTCGCCTTTGATATTTTATATTCCTTCTCAATATTGTTCATAAACAAATATTATATAAGAGGCTTATGATCTAATGATTCAACGAAAAACTAAGTTCCTTATAAATACAGTATAAAATAAATAATAGTTCGATGGATAGCTGCTTAATCTCTTTCTTTTGTTGCCTTGATTCGCCTTGGGTGAACGCTCTTCAAGCAAATGTTATACGTAAGTTTAGAACGTGAAAATTTTGGAATATAACTTAATTTTTTGAAGCGATATGTATTTTTCTGGATTTAATTTCAAGTTAAATTTTCTGTACGTTTCGAACACATATCTGAGATTATAATTTTTCACATGATACTATCACTATAATCATCCATACGTAAGAATTCTTTTTCGGGTATATTATTTACCGCAAATGCAGAACACATTATTCTCTGAAATCTGTTACGACTTACTTTTGAACTAAACAGTAATCTTGTGAATCTGTATGCAACAGTATTTGTGCTAGAAGTTGTAGCATCTCGTGAATATTTGTCTATTGGTTTTTGATGAAAGCCTGCCCTTAAATCTAGAGTTAAAAACCATTTCCCATTCGGTCAAAAATGTCTTATATTCTGGGCAAAGGAAATTTGGTAGATGCAAATTCACTTTCATTCAGGGCTCTAAGCTTCATTCAAACCGTCAAATGCTTTTTTGTCAATAGGTGGTGCCCCAATCGTCCCCTGTTCGACGAAGAAATTATAATTCACTACGTCAGAATCAGATTACTTTTTGACCAACTTTAGGAAAAACGGAACTTCTACCCCAACTAACTGTTTATTTGACTATCAATAACAATGTGTGTCTCAATATGCAAACCTTTAATTTTATTATTATTATTATTAGCTGAATATACAATATATTATATTCTATTCATATCATATCGCATCACAATATTCTATTTGTAGATTTTTGAAGAGTTATACAGATTTGTAGAACTAAAGTCAAATGAAAAATTAATAACATTTCACTTCAAAGTTTCTATAAATGAAAAAATTAAATATTCAATTCTTTAATACTTTATCCATTATTGATCATTTTCTATTTCCTGTATTACGAATACAGAAATTCACTCAACATTAATTTCCAAATTGGCCTTGATGTGCTTCATACAACGAAAGGTTATCCTCATTGAGCGAGAGGTCTTTATTCGATAATTCCACTCAACATAATTATGACATTCACATTGTTTACAACCCCTCATGAAGTCGGTTTTTCGAACTGCCATATTAATGGATCAATCCATACTTTGTCGAATCTGTATACTATTATTGGTTCGTCACCATGCACTCTTAGATTCAATACGATACGATGTTTCATTCTACATTCATTGAGATTGACCATTTATTGTATTTGTGAATAGTTAAGATATACATGCGTTAAATTTTTCACTAATATAACTTAATTTCAGATATTTACATCTATGCATTTCTTCAAAGAATCTTCTATTCCTACAGTAATCTCTAGGAAAAACTGCGAGGAACATATTGACAGATAAGTAGTATATTTGAAGCAAAAACATCTCAGAATATGTTTACTTTGCCCCATAGCAGAACTGCGATTCAGAAAAATTCCACGACAATCGTTAATAATTTCAACTTACCTCCTTCAATAGCTTTTATTTGAGGTCCATCCTCAGCCATTATAAGGCTGTCACTTCACTAGTCACTACCGAATACTGGTTTCTTGTCCCAATCAAAGATTAGTCAAACAGTACCTTTACGTCTGGGAGTTTCACCTTAGTCATGGATGTCGGGGTGAATCAATAAAAAGAGTAGCGCAAGCGCTGCCAACCCTATGACGCCAAATGAGAGGGTGCCAATATTGGCACCTTTTAACCTCTAGCAACTAGATATTTATTTGTCAGCTGTTTCTATTCATAATTAATATATACATGGTGCGTACATAGATTAGCGATGGATGCTAATCCTTGTTTCTAATCAGACACATCTGAATACGTTTACCTTCAGGCTAAGAGATGTTTAAATTAAAATTATGCTTAGAGTTTTATTTTCATTTCTGGGTAACGATTTAATTCAGACCTGATTGATCTGAATATGTAAATGTATATCTGACAATTCTTCAATGTGATTTTTATTTAAAGTAGTTATCAGGTCTATTTAAAACTCATTTTACCTGAAATATACTGTTCGATATTATAAATCTAAATATTACTTCTTATTACTCTTATTACTCTTATTTACTCATTCGAGCTAAGATATCTTTCGAACTCCTATGTATAGACCAAATCAGGCTTGGGCATAGGCAGCGCTGCTTTTACATTAAAGTAGATTAGCTTGGATTGTCTGTGGAGAAATACTATTGGAAAACGGTACACCTTTTACTTGCTTAGTAGGCCCAGGATAATTAATACGCTGATAGCTATTTACAAAATCAAATTGAATTCTTTCCGAAACTTCACGGTTAAGCCGCAAAATTCACAGAAGAAACATGAATATGAAGACCACGTCCTGCAAATACGCACACGTGACGAAACCGGCAGAATCATGGTTGGATTACCAATAAAACTAGATTACAATCCATTAGAAGACTCACTTCAGAACGCGTATAAACATTGCTACTCAATTGAACGTCGTTTAACTAAGAATGAACAGTTTAACACAGAATATAGAAAATGTATGAGCAAGACTTTGAGCATATTACTCAAATTGAACGGAATTGTCGGACATCAAGTTCGAATCATTATTATCTAGCTCATCGTTACGTGGAACAACTAACTCGTTTAAGCACAAAACTAAGGGTTGATTTTGATACAGTTTATCAAAAATGGGTTCCATAATAATTCAAAGTGATTTAATATTGATCATTATCGAATCACACACAATGGCAATCAGAACCGGTATCACCAAAATCTATCGCCAGATCCTAATTAATAAAGCTCAACATGATTTACAGCGTATCGTATGAAAAATTGATTCAAATCAACCTTCAAAGCAATATCCCCTCAATACCAGTACAGATGTTACAGCAACCGCCACCCATATTTTGAGAACATTGGCCATCAAAACCGCAAGCTCATACTCGGACGAAAGTGAAATTATCGCATCTGATTCCTTCATGGACGATTTGATAATCGTTAGAAACGTCGTCGATATTCAAGTTAAATTAAAATTCAATATTAAACAAAGTTTAAGAAGCGCTTGTGTAAAGTTGGGTTAGTGGTGTTCAAAATGATCAAAAGGTATTCAAATTGGTCAATAACAAGAAAACTGATCAACATAATATACCTTTCGACGAGAATAATCACAACTTTCTTGGAATCCATCCACAGACAAATACTTTGAGATAAATTTGTTCGAATAATCGGGTAACAAAAAGATTCAAACTATCGAAAATAGCCCAAATATTCGGTCCTCTAGTTCTGCTAGGACCAATGGTTACTCGAGCAAAATTAATCATACAACAGCTATGATATCTAAGAACTGATTGAGTGAGTCTCTTCCTCTGAATGTAGACACCATTTAGTGCAGATTGTATTCCCAGTTTCATCGAATTCAAATCCTTCAAATACTATTATTAGTAATTATCGACAATGCCATTAATATTCAAATTCATGATCTTAGTGATGCCAGCTTATGTGTGTTTGCTACCTGCATATTAAAACGTTCTCAAAATAGCTAAGGAGGTTGAAGTATAGTTGGTTTGCAAAAAATCTAGAAATGTGACAATTCCGCGGTTTGAACTTTGTGGTGCTGTTTTGTTAATCCGATAAGTACAAACGGTTGGACTTACCTTACAATAGTACTTATTGGATAGAGGCTTAGCCAAACCAATTTAAAACATTTGATGGTAATAGAATAGCGGAAATCCAGAGAACAATGTCAGTGGCGTTACGAGCCACAGAAAATCCTGCGGATGAAAATTCTAGAGGATTGAATCTGGTAAAACTGTTCGAGGATGAGTTTCCAAATATTGGGAAAGTGATATCCTGAGTCACGGTTCAGATTATTTCGATGTTTTAGGATTTCTATAGCTTCTAGGATTTTTCGCTGGTAGAAGTTTGGGGCTCGGGTTAAGATTTTAGTATTTCCGAAAAGGATTTGATGATTAGTGTCAAACTTGTGTTCCGCAATTGCAGGTCTACTGGTGTCACGAAGCCTTGTACAGCGCTCATATTTTCTCACACGAGTAGCTACTATACGACCTGTTTCACCAATGTAGACTTTACCGCAAGAACAGGGAATGCTATAAACACTTTCTAAGTGGAGAGGAGTGAGTTTCCCACTTTCTCCGATCATAGCTAATATTTTCATGGAAACTTTTGAACAAGATGCCATTGACTCATCTGTTCTCAAGCCGAAATGTTGGTTTAGATATGTCGACGACACTTTAGTTATTTGGCAACATGGTCGCGAAAAGCTTGTTCCCTTCCTCAATCATTTAAATTCATTACATCCCAATATCCGTTTCACCATGGAAGTCGAATCGCAAGGTTCACTGCCGTTCCTAGATGTATTGGTTGGTCGACAGACTGACGGTACTTTAGGACATTCTGTGTATCGGAAACCCACTCATACCGATAGATACCTCAATGGTCTTTCTCACCACCAACCTGCCCAGAAGCAATCTGTTATAAGTTCCTTGGTCCACAGAGCTGTCAACTTATCTCAACCTCAATCCTTAAAATCAGAATTAAAACATCTTTCATATGCGTTATTATCAAAAAATTTCTCCCACTACAACATTCTCAAAATAACTCAGGAGGTTGAAGTATAGTTGATTAGCAAAAAATCTAGAAATTTGACAATTCCGTGGTTGGAACTTTGTGGTGCGGTTTTGTTAACCCGATAAGTACAAACGGTTGGACTGATCTTACCATAGTACGTATTGGATAGAGGCTTAGCCAAACCAATTCAAAACATTTGTTGGTAATAGAATAGCGGAAATCCGGAGAACAGTGTCAGTGGCGTTACGAGCCATCCTCAGAAAATCCTGCATTATGGTATAACGGTCTCTCGTTTTTTCACCAGAGCAGTGGCCAAATCGACTCTTTAGTAGTGGGTATATAAATCAGGAGGCTATTGAGCATAAAGCAAAAGATATAATGGTGTTACAATGCAACACATATTTTAATATTTTTGAACATTTTTCAAGTTTGACAAAATTACAAAGGGTTATTTTCTTAGGTTACACAAATAGTGTTAACCCTGAAAATCGAAAAATAACTGGAACATTATCTGTCAACGAATTACAAATAATTAATTTGATCAAATTAATAAAGATAATTCAGGAAGGATAATTAGCTGACGAAATAGTCGCCTTAAGTTCCGCGAAATCTGCACGTGTCTCTAGTAGGCTTGATTCAAAAAAAAAATCCTGAGGGAAATATTTGGAAGATTTCAGTCAAGGGACTTCAAGAATGAAGTTCTGTGTAACAAGCTCTTCTAGCATAAATCGGATTTTGTCAGTAATTTACTTTATTTTCACCTACTTTTTCTTTCTTTCCCTACGCGCTGCAAGACCTTCACATGTGCCGGATACTTTGTGCCTTAGGCCGGAGGAAAGGCTTGTGTTAGCGAGATGACCCTAAAGTGTCACGACCTGTATGAATGGTGGCTCAGCGGGAAATCAGTTTTCGAAGCGTCTGGAGAGAAAAGATGGAAGCGATTTAGGTTATCTCGAATCCGTTCAAGCGAATGAAGGGACGAGACCAAGCTTAATCCCGGGTTATGGCCTGCCTTGCATTTTTCTCTGGATACATCCAAGGGAGGGAGAACCAAGAAGCAACCATTCATCCACCAAGGTGGTTACCGTGAATGGGTAGATCACCTCCCCCATCTGGTACCGTGCTCAGTGCAGTCGTTGGTCCTCAGAGGTAACGGAGGATTGATAACGGTTTCTCAGAAGCAACTCCCGCTACTTCAGTCAGCTTACCCCTATATGTGGCTTTCTGCAGGAACGGACCTTTATTTTCCTAGCTTCTTGTGGAAACCATGTAGAAGCCAACCGCGAAAGTACCCATGAAGGCTCATCTGAGTAAATGACTTCTACGGAAGTAGTGAACCCAGGTCTGGTGGAACCACTAGCTAACACCATCACATATATCACAGTGTCATGATGGTTTTAGTGGAAGTATCATTCACATACATCAGCCTGCATCACAACAAAGACGCCTCGGACATATATGAGCTCGAGATAAACAAATATAACAGATATTTAAGTCGAAAGAGTTCCCAAAATTAGAACATTTTCGAACTATTCCAAAACCTTTTCAACAATGATAATGATAATGTGTATTTGCTTTATATTACTCTAAAAATTCAAGATGGAATTGTTAGTGAATCATTCGATGAATTTAAGATTATTTACATTACTATATAGTGTAAAGAAGCTCTAAAATCTTGAATAATAATTATTTAATGCGAAACACGTAGATTGGTCATAAATTTTAGATTTTGCTCATATCAGAATTTCGAATTCGTAATTCTGAATAATTACATAATTGTATAGGAATATAGGTAGTACCGGGTACATCCGTGTAGCTTAAGAACCAGATTTGCAAACATTTCAATTCATAAGTCGCGTATATCTCATTTGATTCAGAGCCGTGAATATTTCGTGTCAACAAAAGATAATGAAACAGATGTAACCATAACAACGGCACAGAATCTGGGAACTGGTGGAGCATCATGAACGCGAAATGACCAAAAAAGGGCACGGCTGGAGCTGGTGTAGGTGACTTGACCAGCACCTCGATTGGTATGAAAGAACGCAAGCGTTGAATTGATTATTACGATGATAGACAGTGAAATAACTGAAGAATCAATGAGTGAACCATTTAAACCGCCGAAATCAAAAGTGAATGGTCCGCTATTTACCATTAAATTAATTTTGCAGATTATGCATGTATAGTTTTTCAATAATACTCACATGACTATTTGTTTGCGAGGCTATAATAATGAAATAGCCTGCTTGGACCGCTTTTTTAACAATTATTGTTTTTGAGCTTCCTTGTGCTTCCCCCATGGTCATGATTACGTCACAAAATGGCACCGCCGAGTAGGGACTTTCAAAAATTGACCGAGGGAAGATACATCTTTTTTTAAGTCGAAAAGTTTTTTCAAGAAGATGAATTACTTATAGCAATTGGCCCGGTTGTCCGATTTGAATGAAAGTTAAAATTTAGTTAGACAAGAAAACAAGTTTCACGACCCCGGCGTTTTGAAGCCCTGTACATATTTTCAAGATCGTACCCTCATCCGTTACCAACCCCTGCTTAGAATTTTTTTTTTCGATTCGAAATTTTTCAAATCAAGAGGGATATAAACAATATGGAGCTCCCTGGATATACTGGTGCTATACTCAATGCACCGAAACTAGCGTACCAATATTGAAGACCGCTTAATACAATCAGAGTAGATGGCACAATCATGGTCTACCGGGGAAGAAAGCCAAACGGAATCAGCCGAAGGAGAATCCAAAGTCAGCTGGATATATATGCTCAAGAGGGGACAGCCGAGAAACATTTTGAAAAATTATAGTATTGATAGTACTGGAACGGTGGGCGACTTACGCAGGAGGTGCATAAGGGGTATTAGGAAGGGAATAATCTGGCCACCGCATGGGATGCCAGAAATGATAGCGAATACTATGGCATCATTAGAAAAAGTCATGACCACCAAGGCCACTTTGAGTACAACACCTACGTTTAGTCCAGCAGGTGTTGAGTCAAGACCACCAATCAGAAGTACGCCGATTGTACAGCCGTCGTATTGGGCCACAACATCCACTTCGAATACAATGAACTTTACAAATACCATGGTAATGACCTCACCACCGATGCAGCCTGTGAGTTATTCTTCAGCACCGAATCCGAGTTATTCAAATTTTGGGACCATGACTACAAATGTGAGATTGCCGTGGATATGAACACCTACCATCCCGCAAGTACCAACTGTTTCGCAGGTGTCTACAATTCCACCGGTACCTGGTTACAACGTTCCTGTTCCGCCTGTACAGCAATGCCAGCTCACAATTATGTATCTCCGGGTAGTGCATCAGGTCGGGATACAATTCAATGAAACTTCAGACCCCGCTACATTTTCGGAAAGATTGGATGAAATAGCAATGCAGTTGAACACACAAAAGGATGCATTGTTGTCATCATTACCGGAAGTATTAGAAGGAACAGCTTCATTGTGGTATCGCAATAACCGTCACCGGTGGACTACGCTTATGGATTTCCAGAGAGACTTCTCATTATTCTTCATGGACACGAACTATCTTATTGATTTGGAAGTGCAAATCAGCTGCAGGCATCAGAGTATAAATTAATGCACCGCTACATATGTGGTTAATATGCAGACACTAATGAGGAAACATGGTGCAATGACCGCAGAACGGGAATTGTTTTGGTTTGCACAGAAGTTTATTGCCGGAATATAGGCAATTTGTTCGACAAGGACGTGCCGTCGTTGATGTCACAAGCCAAAGAATTTGAAAATTTACAGGCTGAGCAGAGGCTCATGCAAAGAAGGGCAATGCCGGTGAGGGCACGATTGCCAAATTCGCCAATAAGGAATGTGGAGCCACGGGGTAGGAAACCTGTGTCTGATACGAAATCGCCAGGCAAGTCCGGGTTGCCAAATGTCCCTGAGCTGACTTGCTGTGATTGTGGCCTGCGGGGCCATTACTAGACACAGTGCCCTACCAGGCCGAGAACAACCGCCGCACAGTCCATCTCCTGTTGGAGATATGGGGAAACTGGATACAGTAGAAGAAACTGTCGGAATCCGCCGAAGTTGTTCTGTTCAAGATGTCGCCGCCCCGGAGTCATGTCGCGTGATTTTCCATGTAATGGGGAGAAACGCGCGAGGAACTGTGTTTTGAAGAGGCCGCCGCAGTTAACTGTTGAGGAAGCCTCAAAGGGAGACGTGGATAGAATTCACGTACACTCGTGGATACCGAAGATAATTCGAAACCATCAAATACTGATAGAAGTTTAAAGGCAGACGCATCTGCTGTTTCGAGAATGGTTCCATCAGTATTCGCACAGAAAAATGTAGAGACCCTTAGGCCGACCGTGATTCGAAAATTGGAAGAGAAATGTGCATCAGTCCCATCGGTACAGCCGGATGAAATTATTTTCAAGAACTAGGTTGCGAACCGTCCCTTTATTGAAGTTCATATATTTAAAAAAAGAGTTCTTGGCTCTAGTGAATACCGGAGCCACATGTTCGTATATCAGCGACACAGTTGTTCGTTTGTGTCGGGATTCCGAGTTGCAACCAATCCCTATTAGAGCCGTTGATACTAGGAGCCAATGGCAATTTGGTATCTGGTACAGCCGTCTACAGAATCTCAGTACACTCAAAAGGATGTGGTGAGATTGGAGCCGAGCTCGTGCACTTACCGTCATCATTACCGGATATGGTAATAGGAATGAAGATTTTGAGTTTCTGTTTGTTTAAAATACATCTACCATCCTCTGGAGTGTATTTTAAAGACAATTCGATAATGAACAATCGTGAGAAAGTTCCCAATGAAGCTAGTTCTGGACCGAAAACATTGAAACGTGTGCGCTTCCGTGATGAAGGGGAGACACACCTAGCAACATTGTCGGGAACAGAAAAGGATAGCCTGAGCCGATTTCTGAAAGCAGAAATGGGATATTTTGAAGGAATTGAAGTAACCACGCCGTTGGTTCAACACGAAATAAAACTGATGAAGACAGATCCAATAAAACAGCGTTACCGGCCCACAATCCGAAGATGCAAGCAGTCATCAATGAGGAAGTTGACCGAATGCTGCCATAGGGAGTTATAGAGCCGTCGAGTAGTCCGTGGAGTTAACACGTTGTAGTGGTAGGGGAGAAAGATGACAAAACAAGATTTCGCATTGATTTCCGGATGATAAAGATGTATATCCACTTCCTTACATAAGTGCCATCTTAGATGAGCTCCGGCTAGCTCGATACATAACAAGCATTGACCTAAAACAAGGGTATTGGCAAATACCGTTGACGCCAGAAAGAAGATCCATTACCGCGTTCACTGTACCAGACCGTGGCTCATTCCAGCTTGAGGGAATGACATTTGGTTCACATTCCGCGCCTGCCACTTTCCAAAGATTCATGAATACCATTATAGGACCGGATATGGATCTTTGCACTTTCCCATATTCAGAATTTAGATGACATCATCGTTTTGGGAGAAACCTCTGAAGAACATCTCATGAATTTGAGGGAAGTTTTCCGCCGTTTAGGAGGAGGAAATTTAAAGATCAACCCAGAGAAATATCAATTCTGTCGCACTTCAATCAAGTACCTAGGACATGTGGTCACTGCCGAGGATATTCGTACCACCCAGAGAAGATCGAAGCTATCAAACAAATTCCAAGCCCGTCCTCAGTAAAAGCGGTCCGTCGGTTCTTGGGAGTAGCTTCGTGGTACTGCCGTTTCACATCAGCGTTTTCGAAAGTGATAAGTTCGTTGACCGCTTTATTAAAGAAGCCTCGCCGCTGGAGTTGGGGAGAAGGACAGCAAGCCGCATTCGACAAATTGAAAGGGATGTTGACCAGTGCCCCAGTGTTAGCGTGCCCTGACTCCAACCGACCGTTTATATTGCGAACAGATGCATCAGACGTGTGAATTGCTGCGGCATTAATCCAAAATATTGAAAGAACCGACAGAATCATTGCCTACTCTAGTCAAACGTTAACAGCCGCTGAAAAGAAATATTCTGTTATCGAGGAAGAGTGTTCGGCTATAGTGTGGAGCATTGATAAAATGCGACCGTATTCAGGAGGATACAGATTTACTGTTTCAAGCGACCACCAGTCATTGGAATGGGTACATTCAATGAAGAGTATAAGTGGGGATTGGCTTGATAGAGCATCTTCCTTCAACAATACGATTTTGAGATCATATACCGAAAAGGAAATGAGAAACGAGTAGCTGACGCCCTATCACGAGATCCATTGCCATGTAAAGAGCAAACGGAAGAGAGTCCAGAATCATATGTACTGAACGACCCCGTGAATTGTAACTGGTACAATTCGAAGAAAGCTGAAGTTGAAAAAAATCCAAAAGCCTGGCCAGATTATTGTATAATAAATGATCAGTTATATCGCCATTTTTTGCGATTCAAATGACTTGTCCGAACCGGAGATGAACGTGGAAGTCGTGTGTTTCAAAACCGATCCGGATGGATGTCCTAAAGGAAAACCATGACAGTCCGACTGCAGGACATTCAGGGATAGCTAAGACCATTGCGCAAATAGCCCACAAGTATTATTGGCCGAGGGTGTTCCGCGAAATTGCGAAGTACGTGCGTAGATGTACGCAGTGCCAAGCGTATAAGGTGTCTCAACAGCAAACGCCCGGACTACTGCAGCCGACTTTGAATCAGTTTACTTGGAAAATTATAAGCACCGATTTGGCAGGACCGTTACCAAGATCGTCCAAGGGAAACAATTCCATACTAGTCATGCAGGACAGATTCACGAAGTGGGTACAGTGTAAACCATTGAGAAAAGGGACCACCCAAGCTGTAACCCAGACTTTCTACGAAGAAATTATAACACGTTTAGGTTGTCCGGAAACCGTCGTCAGTGACAATTGAACACTCTTTCGAAGGAGTTCGGAATTAAACACCGCCTGACTCCTACTTACACGCCGCAATGTATTCCCGTGGAGAGAATCAATCGTACTTCAAAAACGATGATTGCACAGTTCTGCATTGGTGATCACCGTAAATGAGATACATTTTTGCCTGATTTGTATTTGCCCTTAATTCTGGCCAACATAAATCCACCGGTTTTTCACCTGCCTTTCTTAATTTTGGTTGCGAACTGGAAGTTTCGAATTCAATAGTCCGTTCTCTTATAGCTCCGGTGGATTCTGACGCAAATAATGTCACTGATCCAACTCCTGAACAATTGTTAGCACATCGTAATAAATTAGAAAAACTGCGTGAAACTTTCCAATTGGTGCGTATTCAGCTATCTCGAGTTTTTACCCAACAAAACCATTATTATAATCTCCGTCGTCGAGATTGACGTTGTAGATTGGGAGATTAAGTTATGAAAGCTGAGCACCATTTGTCTTCTAGTGTCCGTCATTTTGCAGCCAAGTTAGCTCCGAAATATACAGGACCGTTCACTGTGATCAAAGTGATTTTTCCGGTCATTTATGAGTTGAAGAATGAAGGTGGCAAGAAGATAAAAAAATACACGTCAAAGACCTGAAACCGTTTAATACTCACTGGAATTGCTACTGTCTCTACCCTAAAGATGGATGAAGTACAAAAGTACCAGCCGTTCCAAGATGGAAGTATTTGAATGATAGAATTTCATCGAGTACCCATTGGATTGTCAGAAGATGTTTTAATTCCATACCAGAAGTTGTATTATCGTTCAGAGGACTTTATTTTCGATTGAAGGATGTTTCCAGTTTCAAGAAGAAGTTTTTTTTTCCGTTTTGAAGAAAATTATTCTCGTTTTCATCTGAAGATGTCACCTCTGTTCCCAGAAAGATTTTAGTCTGTCGGAGAAGTTTGTATTCGTTCCTGAATTCAAGAGTCACCGTTCCCAAGAGAAGGAAGACATTTTTATGTTTACTATTTCATGATAGGATATCTTACTTTTGTACTTGGTTTTTTTTGTATAATTCTCGATGAGAATTCGAAAATGGAAGCATTAAATCCTTCCATATTTCGCCGAACTGAGGGGGAAATGTAACGAATCTCTAAGATCTTGAATAATAATTATTTAATGGGAAACACGTAGATTGGTCATACATTTTAGATTTCGTTCATAGCAGAATTTCGAATTCGTAATTCTGAATGATCACATTGTTGTACAGGAATATGGATAGTACCGGGTATAGACATCCATGTAGCTTAAGAATCAGATTTGCAAACATTTCAATTCATAAGCGGTGTACATTTCATTTCATTCAGAACCGTGCATATTTCGTGTCAACAAAAGATAACGAGGCAGGTGTAACCATGAAAACGGCACAAAATCGGGGAACTGGTGGAGCATCATGAACGCGAAATGAACAAAAAAGGGCTCTGCTGGAGCTGGTGTAGGTGACTTCATCAGCACCTCGATTGGTATGAAAGAACAAGCAAGCGTTGAATTGATTGTTACGATGATAGTCAGTGAGATAACTGAAGAATCAGTGACTGAACCATTTAGACCGCCGAAATCAAAAGTAAGTGTTCCGCCAGTTACCATTGAAGTATGAGTTAATTTTGCTGATTGATGCATGTATAGCCGTTTTTAATAATACTCACATGACTATTTATTTTCAAGGCTATAATAAGGACCGCTTTATTTGCGATTATTGTTTCTGAGCTTCCTTATGCTTTCCCCTGGGTCGAAATAAATTATTATTACGTTTACAGAATCAATTATTCATCGATGTCAAAGATATAAATAAACTTATTATTGGGAAATTCCGCGTGTTTGTCTAACATAATTTTCTGCAACAACATTTAAGTAGTCACGAAGTAACCAAATAATAATTGCAATTGAAGCCTGCAATTCTAATACTATTCAGTCTGCCCTATCGAGTCCTGGTTACTCACTCCACTGATCATACCCTGGAACAAGGCTATCCGTAGATTGCAGTGATACGCTTTGTGGTAAGGGCCCTAGCAGAAGCCCTCAACGAGGAGTAAACATTGACAAAATCTGGGGCCCGAGAAACCAACATGAAAGTCAATCGGATTCAGATCAGGTAGACTCGAAGGAGTATTGAAGCCGTCGTATGAAATTATCGCCAAAAGTAGAAAGGTACGTCACAATAGATAAGGGGGAACTTCAATTTGTCATTTGACTATTCATGCCATATCAGTTACTCAATCAACTGAGTCACATTATGTCCAACCTGCTTGCCTCCAACAAATTGAATTTGTTATTGAGCTATGACAATCTTCAATATCATCACTGTTCATGAGCTATTTTTCTCGAATAACTAAAGTAGGTACATAATATCGCTTATCGATTCCAAGAAAATTTCGGCTAATGTAATTGTACAATCATTTATTTGAGCTAATTTTATTTCTTTTGTAACAACAGTTTATGACTAGAGAACATTGTTATGTAACAGTAACTGTCCTTTCCTTGTAAAATATTCCTTCAGACGTATAGCTGCATAGCTAGAAACAAAAATATATTGTTATTAAACAAAGTGAAGAGTGTATTTTATCCAATATAATTGGCAAATAAGAATTATTTGAACAATTGAAAATGAATGAAAGTTGAATATCAATGATATTGATGGTATAATAGTTTCAAATAGTTCAGTCTAGTTGTCTCAGAAACACTATTTGATCGCTAACTCCAAAATAGATCAAAGGTAGATGCAGTTATTCCCAAAAACGGTGCTCCTCAATAATCGTTCATTCTACAAGGAAATACATGGCTAATCTATAACCATCATCTCCATAAAAAATGTAGAAGGAAAAAATTTTATGTAACGTGTTTCGCCAATGAAATGCAAACAACTGTTTCGGGACTATTCAATATAAAGAATCATTGATCCTTGCGATGAACTAATTTTTCCACCATTTCATTTCCAGATGTCAAGTAGCGCATACCTATGGGTGTTTTAATCACCATAAGTTGTTCGTTTCGTTTGTCCAATACGACCTATATATTGGTGGGGCCCTCCCATCCTGCTCAGGAACAATTTATCATAAATTGTGGTGTTATTTCAAGACAATCCGAAAAATCAATATTCGAACCGAATAATCTTTGATCTGCCTATTTATTTAACAATTTTGCTCATTATGATATTAAAAAGCAACAAACATATCATCTGCAACTCTACCCGCTGACTTGATTTTCCACAGATCTCTTATATCGAACACCGAATTTCAAAAATCCTTGAGGAACATAACATATCTACTCGATTTTCTACGCTTTTAATGTTGTCTCAATTTCACTAGCCCTCTTCCCAATCATCTGAAGGCATAATCTCTATTTAGCAGTTTGGGTGATTTTCTATACTCTAGTTTCTTAGAACAGCCCTTCTTAAACAGTTTCATTTCACGACCCATCTTTATCATCGAGATTTTTTCGTCCCAGATATCAAATATTCAAAAAAGTATTATACCATAAATAATTTGTTCCTTTGATAAGCAATAGCATATTCAAATAAGTGGCTTTAGGATTTCTTTTAAGTAGGATAAAATAGTTATTGAGTGAAAACCACGTTTAAATGATATGGATGAGCTTGTTTTTTGCTGCATAAGAAACTAAATTTTGGAGCAATATTGGAAACAGCTGGACATAAAGCAGCTTCAACATTTTTAGCGTTGAACGATGAAAAGCGTTAAAGCAGTAAAAATCATTTCACATAACAATCTGATGGTGATTGGCAGAAGAAAGATCAATGCTATTTTAGAAATTGTTGGAAGTTCAGCTTTGTTTTTCATTCAGAATTCAAGTAAGGGTATTTGTGGAAACTCAAAATTTACGTTCGAATTTCATATAAATTCTCGGGAAATAGGTCACATTAACACTTACGTTTTATATTTTAGTGAAAAAATCGATGGTGGAAGCCGTTGCTTCATGGTAATTTATCATTTTGATTATATGAAAGAATAAATGCTTTGTTTTTATATCACTTTTATTAATAATAACGTGAAAACGTAAAATGAATAATTTTCTAATTGTTTGATAATGGCACTTCGGTGTTGAAACTATAGTTACGTTTTCACGTTATTATTAATAAAAGTGGTATAAAAACAAAGTAGTTATTCTTTCATATAATTATATTTTCGTCTTTACGTACGTGGTCGTGAGACCGAAACGTACGTAAAGACTAAGATATAAAACATAAGTGTTAATGTGACCTATTTCCCGATAATTTATATTAATATAATAAGATTCTTGACCCAGTATGAATTATATAAAAAATTCTCGGGAATTAGGTCACATTAACACTCTGTTATAAATGTTCGTCTTTACGTACGTTTCGGTCTCACGACCATCATCAGAAGACTTATTTTGTTAAAAAGGGGTTAACTAAAACTAATTAGCACAAGCGTCCATATCGCACAATCTTCAATCAAAAAGCTCACGCCGTCGAAACGAACAGAACCACGAATAATCGAAAATTGTATCGTTAATATTAAAGTATAGATTTTTTTGTAACAAGAAACCACTGTTAAGTAATATTCTCATAATGTACAAACGCATATTGCTATGGTCTCAAAGCAACTGAAGTTCTAAGCTATTTGTTTGTAATAACACGACCCAGATGTAGATTTATGACGTACTTGAAAAGGTTTTAGACCTGCATTGGAATTTAGTTTACTTTAAGCGTTCTTCCTAAAATATACTTTTAACATTATAAAGACGTATGTAGGAATTTACAAGAGTTTTAATTAATCAAGTTAGTATAAATCTGACTCAATCCTTGAATATCATTCCTATGATTTACAGAATTTGAATCCCTTTTTATGTGAATCATCTCCAGGATAGATCTTTTATAATAATTGGTTTCTTTAGTTAAAATATTAACATTTTTGTAATCAAATTGATGGTTATAATCAAAACAGTGCTTAGCAAGGGCGGTGGAATTTTCTAAGTTATTATTTCTTGTGCTATACTTATGGCCGTACATTCTTTTTTGTAAATATTGTTTAGAGATTCCAGTATAAGTTCCATCACAATCTAAACAATTCAATTTATATACTGTGTGGGTTTGTTTATCTTTAGGTATTACAGGTTTTAGATTTGAGAAATATTTCCCAACACAGTTAGTAGGTTTATGCGCAACATTTATATCGTACTTTTTCAAACATTTCTTGATTTTTTCTGAGGTCTCCGGAATGTATGGTAAAGTTATATAATTGTCTGTATTACCTGTTATGTTATTTTTATAAGAAGAACCATTATAGATTTTGTTTATTCTCTCTTTAATGATAGGATTGTAGAAAGTTTTTGGGTAGCCATTCATTTCCAATGCATTACGAACAATTTTTAAATTTTTGGGACGGTCCTCTGCGTGGGATAATTTTACCGCGCGGTCTGTGAGGCTGTTTATGACACTTTTTTTATAACAAGCTGGTGCAACGGAATTGAAATGAAGATAACGTTGAGACCAGACTTCTTTAGTAAACCAAGAAGTTTTTATTTTTCCATCTGCATCATGCCTAATGGTCATATCTAGAAAATTAATGTTATTGTTTATTTCTATTTCACAAGTGAATTGAAGTTTACAATGGAAATTGTTAAATTTATTAATCACATATTGAATTTTATCGTTGAGAACACACATAAGGCAATCATCTACATACCGTTTAAAGAATACAGGCTGAAAATCTAATGAATTTATAACAGATTCCTCTAGGCATTCCATAACGAGGTTAGCAATGGTAGCTGAAATAGGAGATCCCATTGCTGTGCCGAAAATTTGTCCAAAATATTGCTCACCGTAGTGAAAATAAGTGCATTCTAAACAAAACTTTACCGCATTTATAAAATCCGATTGATCAAGAGGTGTGTGGTTTTTAATCTCTGGCCAACGTTTTTTGATGCAATTTAATGCCAAAACGACAGGTATATTTGTAAATAAAGAAACAACATCCAAGGAAATTAGTTGATGGTTTACTGGTACGGATTGATTTTTTATAAATTCATTAAAATGCCATGAGTCTTTCACATAAAATTCATTTTTTCCTATTATATTATTGATAGATTTTGATAGAAATTTTGATAAATTGTAAGTAGGCGCTCCAATATTACTTACAATGGGTCTTAGGGGTATATCGTTTTTATGTAATTTAATAAGCCCAAAAAGAACAAACAGAAAGCAGAAATTGGTATTGCAAAGAATCGTTTTAACTATCATACAAAAATAACAAAAGAGTTCTTAGATGCTAACCCTCAAATTTTAGTTTTGAACGCGGATAAATGTAATAAAACCGTCATAATGCATAAAAATGACTATGAAAACAAAATGGGAAACCTTTTAAATGATGAAACAACTTATAAAAAATTAAAATCTGACCCTACTTCATCAGTACAAAATAACATGAATAAATTGATAAATAAATGGCATAAAAATAAAATAATCCCTATTGAATTAAAAAATAAATTAATTTGCCATAATGGGCTTGCACCTTATATCTATGGGCTTCCTAAATTACATAAAAACGATATACCCCTAAGACCCATTGTAAGTAATATTGGAGCGCCTACTTACAATTTATCAAAATTTCTATCAAAATCTATCAATAATATAATAGGAAAAAATGAATTTTATGTGAAAGACTCATGGCATTTTAATGAATTTATAAAAAATCAATCCGTACCAGTAAACCATCAACTAATTTCCTTGGATGTTGTTTCTTTATTTACAAATATACCTGTCGTTTTGGCATTAAATTGCATCAAAAAACGTTGGCCAGAGATTAAAAACCACACACCTCTTGATCAATCGGATTTTATAAATGCGGTAAAGTTTTGTTCAGAATGCACTTATTTTCAGTACGGTGAGCAATATTTTGGACAAATTTTCGGCACAGCAATGGGATTTCCTATTTCAGCTACCATTGCTAACCTCGTTATGGAATGCCTAGAGGAATCTGTTATAAATTCATTAGATTTTCAGCCTGTATTCTTTAAACGGTATGTAGATGATTGCCTTATGTGTGTTCCCAACGATAAAATTCAATATGTGATTAATAAATTTAACAATTTCCATTGTAAACTTCAATTCACTTGTGAAATAGAAATAAACAATAACATTAATTTTCTAGATATGACCATTAGGCATGATGCAGATGGAAAAATAAAAACTTCTTGGTTTACTAAAGAAGTCTGGTCTCAACGTTATCTTCATTTCAATTCCGTTGCACCAGCTTGTTATAAAAAAAGTGTCATAAACAGCCTCACAGACCACGCGGTAAAATTATCCCACGCAGAGGACCGTCCCAAAAATTTAAAAATTGTTCGTAATGCATTGGAAATGAATGGCTACCCAAAAACTTTCTACAATCCTATCATTAAAGAGAGAATAAACAAAATCTATAATGGTTCTTCTTATAAAAATAACATAACAGGTAATACAGACAATTATATAACTTTACCATACATTCCGGAGACCTCAGAAAAAATCAAGAAATGTTTGAAAAAGTACGATATAAATGTTGCGCATAAACCTACTAACTGTGTTGGGAAATATTTCTCAAATCTAAAACCTGTAATACCTAAAGATAAACAAACCCACACAGTATATAAATTGAATTGTTTAGATTGTGATGGAACTTATACTGGAATCTCTAAACAATATTTACAAAAAAGAATGTACGGCCATAAGTATAGCACAAGAAATAATAACTTAGAAAATTCCACCGCCCTTGCTAAGCACTGTTTTGATTATAACCATCAATTTGATTACAAAAATGTTAATATTTTAACTAAAGAAACCAATTATTATAAAAGATCTATCCTGGAGATGATTCACATAAAAAGGGATTCAAATTCTGTAAATCATAGGAATGATATTCAAGGATTGAGTCAGATTTATACTAACTTGATTAATTAAAACTCTTGCAAATTCCTACATACGTCTTTATAATGTTAAAAGTATATTTTAGGAAGAACGCTTAAAGTAAACTAAATTCCAATGCAGGTCTAAAACCTTTTCAAGTACGTCATAAATCTACATCTGGGTCGTGTTATTACAAACAAATAGCTTAGAACTTCAGTTGCTTTGAGACCATAGCAATATGCGTTTGTACATTATGAGAATATTACTTAACAGTGGTTTCTTGTTACAAAAAAATCTATACTTTAATATTAACGATACAATTTTCGATTATTCGTGGTTCTGTTCGTTTCGACGGCGTGAGCTTTTTGATTGAAGATTGTGCGATATGGACGCTTGTGCTAATTAGTTTTAGTTAACCCCTTTTTAACAAAATAAGTCTTCTGATGATGGTCGTGAGACCGAAACGTACGTAAAGACGAACATTTATAACAGAGTGTTAATGTGACCTAATTCCCGAGAATTTTTTATATAATGATAATTTATATATAATCCATACCAAGAATCTTTATCACGTTTGAATTTCTCGATAGCTCAGTAAATTTCTCTTGTGCCTTATATGGCAGGTGATAGGTAATATCATTAATGCAAAAATGGTTTTATAATCCAAAATAACTTTTTGGTAACAAAATTTGATATGAAGTATTAGCAATAAACTCTCTTAGTTCTTTCAATGATCTATAATAATTCTTGCAATTGAATAAAGTTTTTGCATCTAATTTTTCCAATTATAAAATTTTCGATAGTCGAAAGCATTTCCAATGAATTAATCTCCATCGTATTCTTCTGAATATTGATCCCTTTAATAAAGCCTCCATTTTTCACATCCGAGCTATAATATTTGTATTGTTAATTTTCTCTAGAAGAGACAAGTTAAGATCTTTTGATTTTTGAAAAATCTCTGATAAATAGCACATCTTTGATAGCCATTTAGTGCACCACAAGCCAATTATTAAAATTATTCAAATGTAATATTGTTCAAGAATACTGTATTTCCTTGGAAAACTGGAAAATTTTGAACTTTTTCTTCTCAACAGTATGTAATTCGTTATTTCCGGCTCTGGATTTTGAAGTGTTATTGTTTAATTTGATGATACTAAACACTGCAAACATCAATGGTATATATGTCATTCCCTACAGGGCCATAACAAATGTTTACTGTTTCTGGGATATTGTCAATAGATATATTTAGAATAACCAAAATTAAACTAAAGAAATCATTGGCAACTTCAAAGAATTGCAACAAAAATATTGATGTATATAAGCAATGAGGAAATATCCAAATTATTAATTAACACTAACCCTATAAAATCGAAACTATTATCGGAATGTTCGGCTTGTATCAACGTCCAAAGTATCCAATACATATGCGACGCTAAAACGAATTTGTTGACTTGTACGTAAAGCGACTCGACATCTTCAACCATAACTTCACTCGTTCCATTGAATTCTTCTAAATAATATCGTAACCAATCCAACTGCAATTGTTTCTTGGGAAATCTATCATAGTCCACATCATTCACACCTGAGAAAGAAATATGCCAATATTTTAGATCAAATACACTTCTTGTTATGAAAAACAAGGATGAGAAAATAATACCACGAAAAAATTGTAATTCCTTCGAAATACACGAAAAATTATATTTCCTCTAAAATACAAAATAAGAGAAAATCAAAAAAATGGGTGGTTCCATGAGTGCGGCAAACATTATTAAATTTCAAAATTTTTCCGCAATAACAATATAATAATGTCAATTAAAGTCAATTTCATTTTTTTTCATATTTCAAATTTCAAATTCAATTCTCAATAAGCAAGGTCAACATAATGAACAAGTGGAACATAATGCATCATATTCATTTTGTTTTCAAATTTCATATTCCAGTTTTAATAGATATACAATCACATGCATGTTATATGTATATTATATCAGAACTTAGGTTAGCAAACATTTATTACTGAATGTTTTGAATTGTAATTTGATTACAGCTAGAAAATTCGCAGGAAGAACGTTATTACCCTAAGTGGTTTCATGTGAGATACATGTCACTCCTATGGGGGGGAAAATCAAATGAAGACCATTGGACCTGAAGTAAAATAAAATTTCAAGGGTAAAACGTGAAATAATGTGTTTTAAATTAATCAGTTTTCATTTTACAATAATTTATAAATTACCGTCTTATGGAAATTAATAACTACGAATATGAATCTTTCAAACTGATAAGTAAATTGATATTCTGTTTCAGTATTGACATTTTTCAAAATATGATGAATGTAAGAACATAGATAGAAAGTTTTCAAGACAAAACTTTGTAATAACGTTTAATTGTTGAATATCTCAACCTCAGTTAACATAATTAGGTACAGTAATTTTATTTTAGATCAAAATCCATTCATCGTCTTCTATAATCACTTGTGATGATATAGATGTTAAATTGTTATTATCGAATTGAAACCAGTGGAGAGAGAAATCTCCAATTTTTACGTACAAATTTATTCAAATTGAATAGTAAAAATGAAACAAAACCAAAATTTATAATTCAACAACAATTTATCGACAATTCGTAACATTATAGTTTAATTCAATCACAGAACTGATAGCTTGGTGAACCTTAACGCAGACTGTCTTACAGGTAATTTTTTTATTCAACACGAACTCAGGTGGTCGTTAGCGAGTTACGTCATCCTAGATGCTGTTCCCATGCGAATTGTTCGAAATCCGACTCCATGGAAATTCGGTAGCAACTTACTTATTTCACATGTTTCTTTACAACATACATTTCAATATGAACTCTGTTTTGACATAAATTCAATCTGATAATACCTATCCAGAGTTATAATTTGAACAAAGGTATAAAATTAGCGCAGTTGATTCAGGATTGTTACAATCAAGAATCTTTTTCAGATAACTTTTCTATTCTAATAGTTAAGTAACAATCGCAAGTAATTCCTACGTTGAAGTGGAGTGGAAAAATCGAATATTTTTCCCAAGGATTAGCAGTTCCTAAATCAATGAATCGTACTGTAAGTTCCTTCCATATGTTAGATTCCTCTAATCTCTCTCCTCTTCTTTTTGTGAACGAGAAGACCATCTGGAGTTAGATATTAATTTATTAGTTGATAGTTTGAACACTTTCACCTTATCAGAAAATATTGTTGATTCATCCAAAACTGATCATTTTAAGGAAGTAAATAACTTTGTTAAATTGGAAGCAATTATTGAAGAAATCGATTCAAACCACATGTCTCAAGTTCAAAAATTTCGATGGAAATAGGAACAAACTAAACTTTTTTTTAGAAAGTATTGAAAGTATTGTGAAATATTTGTATGACCAGCAAAATCGAAATATTTATCAAAATGTAATATTTCGAACAATCAATAGCAAACTGAAAGGTAATGCAAGAGAAATCATTAACATTAGCTGTGCAAAAACTATTCAAGAAATACGAGATATTCTTAGTGAAAATTCTAGTGACCCCAGAAATGAATCCTGTTTCACTCTAGATTTAAATAACCCTACACAGTCCTCAAATGAAACTCTGTACCACGTTCACGATAGAGTTCGGAAAATTTTGAATATCCAATCATTTATCAATTCATGAAAATGACGTAAATGTAAGCAAATTCAAACAAAATATGTATCACCAGCAGGGACTTGAAGTATTTCTAGCAGGGTTACAAATACCGCACGAAGTACGCAATTATTTTTATAAAAAAGGAAGACGAGATCAAATATATACAAAAGTCACATCTTCCTCATCAATCTTCTTCGGTGCAAAACTTCAGAAGGAATCCTGTTAAACAAGGTAATTTCAATTTTGCACATCAAAATTTTTCAGAACCGAATGTTCTCCTTCAAAAACAAAACTTCATTTCAAATTTTCATTCACAAACTGCTCACTCGTTCCATTTTGCTTATTAGAATCAGAATTTCTAATCTTATCCAACTTGCAGGGCCGGTTAATATTTAACAAAGACAAGTCCAAACACCACAAACATTATTTACTAATCAGCAAGTTTTTGGAAAACAAAAAAATATGTGGAAATCAAACGCAAATTCAAGTTCAATCCAATTAAAGCATACACCCATGAGCATTAATCCAAGACCGCTCACATCTACTTTAGGCAGCAATTTCACCCTTCAGTTCAAAATGGGCGTTCTGAAGAACTATACAAGGACAAAATAGCATTCCCAATAAATATTACTCAGAGTGTCCTCCTGAAAACGAAGCTGAAATGAATGTGATTCTTTTGAATGCGGTATATATGAAGAGCCTGAGGATGTTCAGTCGAGCACTCCTCTGATACAGGAGACTTGATAGAATTCAATACTTCATTCGACAAAAGACAATCACCTTATCTTGACATCAGCAATCCTCCATTAAAATTATTGATAGGAGCAACGAAGTCCTCGATTCACAAATAATAAATAAATATTGCGAAGACTTCAAAAATTACGACCCATTTGTTGTGTCTACATCTTTTGCTTCCTCAAAACATGATACGTCAGTAATCATATCCGCTTTTAAAGAACCTAATGTGGAAAGAAATCTGAAATTTCATGATTACACATTTCATAACATATTCGACGGACTTTTAGGAATAGATCTTATAAATTCTCTAAGCGCACAATTAGACTTTCCCAACCTACAGTTCATTAAACCTAGTGTGAACATATGTGAACTATTAAGTATTTTAAAGCAAACCCTACCGCGTTTCTACAAAATCACAAATCAAAATTCCGGTAACGACTCCATCAGGTGAAATTTTAGTTCCACCGCAAAGTATTCAAAATTGTACTATCCCAGAAACTTCGACTGTTTCAACAAATGGACTGACCAACGTCGAAATATATAACAATTCTTCGTAAGAAACAAATTTTACTTTACTATACCCAATCAAAACTGACCTATTTCAACATAATTTTGAGTGTTACCACGTGTATATGTACGAAATAAATTGTCTTAACGACCAACAAGAGATTGATAATTTGACTAGAACTGATCACAAGAATGTAGAAGAAAAAGAGCAATCACTTGAATCAAAATTCGTTAACATTCACCAATCAAGTGAAACCACAAATACAAACACACGATGAAATTCCCTTGCATCAAAAAAGTTACCGATATCATTTTATTCATAAAGCAGAAGTTAATTCACAAATTCAAGATATGCTCCAGCAAAACATTATCAGACCTATGACATCTAACATCTCGCTTGAAAAAAAGATTGAAAATAGACCTTAACCCAGAATATATTCGATGTTTCGAAACTTGTAAAGAACTCTTGATCAATGACCCTATTCTACGATACCCTGACTCTACTCAACCTTTTAACCTCACCACGAACGGTAGTCAATCTCATCTCCCCAATGTTATCACAGGAACCAGTAGGTCGTATGACTCAAAAACTCTCAATCAAGCCGAGCAAAATTTTAGCACGATAGAAAGGGAACTCCTTTCGATTGTGTGAGTGGCGAAATGTTCATACATATATGGAAGGAGGCTCTTGATTTACACGGCCCTTTCAATAAAAGACCCAAATGCAAGATGGCGACTGAAACGAATAGACTGCATGTTACCAGTCTCCCGTGATCTCAGTCAATCTTGAAAACAATTCTCGATAAAAATGTCTTTGTGGAAATTGCATTACATATTGTCGCGACGCAATTGCACCATTTTCGAAACATTCAAAATGAATGCGTAACATATCATTCCGTGTTATTAAATGGCATATTTTTTCCGAAAAAAATGGATTTAAACGTAAATCTACCACAGAACTATCACAACTAACATTTGACAGTTATTAAATCCGTAATCTTTTCAATTTATCAGTTACCATGGCTATGTGATTTGTTTCTCTCGCTAAAGTAACGTATCGATAGAGGTACTCGAATTTTTAACATTTCCTCCCATAAATCGAGAACGGATGGAGATATCGTGATGCGGTTTTCACTAAAATTTAGGTTTACTTACGATGGCCAAAGGTCTGTCAAGAAGATAGTACCGTTCTGAATGACGTTTTTCCAAAAATCACAAAAAAGTGTACTCGCTGCAGATAACGCCTTCTAGTTTATTTGCTCTCAACTGAACGGTTCTACAAAAATTTTGTTCAAAAGATCATAAAATGTTCTTTCAAACGAGATCAAAAACTTCCAAATCGGTTTAATTGTTCAGGAGACATTCGAATGTAATTATTGAAAAATGCATTGGCCTCCCCTCCCCTTATTATGACAGATACGAAAAAATGTTGTGGAGCGCAATGATGCGGTATTACCACCTCCTAGCGGTTGAATTACGAATTCCAAAATAATATCCAGCCATTTCTCTTAGTCACTTTACTACTGAGGACTTTTTTCCCAAGCCTCTAGGCCTTCATTGTCGAGATACAGCCGCTCCGTACCCGTATCCGGGTATATATTTGATTTCTTCTGTTTCCTATTATTACTGAAAGCGCTTCTAAACGCTTGGCTTAGAGTGAATGGAAGTCGAGAGGCCCACCTTCTGATCAAATTCTTTAGGAACTGCCACATTTTCTCCAGGTTCCCACAAAAACTTTCATCTGAGAATACGCAATACTTCCAGGGTGGCTCCTCGGGTGAACTAAATTTGTAGCTACCTCCACGTGGTGAGTTCAGAGTTATGATACGACCCAAATGAATATTTATCACAATTAAGTTGAATGCTGCTGGTGCACTCAAATTTTCCCCATACAGAATCGTTCAACAGTTGTGAACAACGTCTGTGTAAAGTCTTGTGTCGCTGATTTAAGTGGACTGTATCTTCTTTATTTTCTTAGATCTTATCTAAGATCTTATTAATCAAAAAGATCTAGTTGTATATGATTTGTATTGTTATATAAAAGACGTAAATCATTAATCATATAATATGAAAATATTGCACAATGCAATAAACGTTGTTGTATTAATTAATTATGAAACTATCAAAATCGACAAGCGTTTCTCTTCCAAAGCCGGCCTCGCTTTTCCAATATAATTATGTATCATAGAATATTTAACATCAAAATTATCGGAGCCACAACATGCTCCCCACCTTGAAAGTAGTCAATTTCAATAAAAAAAATAATACATATAAAATAAATTATGTAAACAAAAAAATAACAATTTAAAAGTCTGTGAATACAGTAATTGAAGCTCAACATTCTTCATCGGTGGGAAGTACACTAATTTTAACTATTGGCCGCTTCACAACACCATTCTTTGTTTTGACTGATACTACACGTACAGCGCCGTCGTACCAGGATGAATACAAATGATACGGCCTAGTTTCAAAGATATAGGTGGTAGATTGTCTTCGTGCAATACGACTAATGAACCTATCAATTGTTCAGGTACGTTGGAATATTGCCACTTCGTTCGTTGTTGTAGTGTATGAAGATAGACTCTTGACCATTTTTGCCAAAATTTTTGTATCAATAAACATAAGGTTTTGTATCTGGAGACATGAGTACTTCTATTATCTTGTACTCCGGCTTCAGGTAAAGCATTCAAAGATGTGCCGATCAGAAAATGACCTGGTGTCAAAGGTTCTGTGTCTTCTGGATCTTCTGTGAGTGGGTAAATGGGACGGGAATTTAGAATACATTCTATCTGCAATAGGAAAGTATAAAACTCTTCAAACGTTAAAGATACATTATTAATAACACGTTTTATTTGAAATTTCGTAGAACGTACAGCACTTTCCCATAACCCCCCGAAATGAGGTGTACGCGGCGGAATAAAATGCCACTTGATCTCAGAATCGTATAAATAACCTTGAAATATAGTATCCTTGGTGAGCTCTACAAATTCCTTGAAGTAACGGTCTGCACCAACAAAATTAGTTCCATTGTCAGAATGTATATGACGAGGAATACCTCTGCGAGAAACGAACCGCTTCAAAGCATCGAGAAAACCCATCAGTTGTTAGGTCACTAACAAGCTCTAAATAAATTGCTTTTAATGAAAAGCATATGAATACACATAAATACGCCTTGATCATCTTTCTGCTTCTAAATTTACTGACCTTTACAAGATATGGTCCCGCAAAAGCTATACCGCACACAAAAAAATGGTCGTGACGGAGTAACTCGTGATGAAGGTAATTGTCCCATTACTTGATTGAGATGACGTGGTTTTACACGGAAACAAATAACACATGTGCGTGAAACCCTTTTAACCGCCTGTTTACCATTTAATGGCCAAAACTTTGAACGAATAGCTGCCAAACACAGTTTGACAACCAGCATGTAAATTTCTAGCATGTTCTTGTTGAACGATACGATTATATAATTTACAGCCCTTAGGCAAATTCAGTGAATTTTTCAACGCCTTTATTTCAGAGGGAAATTCTTGTTCTTGAACGATTTTAATTATTCTTTGTATACTAGTTTCTAATTCATCATCAGTAATTTCACCCACCCTTCGATGGATCAATGAAATCCTGGAATTATATCCAAAACGAAGTAAGTATGCAACTACCTTTGTTAATTTCTTAAATGATTAGAAACGTACTATTATATCATCCTTATAATATGGATTATTCGAAATTGAAGAAATCTGTTTTGTTTCAGGTAATTCTATGTTGTTAGTATTGAGATTAGATGGCCAATATTCTGGTTTTTGAGAAAGAAAGGATGGACCGTGCCATCATGACTATAAATTTCCAATTTCATGTGGATAAATTCCTCTCGATATATAATCATGGTGGGTATGTAACGCCACTCGTTATTTTGAGTAATTGTTTGAATTTGTGCAATTCTGTTCGAGATGAATGTTTCAAAACGGCTAGGATCAAAAGATATCCAAGCAAGCGTTATGCTAGAATCGCACCAATAAATTATTTTATCTATATTCACATTTAACGATAAAATTACTCTTTTCGACAACTTAGCTGACAATAAAGCTCCACACAACTCCAGTCTTGGGATACTAATTGTTTTTAGAGGCGCAACGCGTGATTTTGAGCAAATTAGCCTTACTAATATATTTCCGGAATCATTTATTGACCTTGCATAAATACAAGAACCGTAAGCTAATTGTGGAGCGTCGCTTAAGCAATGTAACTCAACGTATGAACTGTCCTTTGTACTTGAAGCGTCTCCAATGAACTGAGATTATTGAAGAATTTTAACCGTTTTGCATAAATATTTTCTGTGATTGGCTCGTCCCAATCAGACTTAATCTGCCATAAATTTTGTAATATCAATTTTGAAGTTAATATCACTGGACCAATAAGTCCCAAGGGGTCGAAAATTTGTGCAATACTAGAAAGTATGGAACGTTTAGTTGGAACATCATTTGTGTTAATAGTTGTTTTATATTTGAAAAAATCTTGTGAAGCATTCCAATGTATGCCTAATGTTTTATCAGATTGATGCTCCTCCTTAATCTTATACTGTAAATCAGTTACTTTAAATGATAAATTTTCGACTACTTTCGGATCATTTGAAACCCATTGTCTAAGTAAAAAACCTGAATTAGCTAATATACACGTGACTCCCTGAATAAGATTTTTAAGAACGTCATTCAAAGAAAGATTCGATTTTGACTTGGAAGAAGCATCAAATACCACTCGTAATTTAGTAGTAATCGAAATTTCCTTCTACACGCAATGGTGAGGTGAATAATATATAATACCTTCAGTATCCTTTCTGTGATTGACTGCAGTCATATGATTCATATCAATATATTCCTGCATGAAATTTGAATAATCTATATAAAGTTCCCTATCTTTAGAAAACCTTCGTTCAAGAGAATGAAATCTCTTGGTTGCTTCGAATAAATTATCTGTTATCTGGTAATTTTATGTTAAATTGTGGTACTATATTCTGATCTATAATAGACTTCACACGCTACACTTGAAATACTTTTATCTGATTTGGCATCTGCCTTATTTTGCAAAATATATTGTTTTGCTATGACTATAGCGGCATAATATTTGTCTTCCACCTGTATACGCTCATCAATCTGTTTGTCAATATGCTCCTCATCTAATAATTCTATTTCATCCTGAACCGTTTCAAATTCATTGAATATCTGTTCTACTTTTGTTAGCCTGAATTGAATTTCATTAACCCTACTATCTTGCTTACTCTGTAATTTGTCCAAAAAATCGAAAAATTTGGTGATTTGCCCCTTAATTTGACCCCTACGTGCTTTGAGTTCTTTAAGCCTATCATCGGTCATAACTGATAATTATATGCACTATCTGAATAATTGATAATTTACTAAAAATGTTAGTAATATAGAATATAATGAATATAATATCAACTGAATTTAGACACAAACTACTTGCAGTATTTATCTCGTTATGTAACCTATACGTCTTGAATAATTTCAACAAACCCACACAGATAGAATGAATTGTTTTGATTTGAACAGTATGGAAAATGGAATGGAAAAGGACTCACGTTTTTTTCTCTTATATTCGGCTCATATGATCAATCTTTTATTTAAAGTCTTGTGTCGCTAATTTAAGTGGACTGTATCTTCTTTATTTTCTTAGATCTTATCTAAGATCTTATCGGACCTGGTAGCTCAGTGGTATAGGAATCAATCTTATAATCACTGTGGCTGCTGGTCGCAGGTTCGAATCCTGCTACTGCGGAATTTTTCCGATGGCCCGTAGAAGTGGTGTATATATATATATATATATATATATATCTCTTAAGTTATATATATATATATATATATATATTTGTATGTTTTCTTGGTATATTGGTTCGTATATATACTGATAATGAAATAAAATTCTGTTTTGTCGAAACGTCAAAACAGAATTTTTATTTCATTATCAGTATATATACGAACCAATATACCAAGAAAACATACAAATATTACAAATGGTTCAAGAATATCAACAAAAGAATATATATATATATATATATATATATATATATATATATATATAGATATATATATATATATAGATATATATATATATATATATATATATATATTTGTATGCTTTCTTGGTATATTGGTTCGTATATATACTGAAAATAAAATGAAATAAAAATTCTTTTTTTTTTTTTTGTTTGTAATATTTGTATGCTTTTTTGGTATATTGGTTCGTATATATACTGAAAATAAAAAGAATTTTTATTTCATTTTATTTTCAGTATATATACGAACCAATATACCAAGAAAGCATACAAATATTACAAATGGTTCAAGAATATCAATAAAAGAATATATATATATTGGACCTGGTCAATGCCAAACCAATTTAAAAAAAAAATCTAAGATCTTATTAATCAAAAAGATCTCGTTGTATGTAATTTTTATCGTTATATAAAAGACGTAAGTCAATAATCATATAATATGAAAATATTGCACAATGCAATAAACGTTGTTGTATTAATTAATTATGAAACTATCAAAATCGACAAGCGTTTCTCTTCCAAAGCCGCCCCGCTTTTTCAATATAATTATGTATCATAGAATATTTAACATCGGACTCTATCAAAATTATCGGAGCCACAACAGTCTGTATATTACACTGCTCAAAAAGAAATTAGAAGAACACTTCTTTGTATCTTCAACTTTTATTGTGGAAGTAATATACATATGAGAAATTTAAATTCCTAAGCCGCACATGTTATCCTGATGAATCAATAAATTTAAGAATCAAGAAATATTTTTAGTCTTATGATATGATTAACAATTTGAAAACAATACGGAAAACAAAAGAGTGATAGATCCATTTTTTGTGAAAAATATTTTGAAATTAACTTTTCGTGAGGATCAACATCTCGTGTGTCCTCCACCGGTAGAAATAACTTCACGACACCTCCTTGGCATGCTTATGATTCTTTCAAGATTTTCTTTGGATGGACTTTCCCATTCTTTGATTAAGACTTCTTCTAGCTGCAGGAGAGTTTGGGTGGATTTGGACGTTTCGAAAAACGCCTGTTTTGCAAATTTCAAACATGTCCGATTGTATTTAAATTTGAACTATTCGCAGGACAATCCATGATTTGAATACCTCGTTCATGTATGAAGATTATGGTAATGGCTGCTGTAATGTGCTTTAACATAATCTTGCATCAGTATGAACGTTGGACCTACACCATAAGATACAGGTACAACGTGTTCGTCTATCACATTATTGATGTAATGTTAGGCGTGTTGACTTCAAGAAAATACAGCAAAGTCAGTTCCCCCTTCAATAATTATCCCACCCCAAACCATTATAGACCTGCCACCAAATCTGTCAACTTATCGTACTGCTGCAGCAGAATACCGTTTGCCGGAGCGTATTTAAGCACGTGCTCCACCATCACCACGTGTAAGGCAAAATCTTGACTCATTGTTAAAAGGTAACTACCTACTTGTGTCCAATATCGAAGCTGCCAATTAATATGCTCACGAGCAAAATTTGAACGGCATATTTTGTGATGCCGTGTCAAAATGGGTTTTCGCACAAGTCTTCTGGGCCTCCAGTTAGTTTCTTTTAAGCGATTTCTAACCATCTGGTCGGAAACATCTAGTAAATTAGGCGTCCTGAGAGCAATTTAAAGATCATTTGCCGTAAGGATAACGCAATGATGAAAAAACTAGAGAAGGACTCCGATTAAACATTCTTGAAACTTGCCGAATACTCAACCAATTTTCAATCAAAGCCACAACATGAGCAACTTCTACTTCACTAAGATGCCGCATTTATTTCTGTTGACATCTAATTGACATTTGAAACAATATGTTACTATTACCATGCCTAATACATCTCGAAAATAAGCATTCGTTGTTTCCAAATTGTTAATCTTATCTTGTGAATGAATGATTTCTTGATTCTTAAGTTTATTAATTTATTAGGATAACATGTGTGGTTTCAAGAATTTGAATGTATGTATGTATATAACTTTCAAAATATTTGTTATAGTGATGAAAAGAAGTGTTCCTCTAATTCTTTTGAGCAATGTGATATATTATTTTCTTTCAAATCACATACAGTCTCGGAATCTATGTGATAAAGGGCTCTAGAAGTTTTTCATGAAAACCTTCGGTAATAAACACCAAAATGCAAGAACTAATTCAAAAAATCTGCAGAACTCTAGTAGTATTCAGTGCAGCATTAGTACCCGAGCTGATCCAACACTGGCATTATGTTTTGATGTCTCCTATTCGTATTTTCTATTATACGTTGCCTGTGGTTCTTCGTTACGTTACACGAGCAACTACTCCTCAAACATTGGAGGAGCGAGCCTGGTACGAGCGTCATGACACCAGGGCACGTAGTAAGATCGCGAAACCACCGCCAAAGAAAACATATGCTATGCTGTTATGTTTTTATGTTAAAGCCATCCTAGGGTGTCAGTCTGTATCATGTAACCGCTTATCAAACAGCGGCGTCTAGGACTTGTTTGCCGGCATCAACTTTTCTGGTTATTTTATGTTGCTCCTTAGTTTTTACTATATAGCTCCTATATTGGTTTTCACCTGTTGGAAGAATTACCCGATATCTATATGGACTGTACATGGTAAAAAAGTACCTCAATTCACGGGTCAGCAAAATTGCTTACAATCATGCCATTTTGTCCGGTAATGAATAATCTTTAATATGAAACGATTTACATAACATGAAAAGTATAGACTATAAAAGAGTTTACACTGGGAATATCCTATAATGCTATAAATGAGAAACAATCATCAAAAACCACTTAAAATACTATAAAACTACTGAGGCCTTTTCACTTAGCAAGTAGCTATTACCAAATTAAACAAAATTGGGAATCATAATGTGCCTGTCTTTATACAATTTGAAATTAGAAGAATACGCTAGAGATAACTCTGAAATCGGCAAATAGATGGGTAGAGGCCGTTCTTCGAATGTAATTTATCATTAAAATTAAATGAAAACAATTACTTTGTTCTTATACCACTTTTAATGATAACATGAAAACGTTACTATGGTTTCAACATCGAAGTGCGGTTATCAAACAGATACAATGTTACGAAGTAAACTATAAACTGTTCAAGTATGAATGGGAACCAAAGTACAATAGGGTTAATGAGATTACAACTACGAGAAAGAGATAATCGGAAATCCCGAAACAGGTAGATCCCGGGAGACAGAGTCAATTGTTGATTGATTGAATTATTATTCAATATTCTTTGAATTATTCTAAGAGTGCTTAGAAAGACAAAGGAAAAGATCAGTTTGGTATAGACGTAACTGATCATCTAAGATATTGTTATACAAGTTTTTGACATCCTAATAAGCCTCTATTAATTCTAATGTATTTAATCTGAAACCTTTGGTTTGATTATGTAAAATGTTTAGGCTATCTAAATTAGGAAAGGTAGGTTGTTAACCATTTTTTACAAATATCTCATAATTTTCTTGATGTACATAGCCTAAGCATTTTACATAATCAAACCAAGGGTTTAAAATCGAGTACATTATAATCAATAGAGATTTATAAAGGTGTCAAAAACTTCTATAACAATATCCTAAATGATCAATTAGACCTAAAACAATGATTTTTTCTCTCATCTCTCGAAAACGCACTCTTAGAATAATTCTTAGAATATCAGATAATGATTATCCTAATCAATACCCTCTAAAGTAAAAGGCCTGAACGTTTAGTAAACAGTGTGAAGTCATCAACAAGAAGCTTTGAGAATATAGTAGAATACTACAATATTTTTTGTCCTAATGGCGTGTACCCGGTATTGACTGTAATAATATTAATTAATAGTAATAATAATAAATATTAGAATTGAACGGTTTTTTTCTTGTGGAAACTTATTTGTTGTACCTGTTCCTAAGGTGTCGTGTGATTGGAACGTATTTTCACCTGCAAATAAGCATTCATGAGAATGCTATGACCGAATCAAGTGCGTTGTTAAATGGCTTCCTAAGTGAATGTTTATGTTGGCATTTTTTGTAGTACGTACAGCTTTCTGACGTTTGTTAGTTACTTCTGCCGATTAAACTTTGGGCTCCTGGTTACAAGGTAAATTACAACAATGGGCCAATAGTTCGAATTTTTAGTTTTCCTGTCCCTGAAAGATTTCATTGTAACAATAATAACAGAGCAATATTCTAGTGGTGGTACCGTAGGAAATGGATATTTTGTTAATTATTTTGAAATTAGACCAAGTGGGATAGAAAATATTCTGTATTATATGTGAAATTTCTCCAAAAACCATGAACAATTTTTTTAAACATGACAAGTTGGAGATCGTGTTTCGTTATCCAGTTTATAATATAAGACGATTATTTTATCTATTCAATTCGGTGAACATTCTCAAATGTAATGAGGAATAATTGGCTAAATTCAAAACCCAATCAAATTATGCAGTATCCCAACTTTTACTCTTGTTTCAATGAGCTCAATCTAAATTAAATATTATTAGGAAAATTTCATACAGAACCATTAGAAGACAGGTTTCCAACATTATTAAAAGAAAATGAGGTGCAACTAAGGAAAATAAAGAATGAATAAAACTTTTGTTTCACTGTCGGTATTGCAGCATTGTGCTGTATCATACTGGTGACCAGCTGCAACATATAGTCCATGCAATAAGCCGGGAAAAAGGCCATAATAAAAAAAATATATATAATAGTCTAGAATTTCAATTTTTTTTTGTATTCTGTCACTAATACCCCATAGATCATTCATGACTATCAAGACCGCGGGGGTCGACCTTTCTACACTCCCAAAATGGGGTTTCAACCCCTCAGAGCAGCATTCTTATAAAAACAATCAAAAATTAATGAACTAAGAGCCGAAAATGACCCCTAGTATGTTTTTTGGGTCGCTGTACACGATTCCGCAGTTAGCTTTGTCGAAGAACTCCCTCTAGATGGGAAATTTGGAAAATTTATACATAATATATAATATATAATTTTGTTGCAAAAATGCCCTCTAGAGATTTTTTGTGTCGCTGATCACGATTCTGCTGTTATTTTTCTCAAAAAACTCTCTCCAGATAGAAAATTCGGGAAATTTGAGATTTTCCTGAGACGGTTGTGAATAATAAAGTATAATTTTGTTTCAAAATTGTCCTCTAGTAGGTTTTTTGGGCTGTTTATCACGATTCCGCTGTTATTTTTTCCAAAAAACTCTCTCCAGATGGAAAATTCGGGAAATTTGAGATTTTCCTGAGACGGTTGTGAATAATAAAGTATAATTTCGTTGCAAAATTGACCTCTAGTAGGTTTTTCGGGCTGCTGATCATGGTTCTGCTGTTATTTTTCCCAAAAAACTCTCTCCAGATGGAAAATTCAGGAAATTTGAGATTTTCCTGAGTCGGTTGTGAATGATAAAGCATAATTTTGTTAGAAAATTGACCTCCGGTAGGTTTTTTGGGCTGCTGATCACGATTCCGCTGTTATTTTTTTCAAAAAACTCTCTCCAGATGAAAAATTCGGGAAATTTTTGATTTTCCTGAGACGGTTGTGAATAATAAAGTATAATTTTATTGCAAAATTGACCTCTAGTAGGTTTTCCGGGCTGCTGATTACGATTCTGCTGTTATTTTTCCCAAAAAACTCTCTCCATAGGGAAAATTCGGGAAATTTGAAATTTTCCCGAGACGGTTATGAATAATAGAGTATAATTTTGTTGCGAAAATAGACTTGAGGCCATTTTGCAACAAAATTATACTTCATTATTCATAACCGTCTAAGGAAAATGTCAAATTTCCCGAATTTTCCATGTGGAGAGAGTTTTTCTGTAAAAATAACAGCGGAATCGTGATCAGCGACCCAAAAAACCTACCAGAGGTCATTTTTGCAACAAAATTATGAATTATGTATTATATAAAATTTTTTCAAATTTCCATTCTGAAGGGACTTTTCCGAGAAAACTAACTGCGGAATCGTAATCAGCGACCCAAAAAACATACTAGGGGTCATTTCGGCTCTTAATTCATTAATTTTGGATTGTTTTTATATGAATGCTCCTCTGGGAGGTTGAAACCCCGTTTTGGGGGGGGGGGGGTAGAAAGTTCGACTTCCACGGTCTTGATAGTCATGAATGATCAGGGACTTTTCCGAGAAAACTAACTGCGGAATCGTAATCAGCCACTCAAAAACGTACTAGGGATCATTTTCGGCTCTTAATTCATTAATTTTGGATTGTTTTTATATGAATGCTCCTATGGGGGGTTGAAACCCCGTTTTGGGGGGGTAGAAAGTTCGACTCCCGCGGTCTTGATAGTCATGAATGATCTATGAGGTATAAGGAACAGAACGCAAAAAAATTTTTGAAATTCTAGCTTACTATATTTTTTTTTCCGGTTCGTTGCCTGGACTAATAGTCTCTGACTTGTAACATCACGATCGAGCGTTCAGGCCTCCTACTATAGAA
Organism: Endomychus coccineus; assembly: GCA_958510875.1. Taxonomy (NCBI): domain Eukaryota; kingdom Metazoa; phylum Arthropoda; class Insecta; order Coleoptera; family Endomychidae; genus Endomychus; species Endomychus coccineus. The sequence goes on along the minus strand of OY294067.1, from coordinate 155,171,968 downwards.
GGTATCGTCCTAATGCACAATTTGTTTCTTAATTTACACTGCATTTTTCTGGGATGTACTACCTTTTGAATTCACCCTTGGTCTAAATGGTACAAATTTCATTGACCCTCTTGTACTTTAGTTCCTATTTATACTTGAACTATTCATTGATTTCCTGATACTTTTGTATCTGTTCAATTATGGCACTTTGGTGTAATGAAGCTGACAAATTTTGAATTTGTATTTTATATCATCAAATAAGAAACGTGTTTGTTACTAATAAATTGCGTATAAATATTTCATGTAATCATTTCAGAAACGCGCATCAAGTTATGTAGCTCAATAACTCCGGATAAGTATTATATTATTGTGAAGGATTTTATGTAATACAGGGGATGTGCATTCATTCATTATTATGGTCATATTTTCATCTTGTTCAATTTAATAACTAAATTCATCAAAAATTGGCAAACTACGTAGGTTGAATATGATTCAATTTAAGACGCGAATTTGAATCATTATAAAAAGGTAGTAAATCAACTGACCTTTACCTACCCCTTCCCCAATAACTTTATGGTTTCGTTTGAAAAGTTTTAAGTCAGAGTGAACTGAACATTATAGAATTCCCGTCTGGAATTGGTGGAGCAGTCATGTTCACTAGCTAGAAGAGTATAAAAGATCAAATGTGCAAGCTGAGAACTCAGGTCGAAAAAAATCAGAAAGAAGATTGTTAGGTTACGTCCGATTCAAATTGACTTTTCTGTGAAGCTGCACTTCGGCTTTTTGCTCAAATTTTTGCCCTTTGCCCTTCATTTTGCACTTTGTTGGTTGATACTTTTGTGTGGATTGTTCAATCAGTCTCGAGTTGCTTCCCCAAATTGTAAATACGTTGATAAAGTAAGGCAAGTTGTTGCATTATTTCTGCCGTACTGGGAAGAAGTTGTTTACTGGTTTTCAATATGGCATCCCTACCCGTTATCTACCCCTACCCCGATAACTTTATGATCACGTTTCAAAAGTTCAAAATCAAAGTGAACTGGACATTACGGAGCTTTCGGAATCAGGTACTGAATCTAAGGTAACAAGAACACTTCATACTAACTTAGGGAAGATATTGACCAAGTCTGAAGATATTTCACTCATGGCACAATCATGGTCAATTGGCGAGGAAAGTCAGAGTCAGCCGAGATGGATTCAAAAGTGAGCTGGGTGTATTTACTAAAAAAGAAGCAGCTTCAAGAAATATGGAACAATCATAGAATTGACACTCAAGGAACTGCTGAGGACCTACGAAGGAGATGCATAAAGGGAATCCGAAAAGGGACGATACACTCTCCCCATAGTATACTAGATATGCTTGCTGGTACCATAGCATTAATAATTAAAGAAGTGTCAAGGAAAACTTCAAATAAAACAACACCTACGTTAAGTCTTGTAGGTTTTGAATCCAAGCCACCGATACGCAGTTACTCCGATTGTACAGTCATCCTATTGGGCAACAACAACTACGAATATTACGGCGACATTCACAATCACCTCTGCATCAACAAATACTTCTATTTATCTACCTTATTATATGAACCCGCCGCCAAATATCAGACCACCTCTCATCTCCATACCCTCCGTTCTGCAGGCATCAATATAACATCAGATCTCTATAGATTAGATGAGATCGCCATGCAGTTGAATAAACCGAAAGATGCACTGTTGATTTGTTGCCGGAAGCTTAGAATGGACTGGATTATTATCATATCGCAATTGCCGTTGTACTAGGTTTGCTGATTTTCAGAGAGACATTGTACTGTTTTTCATGAATGTGAATTATCATATTGATTTGGAAGTACAAATCAGTCGCCGGCATCAAAGGATAAACAAACCCGCCGCTGCACATGTTGTGGATATGTCTTGTTGATATGGTGCTATGTCCGCCGAAACCTGTTGCCTGAATACAGGCAGTCCATATAGCAAAGGACCTGATGCTTTCCCCAGGCTGAAACTAACCCCAACAACACATCCCATATCTTGCTGCAGGACATAGTAGGAACAATTGTTGGAATCCGCCGAAGTTGTTCTGCTCAAGATGTCGCCGTCCAGGAATAATGTCGCGTAATTGCCCGCGCAATTGATTTTTACGTATGCTAGAGCTTATCATATTGAGAAGTGTAGTTTGATTTTAAGTTTTTGTTACACATATATAAGCAGTCACCTAATATTTATAATAATAAGAAACGCGCGTGGGTCTATGTAGTTTCGAGGCACCCGCAGTTCCCCGTTAAGCGAGCTTCAAAGAAGGATTTCAATAAGATTCACAACGGAACCGTGGATACCGAAGATAATTCGAAATCATCGAAAACTTGTAGAAGTTGTAAGGCAGATGCATCTACTGTTTCACAAATTGTTCAACCGGCATCTAATCAGAATAAGACAGGAGCTTTTGAAAAACTGAAGTCAGTAGATTTCAGAAAGAAGTTGTAGGAATTCCATGAAGCCGGACTGGTACGTTTTGGGTAAGGAATTTCGCGGCTCTCATTGATACAGAAGCCTCCCGTTCTTTCATCAATGACAATGTTGTTTATTTCTATCAGCTCTCCGAGTTACAGCTAGTTCTTGATAAGGTCTAGATTCTAGATTGACCACTGGTAATTTGGTTTCTAGTACTTCTGCCTACAGAATCTCATTACACTTGAGATGTGGTGAAATTGAAACATAATTTGTGCATTTACCGTCGTTATTACCTGTTGATAGGAATGGAAATTCTTAGTTCCAGATTGTTTCACATACATCTACCGCCCGCTGGAATATATTTCAATGACAATTTAAGTTCACACACTTCAGAGAAATTTTCCAATGATTGTATCCGTTATATTGCGGAGAAAGAATCTAGCCGCGAACCTACTGTATTCGAGACAACCAGTTGTATCGCCATCTTTGGAATTGATTTGTTCGAACTGGAGATGAAGCATCCGTAGAATTTCTGTGTTCCGAAGCCGCTGCGTTCTGATATTCTTGAGGACATGGCAATCCCAATGCCGGAAACTTGGGAATTGCTGAGCACAAAATATTATAGGCCTTGTATGTTCCCAAAATAGTCGAGTTTACAAGGTGTCACAACAGCAAACTTTCAATGCAACCGACATTGAATCAATTTCTTTAGAAAACAGTAAGCACCGATTTTTAGGACCCTTACCAAGATCTTTCCGTGGAACTTTCCAATTGGTGCGTATCCAGTCTTTCTTCCAATAAAGCCATTAAATAATTTACGTCGTCGATATTGGCCTTGTCACTTGGGGAATAAAGTCATGAAAGTTGTAGAACATTTGTCTTCTAGTGCTCTTCATTTTGCAGGCCTCCAAATTTACCAGTCTGTTTACCGTCGCTGGAGTAATGTCTCCCATTTATGACTTGAAAGGTGAAGGTAGAAAGCAGTGATACGGATACACGTGAAGGATCTAAAACCGTTTATAAGCCCCTGAATTTTCTACTGCCCCACCTCACTGATGAACGAAGAGCACAAGTACCGGACGTTCCATGATGGGAGTGTTTGGATACGAGAATTTGGATTAATTTTATCAAGAATTCTCACAAGGATCATTTTCCGTTCCAAGAAGTGTTTTTTTTTTCATTTGAAGAAGTTTTATTCGTCACAAGTTTTTTCTTTTACCATGCTATTCATCAAAATGCATCCTTTCATTTATCCCGGGTCTATCTACCCCGCGTACCGATAATAAATATATATTGAAATCGGAAAGCGATTGCAAGGCATCCGATGTATATGAATCACTCGTAATAATGAGGAATCTCAATCTTCATTTACATACTGTGTTCTTGCCCTGAAGTAGGATCTGTGGTTATAACACTGCATAAGTATCGCGATGTCCAGTTACATACTGTGTTATTCTCCTGAAATGAAGGGTCATTGTTAGATTGAGATAACTTCCGTCCTTGCACTCTGTGTTATAGACCTGAAGAAGGGACGGGTAGTTGTTCTATGAATGAAAGATTCTAGAATACGTGTAGTAGTCCAATAGCTTGTTGTCCTGCTTTGTGACCTCGTTATAAATATCTTTTTCCTCAATAGGTAGTCAGGATTAGATTTGAGCGTCCCGGTTAGAAATTAGTTGACACCTACTGGAATTCCCTCCGTGCAGCTTATTTTCATTTTGAGCTTCCTTTTTTTTCCTTAACGTAATTAGATTTCAATATTTTCTGCTGATTCACTCTTTGGTCTTAACTTTTATGAATAAATTTTATATTGGCAGACCCTGTTTCATTTTGCAAGGAAGTATGAACACTGCTCAAGTATGAAATTCAATTGCAATTTTAATACTAATCATTCAGTCCCACTAATGAGTTCTGGTTATTCACTCCACTGACGCAACCTGGCACAAGAAAATTCATAGACTGCACTGAGATAGATTTATATTGAGGACCCCAGCAGAAAGTCTCGATGAGGAGTTAACCTCAATAATAATCTGGTAACAGAAAAATCAAAATAGGTTAATTGGATTCAAATCAGGTGACGGTGAAGGATCATTAAAAACCGTAGTAAGTATGGAAACACCAGAAGTGAAGATGGCTTCACGTCACAGTTGAAACAATAGTAACATTTTCATGTGATTATTAAAAGTGGTATGAAAACAAAGTAATCGTTCTTTCATTCAATCATAAATTTGAATTCATCAAATTGACTCTTGCTCATCCATTTCCATACCCTCCAAATTAACTAATATCAAATTTATCAATACCGAGTTCCAAGAATGATTTCTATTTGGAATATGTTCTGCTCATGCTGATTATCCACCATTCTTATTGCTTATAGTTTATATTTATAAAAATATATAAACGATCTGATCTGTAATATGAATTTAAAATATAATCAAAAAATTATAATTTTCCAACTTACCTGTTTCATACAGCTATTGAAATTTGAGCACAAAATAATCTTATTTACTAACAAGCCAGTTAAACAGTATGAAATTTGTGAACGGTTTAGTTATCCGAGTTGAAGTGCCGTAAATTGAGTGTAGTATTTTTTATTTTTCGATTTTATCTTTCAAACACCAACAATGAATAAGTTCTTCAAATTTCTACTAATTTTTATAGAAATCGACTACCCACCTGCAAATTCATTAAAGTGATTTGCGATATCGAAGGCTTGATAATTGAATGCTGCGTATTCATAATCGATGAAAGAGACACTTTTGCTTTGTTTCTGGTAGATCACATTTGCAAGTAACAGATCGTTGTGAGCGAATACCACTGGACTGTCCAATTTGGATAAAGTTTCTTTGAGGAATATGATTTCTTGCTCAAAATTTTGTTTCGATACATCCAATTCCAGAAATCTGAAAGTATAAATTTCGGATATTAGTATCAGTCGTTCAATATTTGTATTAGAGATACCAGCTGAGCATGAGTAATATACTCATTTTTTCCATTGAATGTGTTCATTGATCAAAAAAAAATTCAACGATGTAAAATGATTGAATTGAACAATTCTAAAATTTGTATGTTTGTAAGCAGCAAGGAATTCATCTAAGTTTTTTTTCAACAACGGTTCCAGGAACCGATTAGATTCAAGATTCATTCTTCCAAGTTCGTTCGTCCGAAACTCAATGAAATTATATTCGATAAATCCTGTTTGGTTGAAAAACTCAAATCCTCTACCTGATGTTTATTATTGTAATCAAAGAATTCAATATATTAATAGTAACTAGTTGATTCCCGAATTTGAAAAAGCACCTATTACAAGGCTGATAAAAATATTGCATTTGTACAATAATTATCACACGTACATGATAAGGAGAAGTGCCCTCATTGAATATGTTTTGCTACTGCATATTGTGAATTAACGCGCACGGCTTGCGCTCCTATTTCCACCAACTTTTGACGTATCCACTGGGATGCTCGATAATATAATTGATAGATAAAGAACAAATATATGTAAAAAACTAGTTTCCAAAAGTTGTTTGTTTGCTTATAAACAATTAACACATGAACCATAAGCGTTTTTTCAAATATCTTCCAAAATGTTATTCGTGATTTCAGGAAGGTTATGCAGAAGAACAAATACATTGAGAGAACGGGTTTTGTATAAACAATCATTATAAAAAATGTGACACATTTTTTTCTGCGGAAACTTCAGTAGGTTAATTTACAGCACTAAATCTGCAAATTAGTAAAAAAATTTAATTTTCTACACGTTGACAAGATTAAAGAAATATCCAACAAATCTTGGAACGTGGAGTCATATGTACCTAACTATATGGTACTATTTTTCCTTTGCATCTTAGTTAAAAGGACCTATTTAATATTTCAGAAACTAAATATCATTGAACTTCAATCAATGCACTGGTAACTTAGTATCTCGAAAGAAAAATGACGTTGAAGAATAATAAGAATCTCTTTAAAAAATGTGCATGTTGTTTCAATAATTAGGCGAATTTGAACATCAACAGATCTAAGGGCTGAAACATCATAGCTCTCAAATAAAAATGTAGTTATAATCAAATGGATTTTCATTTAGATGAATCTACATGTATTATTCATGTAAAAAATCAGTTTCCCCATTATTTGTCCTTTCACATTCATCTCAAATAGAATTTGAGGTTTCAACCTAACCTAGAAGGAAATTTTTCTGTGAAACTTGGGTATCATCATTTTCGTAACTCACCTCTTCTGTTTGTCTATATCATTGAACACTTCAGGTAAAAAATTCATGAACTGCTTCATTTTAGTCCACAACGTAGATATTCGATGATCATTTTCTTCCCTTTCATTCGATTTTACTTTATGGAATTTAGCCATAACTTTTGCTATCAATTTGTAGATCTCTGGTGCACTGACAGTTTCATAAGTTAAAGTATCACCAGGTATAAATTCATAAACAAGACCATTATTGAATGTTGCGTATAATTTAGGTGCCAGACCATAGCTATTAAGAAGTAAAATGTTCCTGAAAATGGAATTTGTGTTTGTTTATCTATGTATGTATATATACGAATCTAATCTAGGTGGTCTGAATTTGTAGGTGTATGTTGAAATATTAAAAAATTCCCATTCCTTAATAAATTGAGAAAAGTAACCAAAAATTATCATTTATAATTTTAAATAAGCAAGCATCAATAACAGTAATTTTCAGTGAATATTTTCAAGCAGTTAACACTGTGTAACACTGGGAAAAATACATCTTCCGACTGTAAATCGATCAAACCATATTTAGTGTGCATTAAATCATCTAATCACACAAGTCAAGGTTTTACCCATAATATTGTATGGTTATCTGAAGACCATATGTCGAATACGAAAACTTCATAGCAAGAAAGTTATATCCTAATTTGCGCTTCGATTTCTTAGTGCAAATCATTAAAACACACCCGGTTTTTTCTAATGGTATCTGTATAAGTTAGGGATATTTTGAAGATAACACTTTATAACAATTTCGAGTTTGATATTGGTAATTTTCAAAGAATCCTGCAATTTTGAAAATAATGAAAAAAATTTGAATTATGAAAAAGAGCTTTTATCTGATTTAATCAGAATCTGAGTTTCTTGAGGTACAAGTGACACGTATCTTGTTTGGTGTCTATGAGAATTTTTCAAGATTTTGTGCATGATTCCCAAAATTATGCTTGTGTCTAATTTTTTTGTCGTTTGAGAAATCGTTCGGGGGACTTCCAAACGAACCGACCCTTGGAGTCGACGGATGTTTCAAAATATAAGTTATACAAAGTTGAGTCAGAAGTAGGTGTAAATAATTCAACTCAAGATTCTTCTTGAACAAAGTTTCAATCCAAATAATTTTTGTTCTAACATGGCTCCTCACAAAGATACAGGGTATTGAAATGTTCAAAAAAATTGTTCATTTTATATCTTCCAAACGAATGGAAGCAGCAGAATATGAAAGCCGGTGGCGTGGGATCATCTATATGATGAAACTTTTTTAAATAATATATCTTGCGCCACTGACTAATAATAAAACTAACGAATTTCTTAGATTAAGCCATTATTTTACTACAATATTCTTAGTTCTGAAGAAAATAAACACAAGTATTATTGAAGAACTAGAGCAAATGTGCCCACTTTCAGCCGCAATATAGGCTTGACACCATCGTATTAGAGATGTATACACATGGCTCATATTTAAGTTACCACGAATTTCATTTGCGGCCATTGTAGTTTGTTCTTGCCAACTATTCTCTAATGTTAATTACGTCGCTGTAAGTCCATTACATTAAACATTCACAAAAAAAGAAATCTAGAGGTCTTAAGTCAGGACTTGGAGGTCACCTCAGAGGACCAAACCGACCTAAGCATCTATCATGAACATTATTATTCAGCCACTTTGTCATAAACCTCCCATTGTTAGGAGGTGCACCATCTTGTTGAAAGTACATTTATCGTCTAAAATTCAACGGAAGTCAACCAAATGATTTTAGAGAAAGTCCCTGAAATTATTTGCGTTCAACCAATAGATGACCATTGCAAATTCCCACCCAAATATTGACAGAAAATCGGTTCTGAAATCTTCTACTTTTCTTGACATGTGGGTAGTTTAATGAATAATGATTAACGTTTCAAATTTTTATAATGCCGTCTTTAGAAAAAATGGTCTTATGTGTCCATAAACAGACAAAAAAAAATAAGGATCATCATTTATTCTTCTTATTAGCCACTGACAAAAATGTAAACGTTGCTCGGCATCTCCAGGTTGAAGAGCTAGAACACCGGTGTAGTGGTAATGTTGTAATAGCTCCGTAAGTAGATCAAATCAAAATGCTAACTGCACAGAAACTCGACGCTTACTTGTAGCAGGATTGTCTAAAACTGCATCAATTAGACCATTAAAGTTCCCTCATTATTGGTATTGGGGTTCTTCTATTATGGAATATGCGGTGGTATTCTTTCACGGCTGCCAGCCATATACGTAAACGATGTCAGCGACTTCTTTTGTACACTGAAATTACTCATTTAAAAAATGTACTGACGTGAAGAGACAATCAATCAGTCAATCAATTAATATAAAATCTTACATAAATTTGTTTACAATAGTCATAAGTAAAATGTTGAGAAACGTAATTACAGCTTGAATAAAGTTGAAAAAAAAATAGCACACATACATTCAGAGATAAAATATTGAAATATTCATGGATTTGCTAAGTCATCAATGACAACAGAGTTGATAGTATCGTTAAAATAATCATCGAAATCATGGAAAGCCTTTCTTACTAGATAATCTCTTATGAGAGAGCAAAACTTATCACGTGGCATCAATTTTAAGTACGACGGAAGCTTACTGAACAGTTTTGGACCATAGTAATTCATTGGATACGGACTTGATTGTAGTCTAAGATAGTTTGTGAGTATATCCGCATTGGTTCTTGTATTATGATCATGAATGTCGCTATTGATTTTCTACTTGATGCTCTTATAAGTAACTTTCAAAGTTTGGTAAATATGTAAACATGGAAATGTCAGTAATCCCATGGTTGGGACAGCAACATCTTTGTTTTGATAGGTCTTTGATTCAATTACTGAAAATACACTCATGTGCATATTTTCGTGAATTGTTCATTTATTTCAAATTAGTGAATTATGATGAAATACTTTTTTGTAGTAATATAATGCCTCATTCTAAAAAATGTAATAGTTTCAATATTAGTCAGTGGCGCAACATATTTTTCAAAAAATGTTTCACTGATGATTCCACTGTCATCGGGGGCTTCGTTTCCTTTCACGCCAGAGTGGGCGGATACCCATCCTAGCTGAAGTTAGTTCCTTCTGGATAATGCAGCCAGGGTCTCTCTGCAGTCCAAAATAAGACTAAAAGTCACTCTATGGGCGCAAAGGGCGCCCAAGGCTGCTCAGCTATCAGTGCAGATATAAATCCACCTACGTTGGTGGTTTAGTCCCAGGTTTTCCAGGGCACAGATCCGTATTGTACATACCTCGGCATGGATAACGTGAGCACCTAGGGCAACTAGAAATACCATTCTGGGTGTACAAAAATAGACTACGTCGTCAGTTCACTGGAGCTACTCCTCCCCGCCGGTCGGTAAGTAGCTTCAAATTCCCAAATCATGTACCCTATGTAGTCTTATTGAACTCAGAATGACTGCCTTCTGCATCAGGTCTATCACAAGATATGCGCCGAGTTCTTACAGGCCGGAATGATATTCAAGTTCGAAGGCAGCGAAGACCGAATTCCCAAAACACCGATGATCAGAACCACTTATACGACCTTTTGACCTGTGTATAGCGTGCGGGGCTCGATCAGGAGATCTTGATACTTTGTCCATTTATTCTCCTCTTTCAAGACTATGCTCTTCTCTGCCGGAGCAGAGAATTCGATGACATACATAGTCTTTTCATCTACTTACTTGGTTTCTGCAGTTCGATCGATGAGGAGATCTGTTTTATTTCCATATATTCGGATCAATAAATTGTCGTCTTCTCCACCAACTAGTTTGCACAGTATCAACTTATTTGTAATTCCTTCCGTTAACACCTAATGACAATAATATTAAATTAATAATGATATCCAGAAGATGCATACGTATTTATAACTAGTCTTAATATGAACTTTCTTCAATAATGATTTATATATCAAATTACTATTAGTATTATATTACATATAAGCAAATACAATATAAATTATAAACGAGACTTTTATTTCACCTCAGAGAAACAAACGCATGAATAGTTTTGAACAAATAAATCGCTGGTAGATATTTTAATTACATTTGTTTGGTGTACTTTACTTCTGATTTAGGTGATCGTAATTCGCTCATTTTTGTTTTGTAGCAGGGAATTTTGGAAAAGCTCCAAATTCCAATACGCCTCTCTTTACTCCTCCCTGAGTATCTATATTATAAAAATACCAATAACAACTTGGACGCTACACGGAATCCTAGGATGGTACCATACTTGGACGAAATGATCTCGACTTTAATACTCAACCTCACATGTCACACTATTATTAAATGTTGTTGAATAAACCTCCATAGGGATCTTCTTCATTTCGTTGGATACTATGCAACGTAGTAGTAAACCAAGAAAAAACGATTCTGATGGTTCGTCTCATTTCAGATCTCCATGACTCCGAATCGACCATTTTATAATATAACGCTGCACAATTAAAACAATTCTTGTAAAAATCAACTATACATACTTGACGTTTATAAAGTTGGAAGGGTAAAGTCTTCAGCAGAATAATAAACTAACATGAAATATGAGGAATTGAAGGATAATTAAACGTCAATCAAGTGCCCTAATTAGGAATTGAATTATCTCTGTATTTTTCTAAAAACGACTGTTCTGCTAAGAAACTAAAGTGGTATGAATGTGAATAAATAATTTCTTCAAACAAAAAGCTGATGTACAGTGAATTAGAGATCCATTAAAGGCTAGGTGAGTACATATGTTTTGAAATGTTTTACACAACAACATTTCTGCTACCTTAAGCTTAAGTGCGCAGAACATCAATGGAAAAATTGTGCAAACTTTAAAATTAACGTATGGGGAATTGAAGGTTCATTGTAGACCAATCAAGTGACCTAATTGAAAAATTAAATGCTCTGATCATTTTTCCAAAACTACTGTTCTGCTATCTTAAACTTGAGGGAACAAAAAATGTGGGAAAATTTTGGTGAAACATTAAAACTGACATATAAAGGATTAAAAACCAATTTTGGCCCAATTATAAATTAGATGCTCCGAGTATTCTTTCAAAAACAACTGTTCTGATACCTTAAACTCAACCCGGCTGTACATTCAGCAAAAACTTGCCCAGATCCCACTTTTCAGTTCTTGTATAGTAATTAAATAAAGCTAACATATCAGTCTGTAATAGTGAGTAAAAATTCGAAGATTTTTTGTTCTATGCTTTTGAATATATTTGTTTGTGTATTCAACCATTTGTCCTATGACAAAATCGGGGAAATACAATTTCCAAGCATCTAGAATTGTTTTTGCTTCTCTGGCTTCTCCATTCACTCGAAAAGATGAGTCACTATATTTTTACTTCAAGTTTTGGTTTTGACGCAAGGAATTTTCTCCACAACGTTTTTTTGTCCCTTGCCAAATAACACATACACGCGCACGCTCAAAAGCATCGACTCAACAAAAACGAGCTATATATTAACTAACAACTAATAGTTATTTATGTATCAAGGGAATTATAAGGGCCTTAATAACCGATGGCAAAGTTTGCGTCCCGAGGGCCTCTGGCCCGAGGGACAGCAATTGCCTGAAGTTATTAAGGCTCATTAATTCCCGTGGTACATAGATAATTTTATTTCTGACCGATTTCAATAAAATTTTGTTCATTTTTAAAACGGAATAAATGCACCAATTCATTACCTCCCCGCTATATATGAATCAGGTACCGTTGATTATAGGAGTTTTGTTGTTGCTAAGTTGTTGCTATGTTACTTGTTTACAAACAAAGCTTTATTATCAAGTTGTGTTTGCGTTAAAAACGTGTTTTCTACCCCATATATAATGGAGGATATTTTGAAAAATGCTAAAAAGGCAAGAGAATCATTATTTCCATCGAAAAGTGAAGCCGTATACAAAAAACAATATAAAATATATCTGGAGTGGCTGACAGAGAAAAATGTTATGCCAAAAGATGCCACTGAAACTGTATTTCTGGCATATTTTCAAGAACTGGTAAGGAATTCTCTATGTTTTTCGGTAGATTTGGTAGTAATTGTGTTTATTCGTTGCAGTCAGAAACGTATAGTCCGAATTCTTTATGGCCTAAATGGTCAATGCTAAAATCGATGGTGACTATACATGAGAAACGAGATATCACCAAGTTCAATGAACTAGAGGCTTTTTTGAAACGGAAGAGTAAGAGTTATAAGCCGAAAAAGTCCGCTGTTTTATCTCCTAAAGATGTCATCAGATTTATAAATATATATATATATTAGCATTTCTTATTTTATTTTTACTTGTGAAAGGTAGAGGGAATTATGGAATCTATAATGTCCCAAGGGAGTTATGACCCTCATTATTTGATAGCGTAACTATGACGATATAAGCTTATAATATCTGGGTCAGAAATAAAATAATATTCATCAGTTTGTAGTGTATATGAACTGATGTTCTGTTCACTTAAATTTAAGAAAACTAAAATCAATTTGTAAAATATGGCATTGTGCACAAGGTACTGCCATATTATTCTACTGTAGTTTTATGAGATACATTATAGACTACGGTGTATTTTTATACGGTTCATCTGCCAATTCTACATTATACAATCTGAAATTATCAAATTAACCTGGGATTTGTTGACATCTACCCCACGAAAGCAATCTTATAGTCCAAGCAATAGACGACGGCCTAATGTTAAATTTGCAGAAATTAATACACCTGGAAAAAAAAATATGAGCGTATAGGAAATTAAATTTGAAGATGAGTTTCTGGTTCATGCAACTCGATCCGAAATGGCGAACATAACCTAAAAAACTAGCAAAATTGCAAAAAGCGGTTTTTCTCAAATAAGTAAAAAACTATAGCTCGGATCGGAAAAATTTAAATGAGAAAGTTGTAGGTGGATCTATCGATTTGCTCCCTGATAATTATCGATATCTTTCATACTTTTTGAGTTATATTGAAAAAACCGTTAAAAATCGGGGTACCGAGAATTCGTTAACTATTACGTTTCCATATGTATTGTTTCCTGTACATATAGCCCATAGCAAGCTCAGGGAGCACTTGTTTTTGAGTTGAAATATTGATTATTTTCCAAAATATATCGATTTTTCGAAAAAAAAGACGCTCACATAAATTGCCTAGATCTTCTCAGCAAATGGTCCTAGAGTAACGATTTTGAGCTTATTTTCTTCATGAAGAGTTGTGCTATAGTTTTATTGAAGAAACATAGCAATTTTTTCCATTTTCTCATTTCAAAAAAATCTGTAAGACGCAATAAACATTATACAGAAGTGTGTTTTATAGAGGTTAATGTTAAATACCAACAATTTCAATAAAAAAATACTAGGATATGTTTCATTGATTTATACTATTAGAAATTGAGTACAGAGTACAGCGTGCGCGGCTGCCGGCGAGTGCGGTGGGGTAGGGGAAGCGTTGCGCGTTCGCACTGAAAACCGATTTAGTGCGTTCAAAGCAAACAAGAATATCGTATTCATTTTCGCCTTAGAAGCAAAATTGACCTATTATTTATTTTCAAATATACGGTTGTATGGAAAGCATGTTTTATTGATATAATCTATGAATATATTCTGAACCCTTTCAAGTTTATTTATATAAATGTCGTATCCAGGGTTCCATATTATAGAACCGTAACTCAAAACACTATTGACGTATGACGGAGAATCTGAATATTCTCAAACTCACGACAAGTTCTCATTATGAAACCTAACATTTTATAAGCTTTTTTAGATACGTAAAATGTATGTTTATCGAAAAGCATTTAAGAATCGAATATCATTCCTAAATCTTTTATTTCCGTGACAGTTTGTAAGGAATGGGAAAATATTTGATATGATTGATTTAGACTGCTCTTTCCGCGACCAAACGAAATGTGGTGACAGTTCTCGAAATTCAGATATAGATGTTTTCCTCACAGTAATCAAGTTATTGATATCCTGCTGCATTAGCGGAATGTCGTCAACATCAGAAATTGAATGGTATATTTTTGGATCATCCGCAAACATTAGAAAATTGGCGAATCGAAAGCATTGGGATATATCATTCATATAAATATTAACAATAAGAGTGACCCTAGATGTGATCCTTGAGGCACTCCGGACGTGATTTGGCGATATTCTGATTTGTGGTTACCGCCTGCTACCGCTTGACAACGATCAGTTACATAAGATTCAAACCAATTTAGCAGATTGCCATTTACCCCGACTCCAGCGAGCTTTCGTAGCAAAACTGAGAATCAATCTTGTCAAAAGCTTTGCTGAAGTCGATGTAAATAGCATCAACTTGATGTTTGTTATTGAGGCTATGCAGGATATACTCAGTACCTATAGGTGAATAGGTTTGAGTAAGCTGATCGTTTCTTCATGAAGCCATGTTGTTCAATATTAATCATGTTTTTAACGTCAAAGAACAAGTTATCAAATATAATGGATTCGTAAATTTTTGCTACGATTGACAGTTTTAGAATTGGTCTATAGTTTTTGACCAGTTGTTTGTTGCCAGATTTCAAGATTGGGATTGTATGAGCTTTTCTCCGTACTGACGGAAATACACCCTCTTCGAGGGATTTGTTAAAGATTATGTAAAGTGGTAATGCGATATATTCAGCACAGTTCTTGAGGAATGTTGTTGGTAGCTCATCTGGTCTCTCTCTCCTCTATTTGGGAGATTTTGAAGTTTTTGAAGGATAGATTGTAAGGAAATGTTATAAGAAGAAATCGGATTGAAACCCGAAAGAAAATATTCAGAACGAAATATCTCTTAACGTGTTAATTGAGGTAGTACTGTTTTTTTTTATTTCACGTATTGCCATAGATGTTTCGGGTTGGAGGTAATATTAGTTTCACAATTAGTTTTGTAGTGTTTGTAATATTCTCCAATTAAAAATTTTGAATGACTACCCAGTAGTTTGAATGTTTAGTAGTCAAATTGATTATTGTGCTTTTTCCATAATCCGTGATATTTTCTCTTCTCTCTAATGACTACCTAATCGTACTGTATCCATGAAGGATATCTCTTGTGAATATTTGTTTTTTTTCGGTAAGCAGATCCGATTATGAAATACATAGTGTTATAAAACATATCAGTTGATTTTTCACTATTCGAGTTATGAAACAGATTATTCCAATCAATTTAAGATATTTCTGATTCCAATAGTTCATGTTCAGCTTTACAAAAATCATAACAGTTATGCATGTAGTTATTATAGGCTAATAAGCATTTTTGGATATTGACAGAGAATACTAAGGTGTTATGATTTCTGTCTCCTGGAAGTAATAGTGAGGTGCTCAGGTGCACATTTTGTATACTGAATGTGTTATTGAAGCCCAGATAAATTATGTTACCAGACGAATTAGTGAAATAAATGTATTGCGATAGCTCGTTGAAAGAGGCAGTGTCTATCAATAAGTTTGAAAATTGATCAAAAAAGTTATGAGCCTTACAGATATTATTGATGCGGTCTAGCAACCATTTTATATTTGGAGAGTTAAAGTCCCCACAAATCACAAAAATGTCATCAGGATTAGATAGGATTATATGACTTAGTTTTGTGCATTCGAGATATGAGTATTCTCCTGGAGGTATGTAAACACATCCGATGTGCGTTTAGTTGTTGTTGTTTGAGGTAATGGTCACCCATACTCCATAGGTCTTCAATAACTGATGAGCTCCAGGAATCTTGAGCGTAGCTGTTGAAGATTTTGTTGACGGCTATCAGGACTCCACCGCTGTCTGATTTAGAAAGATGAAGTTGTTTCGTGATCCCTCCGATAAGCGTTGAAGGAATCACAAATTATTTCCGAGCTGAATATAAAGTTGTTCTACCATGTTTCGGTCAAACACATTACACTTTGATCACAAGTAAGCGAGTTTTTGTAGATAGTGTTTGTTTTAGATTTGAGACCACGGACGTTTTGATATACTATTGATAATTCCATCGAGAAACAAGGATGCATATGCATTTGGTTGTAGAGGAAGTGATAATTCAGATCATTTTTTGGACGTCACTTTCAGTAATGATTCTTAAAACTCTGGACCGGTCATTTTTTCGAGCGAAGATACTACC
This sequence comes from Endomychus coccineus, assembly GCA_958510875.1. NCBI lineage: Eukaryota > Metazoa > Arthropoda > Insecta > Coleoptera > Endomychidae > Endomychus > Endomychus coccineus. The sequence goes on along the minus strand of OY294067.1, from coordinate 155,155,242 downwards.
GTTACGCACCCAAACATATTTATAGTTGTTCGATTTGGACATATCTTTATAATTAATCAATCTGTCACTAACTCAACTATCACTTGCAAGTAACCTACTTACACATTGTACGGTGCCTCATCAGGAGAATATACGGAAGAGCTTGGCGTGTACACAGTGGAAAGCATACGGTAATGCAAGAATACCAACTAGTATTTCAAAATACAACAATAAAAACCGACCAAATTATGGATCTCCAAAATAAATTTGGTAAGATCACTAATAACATGGCCCCGCATAAAATCAAATAATGGACGTTGTTCATATCACTAATATAAAATAGGCATGACCAATTCCCCAACACGTTTCTGTGGGTGAAGGAGGGGGGACGCATGACACATCATATTATCATGTGTGTATAACACACCTCACATTAATTGAATACTGTAGTATTGAAACATCATCTCCTAAATTAATTATTATATGCCAATGATAATACACTTACATGTATTTTTTTAATAAGATGAATACTAACGCTTAGTAAAACAAGTAAATATCAAATTATTGTACGGGGTGACTTCAATATCAACATGGTTAATTGAAAGATAAAATGAATTATTTTGGCCTGAATTCTGTTATTGATACCCCTACTAGAATTACATACTGTTCAACTACACTGATAGAGAATATATTCGTAAATTTCACAAATTAGTACCAAATACCTATTACTTGATGGAAAAAAGGATCCCAAATGATTTTTCATCAAAGAATATAAAGAATCATATGATTTATACGCATTGGGACTTCTTATTCACATTTCAAGAAACTAATGAAATGTATAAATTATTACAAATTATTAATATTCATCTTAGCTCATTACATGTAATAATTCGAAATTAAAAAAGAATGTGGATCACTGATGGAATAAAATTTGAGAATAAAAGGGGAGAAACATTATTCAAAACTTCCAAAGACACCTCTGTTTATAAAACATATGCTCAATTACTTGAAAAAACAAGTACAAGTGTGTGAATTGAGATTTAACGAAAATTATCTAGCTTCAAGTAACAATAAAATAACACTTAGGATATAGTTAAATATGAAACAGGGAGAAACTCAAATGATAAAACACCTGAATGAAAGAAATTTTATTGTGAAAAGGATATAGACACACTAGCAAATAATTTTAATACTCATTTCAAAAATGTAGGCATATATATAAATACACACAATACTAAATATGATCTAAATAATGTTGAACACGTAGTTAATAGCTTTCATTTGGCTCATATAGATGAAAATGAAGATATATCGATAATAAATTCTTTAAAAAATACAAATTCTACAGAAAGTACCTCAGAGTCCTACTATGGGGCCAATGTTTCTACTTCAACTATACAGTTTGCGAATGACAACTTGAGAGTCATACAAAGTAACACTATGTACCAACTGAATTATGATATTCAGAATAATATCTACAGAATGCAGCAGTACTAAAAACTATATGAAATTGAATATAGAGAAAACGAAAATAATAACTTTTGCAACCAAGAAAGATTCATTTATAGAATCAAAGGTTGATAACGCAATAATAATTTCTTGAAAATTTTTGGCTTCCAGATAAACTTTTCAAACCTCCCCTGACGATGCCACCTGTAATGGTTGGCTAAACCTCGGCATCAAGTCGTAGTATTGTGACGCGGAATCCATCCGGAAGCCAAGCATTTTCAAGAATATCTATCCGCCGGAGTCAATTATTCAAGAATTATTTCTACAAACACAACCTAATTCTTGGGTTGAGAAATAGATTCGAAGTTGAATTGGCAAGCACGCATTCACCAACTAGCTCCAGAAGTTAGTAGTTTATATTTGTTCTAAGAACGATTTCCACTGTTCCACCCTAAAAGGTTTGCCTAGAAGTCTATTATGCACACATATATTCCAGAATTAAGTATGGCATAATAATGTGGAGAAATAGTGTGGATGCACATAGAATCTTCAAGATACAAAAAATCTATGAGAGCTATTTTAGGCTAAGCAAACAGGCAATGTTGTAGAGATGCGTTCAAGGATGATAATATACTTACATTTACTAGTCTTATATACATATTAGAAGCATCGTGATTTTTAAATGAATATCCTGAAGAGTTTCAAAGATATTTGAGAAATCATTACTATATGAAACTCGGACAAAGAGATAATCATGTACCAATAAAATTTTATCTTACTTTGACACAAAAAACCTGTAGTGTGGGTGTCTTAGAGTTATTCGAAGTGATAAACTTCAACAATAATTTTGTAGTCCTTTACACAGGAGTTAATATAAATTTAATACAGCACTGCCAGAACGTCAGAAATTAAAAAACATGTCGGACGGCGAGAGTATACTACGGATTAAAGTCTGTTTCATTATTTAAAATTTTCAATCATCTTCCTGATGAATTCAAACTTATATCATCAAAACAATCCTTCAAGAAAAAAATGTAATCACTTACAAACCAAATCACTCCATAACTTACATGAATATTTTGAATGTCGTATGAACTATTAATATTAACCCAATATTCATAACTGTGATAAATCATTGATTTATTCATTCTATAATAAGGTGTGAACTATTGACGTATTCTACGTTGTAAGGACCTAACCGTTCTATTTTATTCTATAATTTATGTTTAACTATCTACTCCGTGGCCAAGGAAAACATTTGATTGTCCGAACTAGATATAATGAAAAAAGGTAACGAAACATTCATTTCTGGAAAAATGCCAAGAGAATTTAAATTCTAATTAAGGAACTTTTTTAACCTTCGATGAGTATCCTCCATAATGTCAATGATATTGTTTGAAACAATTTTTCACTCATGTTCTGCTCACTAAGTTTCAATAGTGTTTTGAATTCAGTTGCGTGAAATTAATAGCCAATTTCCTGCAACCAAAATGCAGAAGATTACTGAACGTCCTATTTTTATTTGTAGAGGTCTGAAAATGAATGATATTAATTTGGATGTTACAGAACCTTCCTCGATCTCAAATTCTACAGAATTAGAAACATAGAAACAAGTTTAGTTTGATAGCAAGTTACGTGTGTGATTGTGATTTCGAAATCATCATGGATGAAAGAAACAGTTTCAACTCAAACGAAAAAACTTATTCTCACTCTTATATCGAACAAAAATATCAAACACAAAGCAAAAAATAGTTTATGACAGACTGAACCGTCGAAGAGATCAACATTATTCAAGTTACATATAAATTCTCACACTACACATATCCTTATTATTTTTGCCTTTACATCATGAGAAGACGTATCAATGTATAAAACGTGATTTCTTAAAACTAATTGTATCATCTGTAACGAAGTGCCCTCGTTACTTATAAATTACTGTACTCCTCTGGTTAAAAAGAAATAACACCGACGAGGCTGAGATTCTAACGCATCAAAGTTTTGTACATCCTATGTAGAAAAAGTTGAAGGTACTAGGAGATAAGGAAGTTCTTATTCAATTCACCGCTGACTGCCAGAATCTCAGAACACCTCTGAGGTTTCATTTCTATTGGCCCAAAACAAGTGTAAAAGGAGAACGGATTTCACACGAAGGGGATTGAAGAATCAGCCGTCCGACCGTCACTACGATTCAGATATATTATTACCGACCGTTTAATTAATTCAAATCCGTTAATTTCCGAGACTCCATTTTTATTTTTCATTATAAACTCTGTTCACGCCCCGTAGGATTCACTCATATACTTTGATCAAGTCTGAAGGTGAATATTGTACAACTAACTCCAGTACTAACTCCACTTACCGAAAACCAAATAAGTTATTATTTGTGTTGAGGAAAAATACATCACATTCCTTACGACTAACTTCAAGTGCCGAAAACCAAATAATTTATTATTTGTGTTGAGGAAAAACAGACCGTTTGTCTACAGGATTTCATTTACCGAAAACCGAATAATTTATTATTTGTGTTGAGGAAAAATACATCACATTTTTTTGACAGAATTTACTTAAAACCGAATAATTTATTATTATTATTTGTGTTGAGGAAATCAGGATGCTTGCCGACAGGATTTCAAGTACCGAAAACCAAATAATTTATTATTTGTGTTGAGGAATTGTCCCGATCATCAAAGAACTCGAATATTATTAGCGAACATGTAAATTTCCACGATTCGAAATAAATAAACCACCTGTGTCGACAGTGCCACAGATACTAGAGAACTATTAACTTATTTCTCCTGGTTTCTCATTACGGGTCAACGTTCCAAACGTACACTACTTGGCGTTTGAGTTTTTTTTTGAAGATCATCTGTTCGATGTAAACAACTGTATCCCGCGAATAGACATCCTGATTTGAATTATATTTTGAAATTTCCGATTGTTTAATTGTAGCAAACTATCCCGACTAGGTCAAATCCAGGACTTAAATATTTAGAGTGATTTCATGAAATTGTTGTTCATTTAGACTAGGTGCAAATATTTATTTTCTTTTGTACATATATTTTCTATAATCAATCATTTTATTTAATAAACTGTATATACATAAGCATCTGCGTTTTACTGGTGAGGAATCAATCAATTCATATCTTGTCAGATTTCATTCAACGGGAAATATACAACCCTGGACCAGTCATCCCGGTGGTGACTCCTTACAAATTCTCCGTTTAATAAGAAAACTTATCTTTTATCGAGGAAGGCGGTCACTCATCACAAAGCGTATTTATGTGAAAAACTCATGGCACTTTAATCAATTTATAAAAAATCAATTCGTACCCGTAGATCATCAATTAATTTCCTTGGACGTTGTTTCTTTATTCACAAATATACCAGTCGGTTTGGCATTAAATAGCATTAAAAACCGTTGGGCAGAGATTAAAAACCACACACCTCTAGATTAATCTGAATTCATAAATGCAGTGAAGTTTCGTTTAGAATACACTTATTCTCAATACGGTGAACAATATTTTGGGCAAATATTCGGCACAGCAATGAAATCTCCTATTTCAGCTACTATTTCTAACGGGCAACAACAAGACACTGATTTCAATTAAAAATGCCCACGTCGCCGAAAGGAACAGAAATAAGAGTAATCAAAATTATAACACATTGATGTGTTAAATATACGAATCCACTGCTTAGCAATCTTCTTATAAACTTAGAAGTCATATCAAATCATAGTATGTTATACTACTGAAAGACTGAGCCAAAAATATAATGCTCGAGTATCCACTTTCAACCCAGATGTTGAAGATCTATGAGGTAATAGAAAAAGGTTGTCAGATCTTATTACAAATATTGCTGTTTGAGCATTCTACTAAAATATTAACATTTTTGTAATCGAATTGATGGTTATAATGAAAACAGTATTTAGCAAGGGCGGTGTAACGTTTTGTTTCTTGTACTATACTTATGGCCATACATTCTTTTTTATAAATATTGTTCAGAGATTCCTGTATCACCGCAATCTGAACAATTTAATTTATATACTGTATGGGTTTGTTTATCTTTAGGTATTGAAGATTTTAGATTTGAAAATATTTCCCAACACAGCATTTCTTAATTTTCTCTGAGGTCTCCGGAATGTATGGTGATGTCATAAAATTATCTGTATATGTTATTTATATATGACGTTCCCGTTATACATTTTGTTTATTCTTTCTTTGATGATGGGATTGAAAAATGTTTTTGGGTAGCCATTCATTTCCAGCGTATTACGAACAATTTTTAATTTTTGAGACGGTCCTCTGGGCTGGACAATTTGACCATGCGATAGTTGCTGAAATAGAAGATCCCATTGCTGTGCCGAATATTTGCCCAAATTATCGCTCACCGTATCGAAAATAAACAAACAAATCTTTACTGCATTCATAAATTCAGATTGATCTGAACGTTTTTCAATGATATTTAATGCCAAAACGACTGGTATATTTGTAAATAAAGAAACAACCTCCAAGAAAATAAAAGATGATCTAAGGGTACGGCTTGATTTTTTATAAATTAACTAAAATGCCATGATTCTTTCACAAAGGACGTCTTGTAATGATACAATTAGTTTTAAGAAATGACGTTTTATATATTGATACGTCTTCTGATGATGGTCGTGAGATCGAAACGTACGTAAAGGCGAAAATAATAAGCATATGTGTAGTGTGACCTATTTCCTGAGAACTTATATATAATTCATAACTGGGTCAAGAACCAATATTAACATTATTCAAAGCAATTGAAAAAATCTTAAGCAAAAGGAAGCTGTCACTTTCTCATATGGGGTAGAGAATCCAAATATCGTCGAAATAATCGAATCAATTCTTGAAAAAAATCGAAAAAAAGGAGATAATGACTTGTCACTTTTATACTTGAACCTAAAAATCAAGTCATTATTGTTAAGCGCACAAAAAAATGGGCCACTGGGGGGCCATCTGAGGGGTCGAAATAATTAAATGACTGCAAAGACTTTGAGAAATGTTCTGTACAAAAATTGTAGTTCATAAGATTTCACGCAACTTTCCTGCATGTTTTTTTGTACATTAAAACAAAGTTATGAGCGGTCCAGTTTGGCTGAATAATTGCGACTTCCACCTAAGTAATAAGTACGTGTTCGAGATCTTCCGACATTGTATGGAGTTAGGTAAGCAGAATTGTTTTTGTACTGTTGTTAGATTTACTCCTTTTCCAGCTAGTTCACTCGTTTTGGATCGAAAAGTTATTTCAGTTGTCGGTGAATTTTGTTGCCTTTTTTCATTCATTTATCTTGAATAGTAGACTTCCGTGGGTAGCTTACTTGAAATTTCTTGACTTCAGGAGGGATGCCGCGTCACAATATTACGAGTTGATGCCGACGTTTCACCTACCATTACAGGTGACACCTTCAGGGCAGGCATGAGGCTTGAACTGAAACTGGTGATGCGGAATTTTTTCATTTTATTCGGATTTATATTTTTCACTTCACTGGTTTTCGGGAATCAAGTTGATTCGTATAAACTGTTCGTTTTTGTTTTCAATTTCGGTTTTTCCAAATACCCCTTTGGAAATCATGAAAAAAAAAGCTTTGTTGAAAAAGCTTATGAGGCCATATCGTTAACTTTGAAGGGAAAATACAATCTATTGAATAAGATCTTGTAGTTGATGAAGATAGCTGTCAACAGATCACCAATTCTAAAAAATGGACTCCAGTCGTGTTTTGTAGCAGAGTCGATTGAATTACAACTTTAGGTTATATTTCATGGAAAATCATATGAAACCATTGGCTTCCTCATCGTAAATTGATCGTTTGAATCTATGTATATAATTTGTGAAAAGCTTCCGTAAAGCTTGATAAACAAATCTTACCGAAGTGATATTCCTGTTTATGATAGATGTAGAGAATTCAGCATGAAAATTTAATGAAGAATATAAAACGGATCAATAGTTTTCAAAAAAAAATTAAACATTACCGATAAGGGAAGAAAATCCTTTTCATTGAATATTGTTCGACACCAAAGAAAAATTGACAATATAATATCTTAGAAGATTTGAACGAAAGTAAACAACTTGTTCCATCCAACAGAAGATCTGTAGGGTTTTGGTGGAAGCATATCTACGGGTGAGAAAAATAATGATATTTCGTTAACATGTATTACGTATGAGAGCAAGGCGAGTTTATTATCTCAAATGTTCGAAACACCACTTATAGTGAGAGAAAAATGTTCTGTTGATGAAGCATCTCGTGAGTCAGAATTTGCACCAGCCAACGATATTCATTCTGGAATTTATCGATTTCCGAAAACACATCTGAAATTTTACCGCTCAATTCCAAAAATATCACTACTGATAAACTCATAAAGCTCTCATATGAAAGTTGTAATTTCATAGAAGGTACAAAATTCAAGATAACATCTGGGACATGGTTTGTGTGAATGATAAACTGTATGTGAAAAATTATCCTGGCATTCTCAAAAGGGGTATAACAAAGTACGTCAATAATATTTGCGTAGTAGTATTTAAATATGTCAAAACACAATACATTATAAAAATTTGAGTCTGTAATAAATCATAAGACAATCCACAAATTTAGTTCATCTCTCAATTATTGCAATCGTCAGTCTCATCTGACAAGCCACTTTAGGGGCTTGGGAGATGTTTATTCGAGAAAAGACGCTAGTGCGAAAAATCTCTCAATTTTGAAAAAGATACACAACTGTCAGGATAAATGAAGTTTATAATAGTTTTGATACAATAATACACTACTGATTTTTAGGATTTCTTCAACAAATGCTTCATCAACGAATAAAATGTGCGACGTTAAAACTTTTGTTGTGTACAGCTAATTGAGTATTCTTGATCTAATAGTGGACTGTATAATAATTATTTATTTAACTATATTAACAGATATTTCTTTATTTGTTAATTATACAAATTGTGATTATAATATCGATCTGACAAACTTACAAACTTCAACTTGTTATTATTGTTATAACAACGGGGAACAGCGGGACGGAATCGTCTTACAGACAAAGGAAAGGTTGATCTCACTATTTGATTGCAACGACTTTATTTAAACTACTGCTAACGGTTTTTATTTTTATAGCTTTGCAAATAATGATTGTTTATGTCATGTTCTCTTCTCAGCTTCAAATGATGATTGTATCATTTGTATCCTTCAAATGATATGTAACAAAACGAATACTGCTTATTACGATCTTGTCTTGTCTTACCAAAGTAATTCTATACTTGAAAACTATTTCGATACAATGGAACACAATAAGCTAGACTCCCGAAAAAATTTTGTGCAAAGTATAGTGATCCATATTCGCATGAATTCGATTTCTTGGATAGCCAGAACTGAGAAATATGGACGGTTTATATCTACCACTACCAAATACAAGGTTTTTCGGAACTTACAGACAAATCATGGTGTGATTTGGTAATTTTTACTTTTCAAGGAATCAAAATTGTTAAAATTTTTAGATGGACAAAATTCTTGCAAGCGTTGTTGAAAAATTGAGGAATTTCTATTATTTCCATATGCTCCCATAATTGATTCCAGAAGAAGGATGTTTGTCTGCAGTGGATACAAAGTAACATCACAAGAATTCACTTCACCCAATGGTCTTGTCTCGGACGTAAACTTTTACCAGCAACTCAAAGACAACAGGAGATAGGTATGTATTCACATCAAATGCTGGAATAGACTTTTCTATTAAAGAAATTCTGATCGAAGTTTTTTTTACATTGAACGGTAAAAACTATCCGAGCGGGGTAACTATGATTCGATAGAGTTGTAGAAGTGCCTATGTCCACCTCCACGTGGCCCCCGCCGGGAAATGCTTTTGGGACTGATGGATCCTGAACCGTTCATTGCTACTTCTCGGAGTGAATCGCGGGCTCCTATGAAGCCGCTGGGTTTTATCTCAACTACAAGTAGATTTCGGCCTCAAAACCGACTCTTGATAGGTCCTCACCAAGTCCAGCAGCTGCCTAAAATCAGCTCGTCTTGGAAACTAGTGGGGGCGGTGCGTAATATTAGCTTGGAAGTGGCAGAGACGGTGATGGTCAAGTCGGACCTAAAAGTAGCTAACGGACAAGGCTAAATGGGAGCACAACCCTAAAGCCACCTATCAGTACAGTAGCCGACCTGATAGGTGTATTTTCGGCTACCCATGTGTTCGTGCCGTGCATGGCGTCCCGTACGGGTGGATGAGAGGATCCTGGTGGTTGAGCCTTGTCGGGGCAACACACCACTTTGGCCAGGATTTCACCTTAGACGGGCGGTCAGGACTAACCCACCCTGATCAATCGGCTGCGCTGTCCCGTCAGAGGGCCGGTAGGGTGAGCCTCTGGGTGCAATGGGGTATGCAGCGGCTGTGGGCACTTCGGTACCTGCAGCTGCTCGCGTGCAACTTGCATCTGGAAACTATGTCTCCAGGGTAGCCCTGGCGTTGAAGTTCGACGCCCCCCTTTGTTGGGCTCCGTGGCGGGTGGGGAGCTCTGGAGATGAATTTTAAAAAGAACCCAATATGGAACACAAACAAAAACACAAACAAACAAAACAAGAAGGCGGGTCACAAGAGCCACTTCAAAAAAACCAAGGGCCGAGGAAACATCGAATCTCCGGAGCCCAACAAAAAAAGCGGCAGAGGGAGAGGCGGCTGCAGGCGGCTTTAGAGGCTGGCGGCAGCAACCCTTCATCTGCTACAACATCGGCTACCGCTAAGACCAAGGCTGACTTGCCAAAACCTAAGGGTGATGGCAACCAACCCAGGACAAGCGGCGGCCCACAAACAAAAAAGAGGCAGAGGTCGGAGAGGTCCGACGGGTCCTCCCCAAGGGTAAATCCCAAAAGGAGGGTCCCCGGTGGACCATCCACCTCAACTCTAAAGTTCAGCGAGGTGGTTGCTACCCATTTGAGGGTGGCAATCATCGACAAACAGAACTGGAACAGCAGTTCCCTAGGCCGGCTTTCAGCCACCCAGGTGGAGCTGCTGAGGGAGAAACTGGACGGCTGCCTGGACAGTGCGCTGGCCGACGCCGAACATGCTCCACCAATATTCCGGTCCTCTACCTATTCACAGGAGATCCTCAGGTTCATCTGTGAAAACGAGATATCCTTGACCTGGTTAAGGAACACAGTATCAAGTTTGCCTCCCCTATGGGACGGGGCAAAACTAGAAGTTGTCCCCGTGGACCAGCTACCAAAGCTGACAAAGGTGACTCTGTGGATCCCGGGAAACCCTGGAGAAACGGAAGACATCCTACGCCGCTTGGCGGCTCAGAACCCATGGGCGAAGATTGGTGACTGGATCACCTTCCACAGCGCGGCCAAGGACGAGCCGAAAGGCAAAATCCTTGTGTTCGGTGTGAGGGAGGCTGATCTTGTCTGCCTGAACAGACGGGATGGAAGGCTGAACTATATGTTCAACTCCCACAAAGTCAAAATCCACCAGACCACCTCAACGGCGCAAAAAGAGGTCGAGTCCCCTACCCCGATGGAGAAGGGAGAACCGATTTTCAAGGCGTTAGAGGCTGTCTCCATAGAAGAGGGTGTCTCGGGCTGCTAAGAAACTAGAGCACTCTCTCCACCCCCCTCTTGTAAGATCTTCGAAATGGCTAACAGACTAAACTTCTTACAAGCAAACATCCAACACTGTCGGGCCGCGGTCGCAACTGTATGCCGCCACCTAGACAATGCAAAAGATAAAATAGCTCTCATCCAAGAACCTTGGTCTGTAAAAGGCAGAGTTTGTGGATTGACTAAACTAGGTGGTAACATTTATGTAGCCCCAAATGTAGACAGGCCTCGGACGTGTATTTACATCCCGAGACAAATCCAGGCCAACTTGATGCCGCAGTTCTGCACTGCCGACCAAACGGCGGTAAGTGTCGGTTGTGACATCGGAAATAGCCAAACAAACGTCATTATTGCGTCAATTTACCTACCCATCCTCCACCATCCAGAGAAATGCTGGAGTTGATCGAGTTCTGTGAGGTAGGAGGCAAACACCTCATTATTGGTTGCGACACAAATGCTCACCATTCATTCTGGGGGAGTAAAGACAACAATAAAAGGGGTAAATCACTATTTGAGTATTTAGCTACCACGAATCTGGAAATAATAAATCGAAGATGCGAACCTACCTTCGTAAACTCCAGATGTCAGACAATAATTGATATCACTCTGACATCCATAAGTATTTCAAACATAATCTCCAGTTGGCATGTGATGTCTGAGGCATCCATGTCCGACCATAGGTGGATAAGTTTCTCCTTAACGTGTAGTGGCATAATGAGCAAGCCCTATAGGGACCCTAGGAAGACAAATAAGGAGCTGTTTCGACAACATCTTATCCAGTCACTGGGTGAACTAAACGGTCCACAAAAATTTACATCGACTGAGCAGATCGAGGAAGGCGTTGCCCTTGTCAGATCCAGTCTGGTCGAAGCTTTCGAAAGTTCCTGCCGCTTGCGGACTGGGGTTTCAGGGGGCCAGGCGACACCATGGTGGAGCGGGCAACTCGGGGACCTCAGACGAAGGTGCAGAAAACTCTTTAATAAGGCGAAGAACTCTAGAAGTACTACTGACTGGAACGCTTATAACGAGCAACGGAAAGTATACAAACGAGAAATTCGTCAAAACCAACGCACAGCATGGAGGACGTTCTGTAGTGGAATAGAATCTACTACTACAGCGGCTCGTCTAAAGAAGATTATTTCTAAAGATCCCAATCAGCAACCCGGCAGTTTGAAGCTAGGGGATGGCACCTTCACTGCCAACCTAGCCGACACTGCTGAACTTCTTTTGAACACACACTTCCCAGGCTGCACTTTGGAACCCGGTGGGAACTGGCCTGACTATGCTACCCCAACACCTGTTGAAGGAGATTGGGCTGTGGCAAAACAGACGGTGAGCGCCGACAAAGTAGCCTGGGCAGTCAAAACTTTCCTTCCCTTCAAGTCACCGGGAGTAGATGGCGTGTATCCAGCCCTCCTCCAGTGGGGGCTGGAAGACATACTAGATCACCTGGTACGAATCTTTCAGGCTTGCGTCGTTCTTAGATACATCCCCAAAGAATGGAGGGAAGTACGTGTAGTCTTTATCCCAAAGCCAGGGAAAAGTGACTATTCTTTGGCTAAATCATATAGGCCAATCAGTCTGACGTCATTCTTGCTGAAGACATTAGAAAGGTTGAGCGACAGAGAGATTAGGGACACGGCGTTGATGATTCATCCACTGCACCCCAACCAACACGCGTACATCCCGGGTAGATCGACCGATTCAGCACTACATTCCGTAGTTAGCAGAATTGAGAGATCAATGGAGAACAAAATGTTCACCCTGGGTTTGTTCATAGACATCGAGGGTGCTTTTGATCAACCATCCTTTGATAGCATAAGCACTGCCCTAGAGGAACATGGAGTGGCCCCCGCCTTAAGTGGTTTGACCCGCCATATCCTCGAATGGAGAGCAATTCAAGTAACTGTAGGAGCCTGCACCGTAAGAGGTATCGCAGGTAGGGGCTGTCCGCAGGGCGGAGTACTATCGCCGCTAATATGGATCATATTAGTTGACAACCTACTTCGGCGACTCAATGAGTTGGGCTACTACACCATTGGATACGCAGATGATCTTACAATCCTGCTTACAGGACTTTATCTTGGAGTACTCTGTGAACTAATGCAGAGCGTTCTCAAGATAATTGAAGACTGGTGCATAGAATGCTCTCTGTCAGTGAACCCCACAAAGACAGAGCTAGTTCTGTTCACAAAGAAACGAAAGCTGGACCAGATGGTCCTACCAAAGCTTAAAGGTACCCAGCTCAGGTTGGCATATGAGGTCAAGTACCTAGGTATCGTGCTTGACAGCAAGCTAAACTGGCATCGACACCTTGAGGTAAAAGTCAGCAAAGCATGTGCGGTTTTTTGGCAATGTCGTAGGGCGATGAGGCGCTCATGGGGCTTGTCCCCTAAGATTACCCTGTGGCAATATACGGCTGTCATTAGACCCATGCTCTGCTACGGAGCACTTGTCTGGTGGCCCAGAATCCGACAAGCAAATGAAATAGCTCACATCAGTCGGGTACAAAGGCTTGTGTGCTTGGCAGTGACTGGGGCTATGAGAACTACACCAACTGCAGCCATGGAGACTATTCTCAATTTGCCTCCCCTGGACCTCTTTGTACAGGAGATGGCGCTGGGAGCGGCTCTAAGACTGCGGAATGGAAATTTGTGGAATGTGAAAAGAGGAGGTGGTCATGCTTTCATTCTCGAGGAGGCGTCCGTGAGGATACCTTTACTTGGAGCGCAAGCAGACCGCATACCGGCGAAGTTTACTTTCACCAAACACTATCACATCGATTTAGACGAAAATGACGAAACAAAGCCCGACATAAACATGTTTACGGACGGCTCCAAAAATAGCCGGGGATCAGGTTCTGGAATATTCTCCGAAGAACTTGACCTTCGCGAATACATACCTCTAGGATCCCATGCTACAGTGTTCCAAACGGAGCTAGTAGCAGTGACCCAAGGAGCTAGAATAGCGGCGGACAAAAATACCGCCGGCAAACGAATACGGATCATGACAGACAGCAGAGCAGCACTACAAGCCCTTAGTAGCCAAAAGGTTAACTCAGGTTTAGTTTGGGAGTGTCACAGAACCCTCGAAAATCTGTCACAGTATAATGATGTTCAACTCACCTGGGTGAAAGGACATAGTGGACATCAAGGAAATGAAGAGGCGGACAGGCTGGCGCGAAAAGGCTCCGGACAAACACTATTCGGGCCGGAGCCCTTCTTGCCGCTAACCTCAAGCACTCTGACTGCTTTGATAAAAGAAGATACCCTAAAACGGCATACCGAACGATGGATATCGAATGATAGCTGTAGACAGGCACATACTGCTATAAAAGCACCATGCCCAAAAATTGCAAAGTTCTGCCTACGACTGACAAGATTTAATCTTAGAAGACTCGTAGGAATATGGACAGGACACTGCCGACTAAATAAACATCTTCACACGATGGGAGTCGTTGTCGACCCCATATGTCGAGGATGCTACGAAGAGGATGAGACAGCGGAACATGTGATTTGTCACTGCCCGGCGCTCTCATCGACAAGAGATGCCATTTTGGGGGACCCCTGGCCAAATCTGGTCAACATTGGCGACGCTCCACCCGGCGCGGTCCTCGGGCTGATCAACGCAATTGGTTGGCTCGATGGCTGAGGAGGGACAGGGGCCTTCGCCTTGAAGGGGTGGCACAATGGGCCCAGTTCAGAGGCCAAAGTGCCAGTATAATTATACACCCTTCACATCAAAATCCATCCATCCATCCACTATCCGAGCAGTTTAATAGTCCACCCCTTCCATATTCTGAATTACAAACGGCTATATCAAATAATTTCGGTGACAAAATCTTTTACTATTTTCGGTGGAAAGCATTTGGGGAAAAACGGTTTCTGAAATGAAAAATGTAGAAGATGTCAAACAAAAACCTATCAATGACATGTGTGAACTCTGTCAACAGTATTAAAATGAAAGTTTTTTCTTTTGCAAAGCATTAATGACCCGATTTTTCTGTCCAATAATAAAAGTGACAGGTTGTGTTCCAATTATTTCTACGCTTCCGATAGACCTTCAGTGGCCCATCGTTTTTTGTGCCCTCAATAATAACTACTTCATGTCGTAGAATAAAAGTGACAGCTTCATTTCAATTATTTCCACCCCTCCAACGGCCCGTCAGTGACCAATCTTTTTTGTGTGCTACATAATAATAACTCCAAAACTTCAAAAATAAAAGTGACAATTTGTGCTTTCCTTCGCTTTCCTTTTTTTTTCTCGAGTTCATTCATTTATTTCGATCCCACCGACAGCCCGTCAGTGACCAATCTTTTTTGTATGCTACACAATTTCTTTAAATAATGTTGATATTTTCAACGGCCCGGTCTCTCATAAATTAATTTCTGCCTTGAGTTTAATATTTTTGTTCAATATAAGAGTGATGAGTTTTTTACTTTAAGTTGAAATTGTATCGATGAATTTGACATTGTGGAAGGTTCTGTTACATTCAAATTAATATAATTCATTACAAACCTCCAGAAATAAAAATGGGACTCATATGGATGTTCGGTAATTTTCGGCATTTTGACTGCTGCTACTGACTACTTCATTCTTAGTAATTTACTTATCTATCTTGTAAAGCAACTAGCTTGCTTCAACTTACAGGACATTCCCATATACCGATTTATAAAACTAAAAGCAAAAAAAAGGGGTGAACTTCGGGAAGAGAGATAATCAGCTGGAAACTCGTATACGTCTTCATTTTGACGTTCTGAAAGTTGTCTCAAAAGTCTCATAAAATCCGGTGTCTGTGGTAAGTTATTCAAAGTCAAAGGTCACAAAAATCGGTTTTTCGCAATTATCTAGATTTCTATAGTTCCGATGATGTTAACATTCATTATAAAAATTGTAGAGCATACAATTTGCGACAATCATTTTTTTATGAGCTCAACCGTTTTTGAGATAGAGGGCGGAAAGCGCGCAGCACTCAGCCATACATATTGTATTGCAAGGTCAACTGTGAATCTCGTTGAATAATACCCTGTCTAAAGTTATTAAATCATTAAAATATCATTAACAATGAATAATTTGTATTATTTATTAGTTAATACAATGTATTTAATAACATTTTACATACATCTAAAATATTTATTTAATAATACTTACCTTCTTTGTTGAATTGAAAACTCATTAAATGAAATACTTTTGTGTATCCTAATTTTATATAAATTCATTGAAAGTAGATTTTAAGTAGAAATAAAACGACTAAATATATTTTAATTTTATCTTTATTCAGCAGCTGTACATTTCTTACAATTTGAATTGAAGTGAAGTGAAAATCTACAAATCTTTAATAATTTAAAGAATTAAAGTATTCATTTTCTCCTTCTTCTTCATCGTCGTCATCTTCTGGGCGTTTGAAAATTTATGTTTCATTCTCATCATCTTCGTTGTCCTGAATCGTTGTTTCCAGGTCTTCTAGGATTTCCGGGTCAAATGCACTCTCTTCCTCTGGGTCACTTTGCAATGAAACAAGATTGAGGCAAGCTATGCCCATTACACTGACCACAGGCTAAAGTGTATTGCAACCCCGATTTTCTACACCCGCAGCGTGGACTACACCCATTCTTAGAATTACAAAATATAGTATTAGGTAATTCATCTGGAGCTAGTGCTAATATTGTTGTTATTGGCTCCAGGAATTCATTTTGCAGCATCCAACCCCATTTCTGGGGTTCCATACCATGCCCTAACCATTTTTGAACTTGGTATGGACACGGTTTATATGCTGATGAGGTGCTGCACTTGTCGGTGGAAGATGAGACAAGTGAACAGGGTAATCAAGCTTTGTAGATTCAACGAACTGAGTATATCGAAGATGATCGATATCGTCCTCAGATTTAGGAGCATTGTATATCTCTAGTAAGATGCGTACTCAATTTTCGTATAATTGTTGTACAGGGCAGTTTTCTTGTGGAAAAACTTGAGCCAGTTGGTTCAAAATTGGCAAGTTTTTGTACTGTTTGATGAACGTTTTTTTTCCTTTTTTAAAAGACGCAGAAGTTTTATCACAGCCACTGAATGCATGTAAAAATAAAATGGTTTCTAGAAAGGGGATATTTGTCAAAACTTTTTTCATGAACTAACTATAAGAAGTTCGTATTATATATGGGTCGGCATGTCAGGTATAGACTTCATAGAAAAAGGTCGTATTATATGGGTCCGCCTCCCCAGTTATTATCTTAAAAATTGGTATTTTAGAGTTTACACATTTTAAAGACAAAATACTTAATAATTTTTCTACTCAAAATCTACTCTCAATAAATTATAATATAAATATAATTATAAATATAAAATTAAGATATATTATATGGGTCCGCCTCCCCAGTTATTATCTTAAAAATTGGTATTTTAGAGTTTACACATTTTAAAGACAAAATACTTAATAATTTTTCTACTTAAAATCTACTCTCAATAAATTATAATATAGATATAATTATAAATATAAAATTAAGATATACAATAACTATTTCATAAAATGAGTTTTTAATTACACAAAGTAGGTAAGTATTATTAAATGAATATATTAGATGTATGTAAAATGTAATTAAATACAATGTATTAACTAATAAATGATACAAATTATTCATTGCTAATGATTTTTGATGATTTAATAACTTTATACGGGGTATTATTCACCGAGATTCACAGTTCACCTTGCATTACAGTACGTATGGCTGAGCACTGCGCGCTCTCCGCCCTCTACAAAATTTGTCGCAAATTTTATGACCTACAATTTTTATAATGAATGTTAACATCATTGGAGCTATAGAAACCTAGATAAACGCGAAAAAACGAATTTTGTGACCTTTGACCTTGAATAACTTACAACGCAGTTACGAGATATTATTGAGACAACTTTTAGATCGCCAAAATGAAGGTGTATACGAGTTTCCAGCTTATTATCTCTCATTCCGAGGTGCAACCCCTAATATGACTGAACTATATTACCATGTTCACGACAAAGAAGAAATTCCATCAAACAATGTTGCCGGATAAATAAGTCGACTTTATTTAATTGACTTCATATGATATATCCAATATAATATATTCGTTGTTAATCAAAATATTCAATAAGCTTCAGAAATTCGAAAGTTATTTTCAGGACAGTTATTCCACCTACAATTTACGTCAAGTGTGAATAGGAACGTGGAAATGGAAGACTATATCTTCATATAACTGCTGTTAGAGACAGAGTTTTCTACAGCTTCACAACTGAGTGTCTCAACAGTCAATAAAATCGCATTGGATGATTTTAGATTAAAACGAGTCTAGAATAGTAGTTTGATCAAAAATATAAATTCTTGGAAAAAATTAAGTGATGAGTTAAATTGTGTTAGTGTTTTTTGCTGTTTCAGTTGAAGTGAATGATATAATTACAGTTTGATAAGGTGAATAATTTTGTATCATTGGTTAATGTGCAATATTTAAAGGAAGTATAGTGTGTAAAACTGGGAATTGATAGCGAATGTGTTAATGTGGTTGCGCAATATGCTGGAGAGGGAGCACAAATACGATAACATTTTTATTTTTGAGATGATTGTTTTCAAAAATATTGAAAACACAAGTGCACCTGACAACACTGTATCACATGCTACTATGAAGTAATTTCTTTCATATTGAGAACAGGTGTGTAATTATTCTTTCCTATAGCCTGCTTCAACTGAAGGAATAATGTCCCAAAGTTACCTACTTCAAATCTCGAATTGATTTAATAATTGACTCCATCAAAAGCTTTGAAGAAATCATTGAGATTATTGCTGACAATATTCATCCAAGACATGAATCGAAGCATTCCTTGAAGTCAATCAGCCATAAAAAAGAGCATTCATTAGAAGATACCAGGGAATGTATTGTAACTGTTCTCTATTATCGTACTCCGCTTGTGTAGTTTGATTAAGCTAAATTTTTTCTCAACTAAATTCCACTGATCCCAAAGATATACAGCTTTTACGTCAATGCTTTATCCTGAACCAATAATTTTGTAACGTTAGATGTTTAAGCTAAAAGTGGGACTGACAAAACCTCATTGGGTGACCTTCCAACTGTTCATCAAAATAATTTTGTGTAGAAATGTATTTTAATTACCAATTTCATTATTCAGCAGGAAGATTCCAATAATGTTCATAATCTGATTCTTCTGAATACTCAAAAATGGTTTAAATATGAAAGATGAGTGATTGGTAACTGTGTAATTAGATTGGAGGTTATGTAATAGGTTGTTGTTTCATTTCATATTCGTAAGATGTTATTTATGTCTTATGTAAAATAAATAAAAATAATTTTAGAATATATCAATCAGTGGTCAAACGCAGTGAATACTGATAAGTGATCTTCAAATTGTTCATTAGATTTTTCCAAATAATTCCTACACTCATATTTACATAGAGGTGAATAACATTCTATATAAATGATAGTCTTAAGTAGTATATAATTTATTTTGGAAGAAATATATTTTATAGTTATGATAAGATTGTTGCTTATTGTTTATATCATGTTCCGCGACCTCTTGTATAACCTTATGACTATTATCATAATATATTTCACATGCAAACTTGGTAATGGAGATCTGGACGATCTATGTTCATTGAATCCAATAATTAATCATTCGATTCGTAAACTACTACATAATTTGTTGAATAGTTTCGTAACACAGATTACATCCATATAAGCGGTGATCGAAATTGAACATTAAGATCAGCTTTGGCTGAACATTGGAATAAGTTTGCATTTTTGCAGTTGGTTGATGGTTCTCAAATTTATGATGGTTCCATATAGCTGCGCGCATTTCAAGTATGTTTGATTTGAATCGAATAGCCATTAGTCTTTGATAATATGTTAAGAAGGAACATCAATCAATTACAAGAAAAAAGGAAAAACAAAATTTCCGCTTGGAGTTTCGAAATTGGGAAACAAAATGGATATTCAGCACCTCAACCACTTCGGCCACAACAACCGATGCAAGAAGAACATTGAACTCGGTATATCCAACTCCAACGGATGTTGCATTACCATAGTTTTTCATACCGTGATCACCGTATAAACAATTCAAACCGATGAACGATGAAGCCCAATTTCATTTGGATGCTTTTGTGTAACGCCGGGATGAGTATTGGCATTACCTCCTATGAGACGACGCGTCCCCAGAAAATTGTATGATGAATCACGGGAGACAATGTACCTCGATTTGCTATATTACTACTCTAGATATTATTCACCGCGCTAGGACAACTCGTGCATCTGAATGCAGTATATCTCCCAAGAAAATTGGTATATTTGAGACACATTGGGTGCATTCTGTCGAGTCACAGTTGTGGATTTTTGGCTGAATGCGTACGTGTTACCACTGTACTACATCGATAACTCTTCTGGATCAGTCTCCATTTTATCAAACACAAAAAAAATACGCTCACTTGCAGCAGTAGTGGCTAATTGAGAGAGAAGTAATAAATAGTTTCTCTTCTTCTGTAGCCTAATATGGTCTGAACATTTTTTATTTATATAAGTAGATTAATCTAGCTACGATTACGATACATTACGTAAAATATTATAATGTTGTTCATGTGATCTGAAGTGGACTGAACCGTAGTTATCATAGGAAAAGCAAGAACTATATGGAAATATATGATGATACTGTTTCCAGTAAGAACACTTCGTCTATCAAAAATAATGTCTATATTCAAATCAAAATATTCATGTCTATGTTATCTCTTCACCATGTCAATAGTTCTTTTTGTCAAAACTATGTGAATAATATTATAAATCCATTAATATAACTACCCTGGAACGTCGCAGTATTAGTCTGGCTTAAGGTATCTGGAGACTTAGGAACTTTATTAAATAGTGTATTGTAAGGACTAGTATCCTTTAATTTTGTCAACATGGTCGTTAAATCAGAATCTCTAGATATAGTCCCTACTTTACCCCCTTTACCAGCTTCATGATCTAAAATATTCACTTCAAAGATTCGCGAATTGCGTTACTTTCGAAAATAAAGCCCGTAATCAAATTATCAACAAACGGGTATAGTTTCTCTTGCGTTCCACCTTGAAATTCGAGTGCCTTTAACACTCAAATGTTATGCTAGTTATATAAGAATGTGTGAGGGTAAGGAAGAAACGGAGAGACATGCTGAGGCTATTCATGCCTTGGCCAATTTCCAAGAGTTGTATGGGATATTGATGGTGCCCTTATAAAACTAAATAACCTGGTGGAGATGATGAGGGATATATCAATCAACAAAAAACTTATTTGTATTGAATGTTCAACTTGTCTCATGCACTCACCTAAAGATTGAAGTTAAAAAAATATAATAAATGAATGTTACTAGTACTAGTACTCCGTAATATATGGTTGGAAAATCTACTGTTCTGGCAACACAGAACTCTAAGTTGCTACGTTGTACAACGATTACACTATTAAACAATAATATTGAACACCTCTAATGTTCTTCTCCGGATTAACAATTTGACGCTGAAGCTAAAAAACCTGGGTGATTTCGTGCGTTACATTATTCAAGAGATTACCAAATTTAACGACTTGGATTGCCTAACGGGTATGCTTGTCTAGACAGTAGATGCAAAACAAGCGACCTCATGATTCTTTCGAAAAGATTAGTATAATAATGTCTTACAGAGGCGTGAATGACCAGAATGTGGAGAGCATTTGAGGCTATTCTCCAGCGTGGTGAAGAAAATTGAATGCCCCAATCAGAAAGAATGCTCCATGCAATCCCGCAGTTCGGGAAATAATCGATGGTTGCCAGATGCAGACATGAAAGAGTGGAGGCAATACGGAGAGTGTTAAGAGGAACAATCTCACCTTGTGGCGAAAATAGGCTATTCTCCACGGTTTTTGAAGGAAGAAAATGATGAAAACAAACAATTTTGGAGAGTACCCACGGCTAAGTCAGCGCCGGTTTAGGAAAACGGTTGGACAACCAGTTGTACTTTTCTAAGGGAACGATAAGGGGAGGTGTTTCGCTTCAACAGTAATGCTCAAATTCCTGAAATACAAATCACCAGGGTTTTTGCTAGTGCGCCTTTACTATGCTCTGAGGACAGAATTATCTTGGGCAAATTGGCTTTAAGGAATGAAGAATCTGTGAACTTTCATATGGACATGGATTGTTGATAGTCTTAAATAACAGCATCAGTGATAATTTGACCCAATGAATCACCAATCACACAATCCACTTGAGGGGATAGCCTGATCCACTACATGTACGTGGAACGACTATATTCAAATCGAATTTCGTTCGAATTTCAGAAATTGCACTTCAAAATCCAAATGCAGAATACATGGCCAAAGCAATGCATAAAATAATTCTTTGTCTTAAGCAATTGACAACTGTTACATAAGTGCAGTCATATCTTTGCCGAATGTAAATCTGGAAAAATATTGTTATAACCGTAGACGACAAGCCGGAGTGCAGCCGACATCCCAGTACAGACGTAAAAATCAATCTGGTTGTCATCTGGGTCGAAGTAGATAGAGACCCTCGAATAACGGATCTATAGGAGTAACCAAATATAACGAATAAGGAATCCAAAAACTATATTAAAAAAAGTTGTGTCACATATCTACCAAAAAAATTGTAAAATTATTAATCTATGGATTCGGCGTTCACTTGATGTAAAAAAATAATCAATGCCTCTACTACCTTCTGAAAAATCGAATTTTAGAATTAGATGACCGTCAACAATGTACTTGTGTATAATAACATACCCCTCGAACTGACGAAATTGGTGTTGACGGGCCTCCGTTGGATTTTCTCGTTCGAAATATTCAATAAGAGAACTGACGCACTTGTCGGTGGAGAACATTATTGTGTGGCATTTATGAAGTTCTTAAAAGAACAGATTTTGAATAGAATATAAGAGCAACTGATACATTGTTCACACTTTAGAAAATATGATAATACAGTTAAATATAATCTCAAATAGACTTGTTTCGAAATAACAGGACTTAGATGTCAAACATAAGATTTGACAAAAAGACCTG
This sequence comes from Endomychus coccineus, assembly GCA_958510875.1. Lineage (NCBI taxonomy): Eukaryota > Metazoa > Arthropoda > Insecta > Coleoptera > Endomychidae > Endomychus > Endomychus coccineus. The sequence goes on along the minus strand of OY294067.1, from coordinate 155,132,162 downwards.
CAACTTGATACAAAAAACGTGATTCAAATACGATAGGACGGGGGTGTTTTGTGTCTTTCTACATTATCACATGCCATTGACATATGTGGTTTTCTTAAAAATTATACATAACAATGTTTCTTCACCTAAATCATGCTTATTACAAGAAGATAGACACTTTATAATTTGGCGAGATACATACAGGTGCGAAGTGATTTTGCGAGAACATAGGTGAGAATGATGATTTCGTTCTTTCTATAGCTTACGTACGTCTTCCTATAAATAAAGCAGAGTATTGCCATTTGTACAAATATTTCGTATTTGTAAGTCTCCGCCGACTCATTGTTTCGCGAGGTGTAGCTAGCGAATGTCAAAATGCAAGGCGGCCGGAATCAAGCACACCATTTGCAAGTAGCATAATAATTATTATAGAAACTGCATTCAGTATTAATTTTCAGTAAAATGTTAAATAAATTGAAACCTTTTCACCTATATCAAAATATTTTTTTTATATTGAAAGTTAATGTTAAAAATGATAATCTCCAGTGAAGAAAATGTTTATTATTACATCATTCAGAAGATAATATTTTTCAACTATACATTTTTCCAAGGTGATAGTATTGTTTTAATAATTGTTGATCAATATTAGAATTCAAAATATGTTTTTACAATTAAATTTGGTTTTGTACTTTTCAGGGATTCAAACTGTTAATATTCTTTTTAATTAAAAAAATTGCAGTGTAATATTTTCTTCGATCTACAAAAATTTGTCTTTAGAATAATCATATTTTCTCTCAGTGTATGGGTGAAGGGGCATCTGCCTCAGGCAGCAGAAACCTATGATGACCTTATTCGTTTGAAAACAGTTGAACCATGTCGGAAATATTTATACATGTACCAAGGCTTGTAAGTGTATTTGACAGGTCGTGAGCACAGTTTGCAAAACCAGAGACTATGACTGAGGTTTGCAAGTATTCGAAACTTGGAAATGCACGATACAATCCGAGGTGCTTACAAAGCTTTTCGTACCAGTAGCAAATATTATAATTTTCAAAAAATAAATATAAATGAAAAATTATAATGATGGAAATTAACTCGGAAAAAACATATGTGCATTATCTGACGGTGAATGAATGATGAATGATTGTAATAGATAACTCCAATTTACGGGAGACATTGTCCCTGCTATAAGGGAATTTTCTCGAGTACATTCAGATGCTTGGATCTTCAGCACTTGTCTTTTATTACGAGGTAATTCATATACGCCGCCGGGATAGTCGCATCTCAGGTTGTAAAAATCGGGGCATCCACAAAAATGCATTGCATGATTAGCTTTATGGTCTGGTATGCAAATTGTTGTTTTTGACTCTGGAATATCAGACGCCTTTCAATTCGTATACGTAACACTACATAAGACTTTCATATTCCATCGGATAATACAACGTCATAGTACGTGATATGTTTTGATTTTGTAGCGCTGAACCCTGCGAATGACCGCCCCGATCTTACTCTTGCTGATCGAATGAAATATTCCCAGATAGTCATTTAATTTGATGTTTCTTGTAATTATTATTGCTATATTTTCGATTTGTAGGTGATTTGATAGCTTAATTTATGGACTGTATATCGTATGTTCCCTTTCCGTTCATATATTAATGTTCATTATAACAAATGCAAACAACATGAAATAAATATTGAATATTATATTTATTGTACTGATTTACAAATAGAAATTATCGCTATTTTCTAGACGTCCGAATTATTAAACTTCCGTCATTAAATAAGGTTTCCAAAGCCTCCTTCATCGATTGACAGTCACAGCCGCTGTCGCTTTTCTAGATTGTAGAATGAATCAAATTTTGATTGACGAGAAAGATGGGTGGTGCACAAAAATGATTTAATATTTAGACATTTTTATATCGTCATTCTATGAATCCGTAAAATGCCTACTGGGTACTCTCTTTACTGCTTTGAAATAAATGCCATCGAATCGATTTTAATCTGAATCAATCAGAACCGCACGTTCTTATTTCCATTTGCTCTTCACTTAACCTATTAGATTCATTGTTATTAACTAGCTCATACAATGATGGAAGATACAGTGTTTATGATTTTATGTGTATTGAGACTAAGGATGAGATAGCATCATTCATAACTATATTATTTGAAGAAGTCAGACAATCGAAAATTCCAAGATGATTGCAGCGAATATATTATAGGGTGTCGCAGTCAGTCAAAAAGGAATAAAACAAAATCTTTCATTATATGTACATAGATATATGTAAATACGCAGCAGTTATTAATTTTCAATATTTTTCAAAATCGAAATCAACCATTTAAAATGTTGTATTAGGTACCAAATAACTGACAACTATTCTCATAACCCACAAAATACGCCATAGAATACAATGCACTAATGCGCAAGAGGGTCTCCCTCATAGCTCTAAATCGTTCAAACATAAAAATAGTATTAGATCTATATTCGCACTACGTTTATAATGCCAACATTTATCTACCATCCGTAGGCACTGTATTCTTCTATAAGATCATTCAACGCATCATTAGTTGAAAGCCTCGGCTGTGAGAAATAGGATACCTATTTGTTCTAATAATTGTAGGTGTAAAGTACATCTTGCCCGAAATGATTTATTAAATCTTCAATATATCCAAATAGTTACCTCTTCGAAATTGACCAAATTGAATCAGTTCATCATATGATAATTTATTTCACCATTAATAATAAATGGAAAACAAGATTAGTAAATTGTCAACCAGTATTTGATAGGCTAAGCCTATTTAGACTTGAAAGGATGATACCAGAATCGCAGTGATAAATAAATATATACGCACCAACCGAGAAATCGAAGTCGAAAGAGACTTCTGCAATGAGCTGGATAGTACATACGATTAAATACCAAAATACTATATAAAGATGCAAAAAATTAGCATAGAGAACAATAAATAAACCTACCATAGGGGATTTTAGTAAACACTAAACAATAAATAGACATTGACAATTACGTACAGATGTTGCTGAGGAAATTAATATATTCATTAAAAGTACGTACTACCGAAGGAAAGATATACATAAAGATACCGAGGAGGTTTCCAGATGACAGAACTACATATCAGATTGATCATAGTGGAATATCAAAATCAAAAGGAAAGTATATTGCATAAGTGTTCCGATTATGATTCCGGCCATTTCATAGTTGAAATTCACATGAAACAAATTATACCAGAGACCAGAAATCAGCAGAAGACAGATGCTACAAAAAAACTCTAGAGGTTAAAATTGACCACCATGTGGGGAAAATATGACTAAGAGAAAAGAAGATGGAATGTCATGAAAAGACAATTAGAAATCGGTATCAAGGAGTGATGAATGATAGAAGAGGATAATCAAGCCAAAACAATTGAGGAAGACAAATTGTGTAGATGGAAATGATACTTTTATCAATCGTAAAATTGAGAAAATAGGAAATAGAAGATAATGTGGAAGACTATGGAATGAATATAGAACAACAAAATAAGGATCATTTTTTCCCTAAATAATCAGCAAATTCAGGAAATTATTCAAAAACTAAAGAATTGTCCAGAGGACGATTTTATAACCGCAGACCTATTCAAATATGGTGGGCTAAAAAGATAATTAAACACATGCAAAAACTATTAAGAGAAATATGGGAAAATGAAGAATTGCCAAAAGACTGGAGGAACCAATAATATGCTCCACACATAAAAAGGGATCAGAATAAGTGTCATAACTATGAAGGTATACCTGTTGAATGTAGCATACTATAAGGTATTAGGCATATACATGAATATAGAATGGGAGAAGAGAAGAAATTCAAAATAGTATATTACGAAAGTGGATTAAGGAAAAGGAGAAGTACCATAGGCCAAGTATTTACTCTCATAGAAATCAGCAGCTGTTTATTGATTCCAAATAGGCATACGATAAAGTGAAAATAAGAGAGATGTATTGAGCTCTAGCAGAACTGGAAGTAAGTATAAATTATTGATAACGATAAAGTTACAAGAGATTCAAGTCAGAATAAACAAAGAACATCTGAAAAATTGTACGTCAATAAGGGCTAAGACATGGTCAATATTGTTTAGTCCCATCATAGAAGAAATTATAGATACGCAAAAGTTAATAGAGCAGACCTCGAACATTATGAGTCCTCACCAAAGCCTAGCTTTTGCAGATGACATCGCTAACTTGGCAAGAAGCTGACAGGAACTGAAGGAGGTAACGAAAAGACTAGAAAATTCGCAATGAATGGATAGAGTGGCAGATAGAGAACTCTTGGAGAGGTACATACGAATAGAAACTAATAGAGGGAAGACAGTATTTACAAGAAAACAGACACCGTTGAATGAATACTATAGGTGCACTACAGAAAACGATTTGCAGTACTGCAGATTATATAAAATCATAATACGACCAACTCCTTAACATAAAATTGTAAAAACAATACGTGTCTGAAAATGTCAATGAGAGAAGATATGCGATAGAACGAAGAACGAACCTGATATATCATGCATATACCCTATTTTATAAAACATTAAAACTTCTAGGTTCCTAGTTTCCGAATGTCCTGTGAATTTATATTTTAGTTGTTCAGTGGCAGAATCAAACTTTTCACAAAATAATGCTGATTATATTACCTTGAAATATAGAAATTATTTGATCAACATGGAATTTGAAATAGTGACAAAAGCTAACCAAATTGGAAAATAAAGCAATGGACATACACACCTTCGATATCAAAAACTGAATTGTTTAAAGTATTATATTGAAGAAGATATTTTATAGGGAACGAGTTCGTTATGAATGTAATGAATGAAACAGGGTAAAAGAGTGTTAAATCTATTAATTTAAACGAAAAATCAGTTACAAATTATTGCTTTCTATTATTAAAATATAAGGACTGTTAAAATATCAGGAAAATAATAAATTCAAAATATCTTACTGGTATTGAAAATTAACCGGAAGTAGGTACTGATTATTTAATATAATGCTGATTTATGGGATTGGTTTGCATTGTTCTTAATGCATATAAACCTTGATTTTGTTAATTATTTCATGAAAAATAAATTGAACAGTTCAGACATACAACCACCAATCGTTGCATTCCCTTTCGAACTTGATAGGGACCGAGGAATTAAATTTATTCATAATCAGTAGTGGATTGAAATAATTTCTCAATGCAGGAAAATTTTAAATTTCGATAAATTTTTTATCAAATCAAAGAAAATGTCATCAAAGCCATCAATAAAGAAAGTTTTCATTCTCAAAGTCCAATTTTATGCCACTCAGAATTATTAGATTTAATATCACCATTAAAACCCCAATTTCCATGTCAGCATTAATTAGTTATTAAAATGAAATCACTTACAATTTATTTTATTTATAGGGTATAAATATGATTTTCTGAACAATAAAATTGAGAAGAATGTATTTGGTACACAAAGTGACTAGGGCGATGGGTAACTGAATGAGAAAACATTCGAATTTCATTTTCTCTCCTCACAAAGAGTTCTTGGGTTTGGATTAATAATGTACCCCAGAGAAGTAAATCAGCATTTCATCCCATACGTTCAGATTTGTAATAGTTCATTTCAAACATGCTAATCTCTTTTGGTAAGGCACTAGTTCTTATCTTCTAGCAATTGGTTTGCAGAAGATTTACAATGAGATATCAAATTTGTGCCTACCTTCACTTGTAGTTTACTGTCTTCCCACTCTGGTCGCACTGCATTCAAAGCTTTTTTTAAATCTGAACTGATAGCAGTGTCGTTTATTTCAATTGTCAGATGCGGCACTTTACTTCGATAAATATCCATCGTATAACTGAGTGAACTTAATAAAATGAATGGACTTTGATAAGCGTTACCACTCGTTTGCAAATGAAGTTTCAATTTATTCTTGATAAATCTGTTTATGTGTACTTATCATAATTATATCTTCTATGTTCAGTTATACAAAGTGTTCCCTTCCATGCTACTTGTATCACTAGTTTTATCGGCGGAGCCGACATTGTTAAATCCAATTATGTTAAACGTCCATAATACACACGTCTGAGCTCAACTCTACTGAAGCATGTCAGACTGTCCTTGATAATTGACGAATTGAAATCTTTAACTTCATGCATACAATTATTATCATCATAACATTGAGGAATATCACGAACAAACAGAGTAGGAACTAAGTAAACTATTTCTTCTTTATCATGATTAGGTTACAACACACCATGTTTTTGATAAAGACAGGTACGTATCTAAGACCCTAATATATTGTTCAGAGTATTTTAAGGTGGGGGAGATGCCCCTAAGCCCACCCTGGATAAACTCCTAGGCGGAAATCTACTGATTCAAGATTTCGATTGTACAAAACAGCTTATTATCTAAGACAAATATAGTGGATGTCAAAACAGAACAGCAGAACTTCACATATATACTGTTAACTTATTTCTCGAAGTTAATACCAATAATCGAAGGAGGAATTTTAATATATTTCTTAGAATTGTATTGAAATATCCTCAATTTAAAGTTATAATTTGACTGAATTTCATTTGGTATTATTCATATGATCTCATGAAAATAAATGACTCAAAATCAGTTCAGTAATTTATTAATATAGAAAGTCATCAAATCTCCAAGTGAAACAGGAAAATTAGATTGAAATTTCAAAAGTCGTACTCGTACATTCCTGCAGAATATTCACTACAATTTTTTCTCTTTATAAAAATATAACGTAACTATATTAATGACCTATTATAACAAACATGCGAAATTTTTGAGTTTCGATAGAGTGAACGCTTTTTCTCAAAGATGAATTTGAATATTCAGACCATTGTAATCGTAAGTACTCTTAAGTTGATATTCGATACTACCGTGACATTTCGTCTTTTAATACATACAGGTAAAAAAGTGGCATTATTTCAAATTCACTTCTCCTGATATTAATTTGTTCTTCCTTCCTATCATTATTTTAACGCTTGCGCCAGGAATGGCAGTCTGATGAACCCTTACGCAATGTGCCATAGGGATTTCGGATATTATCAGGCTAGGAGTGGAAAATTACATACCCCGTATGAACAACATCTGATGAACGATGGTTCAATAAAATCTGTTCTAGAGCGTCTTGTACCAAAGCCTTCTCGGGAAATTTGCGTCATATGGTTCTTCGCTTCAACTTTGTCGCTTAATATCGAGTTTTCTCTTAGATAGATCACTCCATATGGTGGTTGACCGAGTATACTCCGATACAATGATAATCAACGCTGGCGTTCCACAGGGATCTGTCTTGGAACCAACTTTGTTTCTGCTACATATCAACGATCTGCTGGAAGTGACCACCTATCCCGTTCACAGCTTTGCAGATTATGGTACATTTCAAACCGCTTTCTCATCTAGAGCTCCTATACCATCCTATGAAGCCAGAGGAGCAAAACAGAGACAGGTTGACGCAATTAATGAAGAGCCGGCAATAATATCGGAATGGGCATCTGATAATTTCTTAGAGTTCAATGCAACCAAGACTCAAGCTTGCGCCTTCTCTAGGGAGGTGGGATCCCACAATTCCTAATATGATGATGTCAGGTACAACTATTTCTATGAAGTCTTTCATATTCATGCTCGGGGTCACCACCAACAGCACCCTCTCATGGGATGATCATGTGAGGTCCATTGCGAAAACCGCTTTACAAAAAGCAGCTTCTCATAATCTGCAAAGCACAGATTCGACCTGGCCTGAAGCACTGTTCACATGTTTGGAGTTAGTCTCCCAAACATACGCTGAAGCTCATGGATTCCATCCAGAAGAGCTATTCATCTGATTGATGATGTTACACTTACGAATTCATTGACCTCTCTGGAACATCGTAGAAAGGTGGGCGATCTCTACCTTTTCTATAGATATTTCCATGATCGGTGTTCATCAGAAATTGGTGTCGCTTCTGCCCGCTAGGGTTTGGTATCGCTTCTGCCCGGTAGGGGGCTAGGGTTTGGTGTCGCTTCTGCCTGCTATGGTTTGGTATCGCCTCTACCCGATAGGTGTCTATGATTGGTGTCGTTCTAGGGGTGTGGTGGCGGTAGTCTATGGTTTTTCCAACTACGGTCTTCAACAGGGCGTCTGTCACGGTGTCTTCAGCGAGATGTCTGTCACGTGGGTCTTCAACGAGGTGTCACGTGGGTGCGCGCCATCTATGAATGAACTATCATAGTATTTCAGAGTCGTGACGGCGCATGCCACATGTGTTTTTCATCGACTTAAGCATCATCATCATCATCAGAGGGAAGCCGAAAGGGGGTCTAAACCGGAAGTCGTTATTTTATTGCATATTTTGAATCTACATGATGAGCTGAACAAGATTTTCATCTACTCAAGCATCATCATCAGGGTTAAACCGGAAGTGGGGTATATAGTCGACACATTGTAACACCGGAAGTGAAACAGGAAGTGGTTATTTTATTTGCATATTCTGAATCTACGTGATGTACTGAATAAGAATATACTATTTATATATCAATCAGTTTGACCGATCTCCCGCGATAAGGATTTGACATTTTTATTTTTTAAAGTATAGCGTTATGGGTGTCAAATGAAAGGTCTTGACGCGGAGAATGTGAATTTTCAACTTTTTCATTAAAAATCCCATATGGTACATGTAAATGAGGAAAAACTTCTAACTATAGCTTTGTGGGTATCAAATGAAAGGTGCTGACGTGCAGAATGAGAATTTTCAACTTTTTCATTAAAAAATCCCATATGGTACATGTAAATGAGGAAAAACCTCTAACTATAGCTTCATGGGTATCAAATGGAAGGTTTTGACGTGCAGAATGCGAATTTCCAACTTCTTCATGAAAAAATCAATACGCTGCATGAAAACCGTCTAAATATTGCTTTATGGGCATCAAATGAAAGAACTCACCAAGCAGTGTTGTGATATTAGTATCGAAATGTCTTTAGAAGAATAACCAAACATCTGACGATCATAGTTTATGAACGATGATGACGTCACCGGTGACAGCAATTGATTCAATGCGGCGATCATGCTTTCTTGGTATATTGGTTCGAATATATACTGAAATAAAATAAAAATTCTGTTTGACGTTTCGACAATGTTTATTGTCTTTATCAAAATTGTGAATTAGTGTTTCCATGTAATTTAGAAAAGAATAGATGATTTCGATTAACGAAATGCATCTGCAGCCGACTTGTGTTTTAAGATCCAACTAATTTTTATTTTATATATATATATATATATATATATATATATATATATATATATATATATATATATATATATATATATATATGTATATATATATATATTTATTTATTTAGTTTATTTTTCTTGGGAGTAGCGGCTTATTGAAACACGTAGATTATTTATACATCTTTACTAGTTTCGGGATTTAGATCCCATCCTCAAAAGATAATTCACTCTACAAAAATACATATTGTTTAATAATGACTAGTGTTGAAGCTTATGTTATTACTTTAAAATCGTGAATCGTGAAAGACATGTATTATATATTATAAAATATGAGCAATGATTATTCTAACATGCAATATTCTTACTTGTACATACCTATAAAACACATTTACAAACACTAATTGACATAACATAATATTATAGAGATCGGATAACCACTACTGTCACCTTTCATCGTTCAGTCTGGAATGATATGATTAATCAACCGTTGCGTTTTTGCTTTATTCTACAGGATAATATCGAACTACCATCTGTTATAATTTAATGTTGTTTTAAATTATTACATTATAATATTGTAAATATTTCCAAGCCCTTTGATGTCAGATCGGTCATTAATACTATTTATTTGTTTATTTATGTGTAACATCTCAAGTACTTCTCTGGCTTTTTGATTGTGTTCCACTGTTAAGATTTTAACATCATTTAAATTGAATGTATGTTTAGTTTCCGTTTCGTGTTTTTTTAACGCTGTTACATTTTTCGAATACTTATGGCCTTTCATTCTTTCAGAAATATATTGTGATGACTGTCCGATATATTTAGACGGACACTGAGTACATGATACTTCATAAACACTATGTGTTATTTTATCTTTGGGTATTTTAGCTTTTAATTGGGTAAAAATTGACTTTAAATTGTTTTTACTTTTGTGTGCTACTGTAATATTGTATTTATTCAAAGTTTTATTAATTTTTTCTGATAAATTTTTCACTTATGGGATTGAAATATATTTATAATTTTTGTCATTACTATTTTGTTTATTTATGTTTTCCGTTTTATTATAGAATCTATGAATTCGTTCTTTGAATATTTTGTTTATTAGATTTGTTGGGTATGAATTCTGTATTAATGTTTTTTTAGCTTTTTGTTTACTTTCTTCTCGAAACTGTGCAGAAGTAAGTTTAATGGCTCTATCAGCTACACCTATTATTACACTCCTTCTATGATTTACTGGTGTAACAGAATTGAAATTTAAGTATCTACCTGAGAAAGTTGATTTGGTATACCAGGTAGTTAATATGTTTGTATCATTATTAATTAGCGTCATGTCTAGAAAATTTAATTTTTTATTAACTTCAATCTCTGATGTGAATTGTAATTCATTATGATATTGATTGAATTTTTCTTTAATGTCTTCTATACAGTTTTCGGGACAACATGTAATACAATCGTCAACAAAACGTTTAAAAAAGGGAAGGGGGTAGTTTAATTTTTTTATAACTGAAGTTTCAAGATCCTCCATTATTAGTTCTGCAATAACACTAGAAATAGGTGCCCCCATAGCACAGCCAGTTGTTTGTGAATAAAACACATCATGATACTGAAAATAAGTTGAATTTAAAATGAGATCCAAAGCTTTTAAAAACTCTTCTTGAGGTAAATCACTATGTTTTTTTATATCTGGCCATTTTTTGATAATTATGTTTCTAGCCAATTCAATGGGGATACTAGTGTATAAGGATACGACGTCTAAACTAACTAGTTTTTGGTTGCTAGTGATTTCTACTTTATTAATAAACTCTTTGAAATCCCATGAATCTTTAATATGATAGTCAGATTTGCCTAAAATAGGTGATATTGCGTCAGCAAGATATTTTGATAAATTATATAACGGGCTTTGAACACATGAAACAATAGGTCTCAATGGAATACCTTCTTTATGTAGCTTTGGTAGTCCATAGATTTTTGGTGGTTGTGAATTATGTACCTTCAGTTTATTACATAAGGATTTAGGTAATATATTTTTTGTTTCCCATTCTTTTATTAATTCATTATTTTTCGTTTGTATAATATGTGTAGGGTTTGTCCGTAATTTTTTGTATGTGTTTGTATCATTTAAGAGATTTGTGTTTCAATAAGCCGCTACTCCCAAGAAAAATAAACTAAATAAGTTAATAAAACGGCAAAGAAAATATAAATGAAATATATATATATATTGTTAAGAATTCTCTTTTGAGTTTATTTGCCCCACGTTGTGGTGACAATTGTTACAATTATTCTTTGATTTTAATTTATTGATTATATTTTGAATTTTTAATTTAATTCTATTCCGGCTAGCTTTCTTTATTTTGTTTTGATTGGAATGTATATTTTTGATTTGATTTTGATTTGGTTTAATTGATTTGAATGAATATGATCTTTTTTATATTATATTATATGGAATTAAACATAATATTTCTGTTTGAATGTTAAATGTTTCTATATATAAATATTTATGACTCTATGTACCTCAGGTTACAAATTTACGATTTAATTTTTTGTTCTAATATTTCTATGTTTTAACCTCAAAAACAATTCAATATTAATACTTGTTTACAAAGTTACAAACGACAATCTTTCATTCTGATATACAAATAACAATACAATGTTGATATTTAAACAAACTTACTTTTAGTTTATATCCATTAATATGATTGAAAATGTGGGCGATGTTCACTTGATTTTATCTTCTTGATGATTTGACTATTCACTATGAAACACAATGCTCTGCTTTGAGAAAGTATACACAAGGTAAACTAGGTTGTTACTTCTTTTGAACTTCAGGAACTGTTGATAAAATTGTTAACTTGTTTTATTCTTTTGAAGATATAAAACTTCTTCAATATTATACTGGAACGTTATCGAAGACTGGATATTGTACGATGCTACTTATGAACTGTGGTTATTATAACCTTTAAAACTTTGTTCGAAGACTCAGGAACACTACTTGATTCGTAGAAATAATTTACTTGCTTCGGTTACTTCAACTTGTCGAAGCTATGGAGACTACATGGGTTCTCCGATGTTATCCAAAAACTAATATAAATTATCAATAACATTTCTATAATATTATAGAACCCAAATTTCCTAATTTTATCTTGAATCTATAACATATTTCAATAGTTTGTGCTATCTTATGATAATCTGGGAATCATTTCAATTATGATTTCTTTTTCGTATCACTGTACGTTTATCCACTTTCACTGTTTTCTTGTTTACACTTCTTATTCTATTTACATTATGGTTTATTCTGTTCTACATTGTTTAATACCTTATACTATCTACAATTTAACTTTTAATAATGTTTTCAATTACATATTTTAAATATTTTATAATTCTTTTCTGTTTTATAATGTTCGGTAAGTTCAATTTTTATTATGTTATGTTGTTTAGGAAATGAAATCATAACAATATATATATATATATATATATATATATATATATATATATATATACAGGGTGTCCCAATATTGCTGGGACACAGAGCTACCACGTATTCTAGAGGTCAAAATAAGTCGATTGAGCCCAATTTACCTGTATACCAAAATGTACCGTTTGTCCGTGAGAAGAGTTCAAAGTTTACTAAAAAAAATACATTTTTGTATGTTGTTCCGAAGTGCTTTATACAAATTTAATGAAATTTGGTAAATGTGTATTCTAGATGATTAGCTTACTTTTAGTAATCAAAAAAACCCAAAGAAAATTGTAGAGGGGTTGGAACCACCCTCACCCCTTGGCATTTTTTCCCCCATTTTTGTAGGGGTGGGAATACGGTTTTAAGACTTTTTTATCTGGAAGGCCTACTCATTATCTTCATTTTCTTACTCTTGTATAAACTCCGTATTTTGCGTAGTTTTCAAGAAAAAAAATGTTTTCGCAAACACTGATAACCGATTTTCGGGTATAGGTTTAATAAAATTATTAGACACAAATTACACAATACATTTACACAAGACAAACAATAATTTTTATAACAAGTGTTCAATGTGACCTCCACCTTCATTAATACAGAGGTCAATTCGACGTAAAAAATTGAAATGCACTCTTCTTAAAACATCGTCATTTTCTCGTAGCGCATTTACAGCATTTTGAATTCTATTCCACAGTTGTTCGATGTTATTTATTTGAACCTCGTACACTTGTCTTTTTAATTCTCCCCAGATGAAGAAGTCACAAGGGTTTAAATCTGGAGACCGCGGAGGCCATTGAATGGGTGCTTCTTGTCCCCTACCTATCCACCTGCCACCAAATTGTTCACCAAGATATTCTCTTACTGCACGTGCAAAATGAGGTGGTGCACCATCATGCATGAAGAACGTATTTCTACGCAAGTTAAGAGGCAAGTCTTCTAATAATTCTGGCAAATTTTGTTGAAGGAAACGGAGGTAACTATCGCCATTGAGACGATCAGGTAATCGTAACGGTCCGACTATAAATTCGCCAATAATTCCGACCCAGACATTAATTTTAAATTCACGTTGATAATGTCTACTTTTAATGGCATGTGGATTTTCATCTGCATAAACATGATCGTTGTGTAGGTTTGTCATACCGCGACGTGTAAAACAAGACTCATCAGTAAACAAGATCTTAGTATGGAATCCGTTGTCGACTACTCTGCGCTCCCGAATAGTTTGTAAAAAACTTAAACGTAATTCGTAGTCAGGTGGCAACAATTCTTGCACTGGCTGGATGTGAAATGGCCGAATTAATTGATCTCTAATGATTCGACTTACAGTGCTTTTTGGAATTCCAGCTTCTCGTTGCAATCTTCTAGTACTGGTATTAGGATTGTTATCAATCATTTGAAGAACAGCTTCTTCCGCAATAGGTGTTCGAGCTTGTCGAGGTCTTCCAGCGTTAACTCTTACTGGGGTCAACCTCCCCGTTTCTCGAAGACGTCTTTCGATTCGGGCAAAAGTTTTATGGTTTGGAATTCTCCGGTTTGGATACCTCTCTTGATACACGCGAACACTTTCGCGGCAGTTACCTTGACAATATCCAAGAACTAATAACATGTCGGTCTGTTCATTAAAAGGAAAATTCATAATTGTGGGACGTCAAAGGAACAGCAACAACAGCAATAACAATTAAACAAAAACAGTGATGACAATAAGAAATAATAAAAAAACAAGCAAAAGAGAACAAATAACTGACACATTTACTGTTAACAATAAACTATGTTTCCTGTCAAAATCATAACATTTGGTTTTGTCTTTGTGTCCGCGGCCAACTAAATTTTGTATTACAATTTTATTAAACCTATACCCGAAAATCGGTTATCAGTGTTTGCGAAAACATTTTTTTTCTTGAAAACTACGCAAAATACGGAGTTTTTACAAGAGTAAGAAAATGAAGATAATGAGTAGGCCTTCCAGATAAAAAAGTCTTAAAACCGTATTCCCACCCCTACAAAAATGGTGGAAAAAATGCCAAGGGGTGAGGGTGGTTCCAACCCCTCTACAATTTTCTTTGGGTTTTTTTGATTACTAAAAGTAAGCTAATCATCTAGAATACACATTTACCAAATTTCATTAAATTTGTATAAAGCACTTCGGAACAACATACAAAAATGTATTTTTTTTAGTAAACTTTGAACTCTTCTCACGGACAAACGGTACATTTTGGTATACAGGTAAATTGGGCTCAATCGACTTATTTTGACCTCTAGAATACGTGGTAGCTCTGTGTCCCAGCAATATTGGGACACCCTGTATATATATATATATATATATATATATATATATATATATATATATGTATATATATAAACAAGTTTAAAGTTTCTTTGCCTAATTGGCCACTATCGTGTATGTAACTTAAGAGATATAGAATTAAATTTTCTGAATTATGAAGATAACTTAGATAATTTAACATAGGATTATAAAGATGAATAAACGTAAAATTTCTGGATTTCTAGTCCAGGGTGTTTACCAATTACACCACTTCGGTCCTATCAGATTTTCATATTTTTGTAAATATAAACCTCTGAATGGATAGTAGATCATTGATGAACACAATGCGATTCGATGCCCTACCATAGATCAACTATTCACGCACATCCATCTGAAGTTCAGTCGTTTTTTGGAGTAAGGATTGTAGGTTAGTACTGCTATGGTTGGCAGTTACTTGACAGTTCTTATTCAAATGACAGCATCCTGGTTCTTATATATTTCAATAGAACTGACTGAGAATTGTTCTGGTTAATTATAAACAAGTTTAAAGTTTCTTTGCCTAATTGGCCACTATCGTGTATGTAACTTAAGAGATATAGAATTAAATTTTCTGAATTATGAAGAAAACTTAGATAATTTAACATAGTGGCCAATTAGGCAAAGAAACTTTAAACTTGTTTATAATTAACCAGAACAATTCTCAGTCAGTTCTATTGAAATATATAAGAACCAGGATGCTGTCATTTGAATAAGAACTGTCAAGTAACTGCCAACCATAGCAGTACTAACCTACAATCCTTACTTCAAAAAACGACTGAACTTTAGATGAATGTGCGTGAATAGTTGATCTATGGAAGGGCATCGAATCGCATTGTGTTCATCAATGATCTACTATCCATTCAGAGGTTTATATTTACAAAAATATGAAAATCTGATAGGACCGAAGTGGTGTAATTGGTAAACACCCTGGACTAGAAATCCAGAAATGTGGGTTCGAATCCCGCCTATGGTTCAATCTTTTACGTTTATTTATCTTTATAATCCTATGTTAAATTATCTAAGTTATCTTCATAATTCAGAAAATTTAATTCTATATCTCTTAAGTTACATACACGATAGTGGTCAATTAGGCAAAGAAACTTTAAACTTGTTTATATATATATATATATATATATATATATATATATATATATATATATATATATATATATATATAACGACAACAAACGTTTGATATTGAAATCTATTCAAATTAAAAAGAACAATTGTGTAAATGACAAAATAGATTCCAATCTTTCGAAACTTTATTATAATCTAATCCAAACTTAACAAAATTTTATTAGTTTGAAGTGCCACTTTCCACTTATCTATTTAAAATTCAACCTAAAAAAGATAAAGTATTATTTAACTATGACACTATGAGTAACAATTTTGAGGTTAAATTCCATAGAATTATCTTAAACTTGAATAGTTGATTATGATAGATCGTAAGTGTTTATCATAGAATAACTAATTCATACAATGATCATAGATATTTATTACTGTACAATCTTAAAATATCTTGTATTTAATCAAATTCAATCCATTTCAAATTGTAATTAGCCATACATTACTCTTTCACACACAACCGATCCAATGTTTTCTGCAGTTTTAATTGGATCTTAAAACACAAGTCGGCTGCAGACGCATTTCATTAATCGAAATCATCTATTCTTTTCTAAATTACATGGAAACACTAATTCACAATTTTGATGAAGACAATAAACATTGTCGAAACGTCAAACAGAATTTTTATTCCATTTTCAGTATATATACGAACCAATATACCAAGAAAACATACAAATATATATATATATATATATATATATATATATATATATATATATATATATATATATATATATATATATATATATATATATATATATATATATATATATATATATATATATATATATATGTGTGTCTTCTTAGGTTCTCGCGGACGTAATGTGTAGAACTGGATTCTCGGGTATTGATCCGCGTTGTGTGGTTTCGGTCCTCAAAAGGACCAATTTCACGACGTTTCGGCAAAGTCGCATTTGCCATCTTCAGGTGATTCGACCGTAGAGTCTGGAAAATCTAGGCGAACTGACGCTTACTTGGAGGGACAGGTATTTATATCCCCCGTTATGCTTGACCTTTGGACTTTCGAACTATTTCACGCTTGGTTGATTTCTACGTGTTTGGCTCCGAGTGACACGTTTGGATGACGTCATTGCGACGCTGGAATCAGCCGGAAAGTTTCCGTGACCTGTTGTACGTGCACTGGATACCACGTTCTCTCTTGTTTTTGGTTGTATCTTCCGACTTTCTAAAGCGGGTTTCCATGTTGCTGGTAATCTTAGTCCGTCATCTCGTTTGTTAAGACTATGTGGACGTTTCTCGATCTCTATTGCCTCCCTGGTTATTCTGGTGTAGAAGTGTTCAATGTTGGCTAGAGTCTTTGTGCCGCTAAAGTTGATCATATGGCCAGTACTTCTTACATGTTCAGCTAGTGAAGACGTGGTTTCGTTTTTCGACACAGCGTTTGCATGTTCAGTCTTTCGCACATCAATGCGTCTGTTGGTCTGTCCGATGTATGTCTTTTCACAATTACCACATGGCACCTCGTACACTCCTTGGCATTCTAGAGGAATTCTGTCTTTTGGATCCCGAAGAACATTTTTGATTTTCCTATCTGTTGTGAAGGTTGTTTTGATATCATGACGGCTCAGTATTTTGCAGATTTTGTCAGTTGTGCCTTTTATGTAAGGTAGAAAAGCGTTTACCACTGGTTGATCTTCATTGTTGACATCCTTCTCATTTTTGCGTTGAGAGTTATGAATCTGTTTTCTTGAATAGCCATTCATCCTAAGGGCTGCTCGGATGGTTCCCATTTCTCCATCGAAGTTCTCCGCATCAGCGAGACGTTTTGACCTTGTCATGAGGGTATTTACGACTGATTGTAGCTGGGATGGATGATGATGCGAGTTACTATTCAAATATAGGTTCGTGTGGGTCTTTTTTCTGAATACTGTATGTCCCAAACTGCCGTCAGTTTTCTTTGTTACCAAAACATCTAGAAATGGTAATTGGTTGTTTTCTTCGGCTTCTATTGTGAATTTTATCTGATCATGGATTCCATTCAGGTGATCGAGAAACCCTCTTAGTTGTCCTTCTCCATGTGGCCAAATAACGAAAATATCATCCACATATCTGAGCCAAAGTTTGGGTTTTAGTTGCGCTGTGTTAAGAGCTTTAATTTCAAAATCCTCCATGAAAAGATTTGCGATCACTGGTGAGATTGGTGATCCCATCGGTGCTCCTTCGATTTGCCTATATCGCTGTCCCTCGTACATAAAGTAAGTATTGGCTACACAGTGTTTGGCCAAGTCAATAATGTATCCTTCCGGTTTGTATTTATGTTGGATGATCTCTAGGGCTTCGTTTATGGGTACTTGTGTGAACAAGGATGCTACGTCGAAGCTTACTAATATGTCGTCAGGTCCTACTATTTGCATATCTAGAAGTTCGATAAAGTGTTCCGCGTTCCTCACATACGATGATGCTGTCTCAACGTGCGGTTGTAACTTCTTGGCTAGGAATCTTGCTAATGCATGTGATGGTGAGCCGATAGAGCTTACTATTGGTCTCAGAGGTACTGCTGGCTTGTGTACACAGCGATATAGGCAAATCGAAGGAGCACCGATGGGATCAACAATCTCACCAGTGATCGCAAATCTTTTCATGGAGGATTTTGAAATTAAAGCTCTTAACACAGCGCAACTAAAACCCAAACTTTGGCTCAGATATGTGGATGATATTTTCGTTATTTGGCCACATGGAGAAGGACAACTAAGAGGGTTTCTCGATCACCTGAATGGAATCCATGATCGGATAAAATTCACAATAGAAGCCGAAGAGAACAACCAATTACCATTTCTAGATGTTTTGGTAACAAAGAAAACTGACGGCAGTTTGGGACATACAGTATTCAGAAAAAAGACCCACACGAACCTATATTTGAATAGTAACTCGCATCATCATCCCAGCTACAATCAGTCGTAAATACCCTCATGACAAGGTCAAAACGTCTCGCTGATGCGGAGAACTTCGATGGAGAAATGGGAACCATCCGAGCAGCCCTTAGGATGAATGGCTATTCAAGAAAACAGATTCATAACTCTCAACGCAAAAATGAGAAGGATGTCAACAATGAAGATCAACCAGTGGTAAACGCTTTTCTACCTTACATAAAAGGCACAACTGACAAAATCTGCGAAATACTGAGCCGTCATGATATCAAAACAACCTTCACAACAGATAGGAAAATCAAAAATGTTCTTCGGAATCCAAAAGACAGAATTCCTCTAGAATGCCAAGGAGTGTACGAGGTGCCATGTGGTAATTGTGAAAAGACATACATCGGACAGACCAACAGACGCATTGATGTGCGAAAGACTGAACATGCAAACGCTGTGTCGAAAAACGAAACCACGTCTTCACTAGCTGAACATGTAAGAAGTACTGGCCATATGATCAACTTTAGCGGCACAAAGACTCTAGCCAACATTGAACACTTCTACACCAGAATAACCAGGGAGGCAATAGAGATCGAGGAACGTCCACATAGTCTTAACAAACGAGATGACGGACTAAGATTACCAGCAACATGGAAACCCGCTTTAGAAAGTCGGAAGATACAACCAAAAACAAGAGAGAACGTGGTATCCAGTGCACGTACAACAGGTCACGGAAACTTTCCGGCTGATTCCAGCGTCGCAATGACGTCATCCAAACGTGTCACTCGGAGCCAAACACGTAGAAATCAACCAAGCGTGAAATAGTTCGAAAGTCCAAAGGTCAAGCATAACGGGGGATATAAATACCTGTCCCTCCAAGTAAGCGTCAGTTCGCCTAGATTTTCCAGACTCTACGGTCGAATCACCTGAAGATGGCAAATGCGACTTTGCCGAAACGTCGTGAAATTGGTCCTTTTGAGGACCGAAACCACACAACGCGGATCAATACCCGAGAATCCAGTTCTACATATATATATATATATATATATAAATTTGTATGTTTTCTTGGTATATTGGTTCGTATATATACTGAAAATATATATATATATATATATATGTATATATAAATTTGTATGTTTTCTTGGTATATATATATATATATATATATATAATATATATAGATAGATATATATTTTTTTTTTTTTTACATTCAAACCTGGTCGGAACTGCTGCGAGCTCCGACGACATCGCAGCAGTCGCGCCAGAAAAAACCTAAAAGGCGGTTAACCGAAGCTACTCCTCCCCACCGGTCGGTAAGTAGCTTCAGGTTCCTAAATCGTGTGCCCTAAGTATTCTAATTGAACCCAGAATGACTGCCTTTTGCATCCGGTCTATCAAGATCTGGGCCGAGTTCCTACAGGCCGGAATGATCTTCAAGTTTGAACGCAGCGAAGACCGAATTCCGCCCAAAACACCGATGATCAGAACCACTAATACGACCTTGTGGCCTGGGTATAGCGTGCGGAGCTCGAACAGGAGATCTTGATATTTTTTCCATTTTTCCTCCTCTTTCAAGACTATGTTCTTCTCTGCCGGAGCGGAGAATTCGATGACATACATAGTCTTGATTAGTTTATCGAGGGGGACAACGTCAGGCCTATTTGCTTGTATGGACCTGACGGTCGGAAACGGATAATTCCAGAAGATCTGGCATTTTTCGTTTCCGACAACGGACTCAATATCTCCTGGCATGTAAGGCAGCACCAACTCTTGGTCTATTCCGTACGAGTGCCTTAGATGGTAATACAGCACCCGTAGGGCCGCATTATGGCGATGGGTGTGCGCCGAGGCCGCTTTTGCCGGACATGCCGACAGAAGGTGGAAAAGCGTCTCAGGCGCCTTTCGACAGGCCCTGCAGCTGACATCAGGGACCTGCACACCCATCACATTGCGGCGATAGACTAAGGTGTTAATTACGCCATCTTGGCAAGCTGCGGTAAATCCCTCAGTCTCGGATGTAAGCCCAGCTGACCTTAGGTAGCCGAAGGTCAGCCTAGTTGACAAGCCGAGCGTTTCGATGTTTCGATAGAAAACATCGTGTATCGGCTTGTCAACATGCCGCCTGAGCGTAAGATCTTGCTCCGCGGCATTTATCTGGGCTTTCAGGCGAGAAGGTAGGAGCTCGAGGTTGCCCTCTAGTCAGCCTTCTCGACTGATCTGAAATTCGAGACCAAGTTCTTCCGCAGCTTTTGTGCTGCCTTAACGATAAATGCCCCCACTCCGGCCAATTCGTGACTTTTAACAAGGCACAGGAGGGGGTCCGAGCTCCTAAGAACTATACAAGCTATACTCAGAACCACACTTCGATGCAGACCCTCCAGACTGAGGAGTCCCCTACCTCCCCGATGACGTGGGAGATAAATGCGGGAAACGGACGATCTAGGATGCAAACTGTGATGGATATGCATCATTTTCCGGGTGTCTTCATCGAGTCTATGCAGCTCATCGACCGTCCATTTCACCACTCCAAAAGAGTGGAGCAGGACTGGAACGGCAAGCGTATTTGTTGCAGACACCTTGTTCCCACTCGAAAGTTCGGAAGACCAAATCTTTCGAACAAGGTTTCTGTATTTGCCGCGGAGAGCCACCTTTACCTGGGAAGCGTCATAATTAGGACGCTGTTCAATTCCCAGGTATCGATAGGTCTCTCCAGCATCGAGGTGTTTGAAGATGCTTCCGTCGGCAAGCCGCATATTCTCGTACACTTCCGGAGATCGTCCTCTCCTCAAATGAAACACTGCGCATTTGTCCAATCCCAACTCCATGCCTACGGCTCGTGTATATTCCTGAACCACATTGAGAGATTGATGGAGGTTCTTCTCCCCAGAGGCATAAAGTTTCAAATCATCCACGTAAAATAAATGGGTGATCTGATGCGTCCGGTCATTCGGTGGTCCAGAGTAATATCCACGAGTCCGTCTTAAAGCAATGGAGAGTGGCAGCAGTGAGATATTGAACAAGAGGGGACTCAAGGAGTCTCCTTGGAAAACTCCCCTCTTGAATGTTACCAACTCTGTCAAGACTCGTCGTGTGCCTGATGTGATGGCAAAACGGGTCTTCCAGAGTGGCAACGGATGTTCTATGCATCTCACTAGTGGGGTAGGTACCGCAAGGCATTGGAGCAAGTTTAATAATAGCTCATGTGATGTTGAATCAAATGCCTTGCGGTAGTCAATCCAGGCCATGGAAAGGTTGCGCTTGTAAAGTATAGAGTCCTGAGTGATAGATCTATCTATCACCAGGTTCTCCCGGCAACCCTCCATCCCTTTCTTTGCCCCACGCTGCTCGCTGATGTTATTAACTACCGGACCGATCGATTTCAACAACCTAGCATACAAGATACGTGTAAATAACTTGTAGCAGGTGTTGAGACAAGTGATCGGTCGGTAGTTCTTGGGATCAGACAAGTCTCCACTCTTTGGAAGTAGCACAGTGTACCCCTCGACAGCCCAGCTTGGAATATGCCGCTCCTCTTTGACCCATGAGTCAAAGACTCTGGCCAGACGGCGGTGAGTGGAAGGAAATTTCTTCCACCACCATATGTTAATGCCGTCAGGGCCGGGAGCAGCATAGTTTTTGGTACCGACAAGAGCTTGTCGGACCTCATCCTCGCTGACTGCCTCGCACACTTCTGTTTGCGAAAGTTGACGTTCAGCGCAAAACATTTGGAAGTGTGCTAGGGCTGGAGTGTCTAGGTGAATTGGACGCGGTGACTCATACACTCCTTTCCAGAACTGCTCAACCTCCTCCACAGTCGGTGGAGCAACAATTGTGGGCGGTGGAGATTCAAAAAGCCGAGACGGGCTATCGCGAAATAAGGAATTCCCCCTGATGCGTCTAACCCGTCTGGCCAGATTTCTCCTTACCACGCCCAGGACTCGAATCCTATCCGCACAATGTTGCTTGATGGTCTGCAACACTGTACGTTTTAGTGTGTGATGGTGGCGGCGCAGTTGAGCGGCTATACGCCTAATTTTTGGCGTGAAAGCCCTGCCGCTAGAAATAAAGTCCATCACACACTGGATCCGAGACGCTTGCTGCCTCGCCAACTGAATTTTGGCCTCGACTTTGTGTAGGCGCCGTTCGGTTTTCTCGATCTGGTCGTGCGGTCTCTCACTCCGCACTTCCGGAACGAGTCGCTTTGCGTCATCATACACGGCCTCGTTGATTTCTCAGAGGTCGGCGAATTCCGGAAGCTCGTCGTTAATCAACGTGTCCAATTCTACCAGCTCGTGTGGTCGTACGGAGACCCTGATGTTGATTCGGGTTCTCCTAGTTCTAAGATCAACTTCGGTGTTCTGAAGCAGGCTTGCTCTACCAGATCTGTTGCGGCGCACCACAGGTGGTGCTGGTGCGGCTAGATCCGGTTCTGGTGCTGCAGCCTGCCGGAGATTCGTTCTTATATAGCCGGTTCTCCGCAGGTAGAATACTTGATTCCGCAAGGTTTGTGCGGAAAAGTCACGGCATAGAGGATGCATGATGCACCAAAGTGCATGCAGCCGTGACATGTATCCCCTACGGGCCGGCTCGCTGCGCTAGAAGCAGTCCAGCAAGTCATCCCGAAGTTCATTAGTCCACTCAGAGCGTCCATGTACATTGCGGTGGTCGTCAACGTCGGGACCGTCCTCTTGGGCCCCACCCACCTGTCCCTGCTCCTCATCCGACGAGGAGCTGATGTGGGAGGCCAATCTTCTGCTGCCCGTAACAAAAGATGTACCCTCTGCTGGGTTGTTAGCCCAGCATCGGGACGGCATCGGTATTGAGTGAGGTTACCGAGCCGATTTTACCCCGACTTTTTATCGAGGTTGTCCCCTCTACGCTCGGATATGTGGTGGCGCTACTCACCAGTGAGCAAACCGAGATCTGCTCAACCCTGCATATATATATATATATATATATATATATATATATATATATATATATATATATATATATATATATATAAACAAGTTTAAAGTTTCTTTGCCTAATTGGCCACTATCATGTATGTAACTTAAGAGATATTGCATTAAATTTTACGTTTATACATCTTTATAATCCTATGTTAAATTATCTAAGTTATCTTCATAATTCAGAAAATTTAATGCAATATCTCTTAAGTTATATATATATATATATATATATATATATATATATATATATATATATATAGTTATATATATATATAAACAAGTTTAAAGTTTCTTTGCCTAATTGGCCACTATCGTGTATGTAACTTAAGAGATATTGCATTAAATTTTACGTTTATTCATCTTTATAATCCTATGTTAAATTATCTAAGTTATCTTCATAATTCAGAAAATTTAATGCAATATCTCTTTAGTTATATATATATATATATATATATATAAATTTGTATGTTTTCTTGGTATATTGGTTCGTATATATACTGAAAATGGAATAAAAATTCTGTTTGACGTTTCGACAATGTTTATTGTCTTCATCAAAATTGTGAATTAGTGTTTCCATGTAATTTAGAAAAGAATAGATGATTTCGATCAATGAAATGCGTCTGCAGCCGACTTGTGTTTTAAGATCCAATTAAAACTGCAGAAAACATTGGATCGGTTGTGTGTGAAAGAGTAATGTATGGCTAATTACAATTTGAAATGGATTGAATTTGATTAAATACAAGATATTTTAAGATTGTACAATTATAAATATCTATGATTATTGTATGAATTAGTTATTCTATGATAAACACTTGCGATCTATCATAATCAACTATTCAAGTTTAAGATAATTCTATGGAATTTAACCTCAAAATTGATACTCATAGTGTCATAGTTAAATAATACTTTATCTTTTTTAGGTTGAATTTTAAATAGACAAGTGGAAAGTGGCACTTCAAACTAATAAAATTTTGTTAAGTTTGAATTAGATTATAATAAAGTTTCGAAAGATTGGAATCTATTTTGTCATTTACACAATTGTTCTTTTTAATTTGAATAGATTCCAATATCAAACGTTTGTTGTCGTTTGTTTCAATATTTAAAATTTTTGTATTGTTGTAGTCGAATGTATGGTTAGTGTCTTTTACATGTTTATTGAGCGCAGTTGATGAATTTTTGGTATATTTGTGGCCATTCAACCTTTTTTCGAGGTATTGTGAAGATTGGCCAATGTATACCTTTTCGTAATCTTTGCAAGGGATGGAATAAACAGTATGGGTTATTTTTTTGAAAGATACGCTGCTTCTTAATTTTGTAAAGAGACTTTTCTGATTTAAATAACTCTTATGACATATATGTAGGTCATAAGGTTTCACTATATTACAATTTTTTCCTGAAAGACCATTAATATATGGTAGTGATATGTAATGCTTATCATTTGATTTCTCATTTTCGGTATTGATTTCACCAGATGAGTTATAAAATTTATGAATTTTGTCTTTAGTTATCGAATTTACTAAATCAATGGGATAACCATTTCTTATTAAAGTTTCTTTTGTTTTTGTAATAGATATAGTTCTCAGTTCAGGAGAACTTAGTCAAATAGCTCTATCTATCATATTTATAATAACATTTTTCTTATATTTTTAGGTATATTAGAATTGAAGTTAGTATACCTCCCTGACCAAGTAAGTTTGGTATACCATTTTGTTAGAATTTTGTTATCATTTGATTTTCCTACTAAAGTTAAATCCAAAAAATTTATTTCATTATTATTTTCTAATTCGATCGTGAATTGTAACTTACGGTGAAAGGAATTGGAAGAATTCAAAAATTCATTACATTTGTTTTCAGGGATTGCAGCAATACAATCATCAACATATCTTTTGAAGAAGGCTATATTATAATTTAGTTGAGATACTACTTCTTCTTCAAGGAATTCCATTACTATTTCGGCTATGATACTTGATATTGGAGAGCCCATTGCACAACCATCTAATTGTTTATAACAATCATCTTTATATTTGTATTCAAATATCCCTTTAGAATTAGCTAAACAATTAATCCAAAATAAATGGGATGAAATAAAACTATATACAAATTTACCTATGAATGAGTTCTTAACAGCTATAGAATAAACATTCACCGCTAATTTTTTACAATATAAAGATGATTGTTATAAACAATTAGATAGTTGTGCAATGGGCTCTCCAATATCAAGTATCATAGCCCAAATAGTAATGGAATTCCTAGAAGAAGAAGTAGTATCTCAACTAAATTATAATATAGCCTTCTATAAAAGATATGTTGATGATTTTATTGCTGCAATCCCTGAAAACAAATGTAATGCATTTTTGAATTCTTTCAATTCCTTTCACCATAAGTTACAATTCACGATCGAATTAGAAAATAATAATGAAATAAACTTTTTAGTTTCAAATCTGATATACCTAAAAAATATAAGAAAAATGTTATTATAAATATGATAGATAGAGCTATTTGACTAAGTTCTCCTGAACTGAGAACTATATCTATTACAAAAACAAAAGAAACTTTAATAAGAAATGGTTATCCCATTGATTTAGTAAATTCGATAACTAAAGACAAAATTCATAAATTTTATAACTCATCTGGTGAAATCAATACCGAAAATGAGAAATCAAATGATAAGCATTACATATCACTACCATATATTAATGGTCTTTCAGGAAAAAATTGTAATATAGTGAAACCTTATGACCTACATATATGTCATAAGAGTTATTTAAATCAGAAAAGTCTCTTTACAAAATTAAGAAGCAGCGTATCTTTCAAAAAAATAACCCATACTGTTTATTCCATCCCTTGCAAAGATTACGAAAAGGTATACATTGGCCAATCTTCACAATACCTCGAAAAAAGGTTGAATGGCCACAAATATGCCAAAAATTCATCAACTGCGCTCAATAAACATGTAAAAGACACTAACCGTACATTCGACTATAACAATACAAAAATTTTAAATATTGAAACAAACGACAACTAACGTTTGATGTTGGAATCTATTCAAATTAAAAAGAACAATTGTGTAAATCACAAAATAGATTCCAATCTTTCGAAACTTTATTATAATCTAATTCAAACTTAACAAAATTTTATTAGTTTGAAGTGCCACTTTCCACTTGTCTATTTAAAATTCAACCCAAAAAAGATAAAGTATTATTTAACTATGACACTATGAGTAACAATTTTGAGGTTAAATTCCATAGAATTATCTTAAACTTGAATAGTTGATTATGATAGATCGCAAGTGTTTATGATAGAATAACTAATTCATACAATAATCATAGATATTTATAATTGTACAATCTTAAAATATCTTGCATTTAATCAAATTCAATCCATTTCAAATTGTAATTAGCCATACATTACTCTTTCACACACAACCGATCCAATGTTTTCTGTTTCAATTGGATCTTAAAACACAAGTCGGCTGCAGACGCATTTCATTTATCGAAATCATCTATTCTTTTCTAAATTACATGGAAACACTAATTCACAATTTTGATGAAGACAATAAACATTGTCGAAACGTCAAACAGAATTTTTATTTCATTTTCAGTATATATACGAACCAATCTACCAAGAAAACATACAAATTTATATGTATATATATATATATTGTTATGTAAATTCTTATGAGTTTATTTTTGCCCCACGTTGTGGTGACAATTATTATGATTTAATAATAATGATTTTATTTTATTTGAGTTTTGTTATTAATAATTATAATTTATTCTTCCGGCTAGCTTTTATTTATTTATTTTGAATAATAATGATCCTTTTCTTTTTATATTATTTTATGGAATTAAACACAATATTCTTTGAATGTTAAAAAGTTTCTATATTTAAATCTCTATGACTCTAATTATCTCAGGTTTCAAATTTACAATTTAGTTTTATGTTCTAAGCATAGACCTAGCTTTAACCTCAAAATTATTCAATATTAATAGTTGTTTACAAAATTACAAACGACAATCTTTCTTTCAGATTTACAAATAACACTACAATGGAGATATAATAAACAAACTTACTTTTAGTTTATATCCAAAAGTGTGTTTAACTATGTTGGCAATTTTCAATTTACTTCTTTTATAATTTCGTTGATGATTCACTTTTACACAATACTATGCTTTTTCACAATAATCACAGGTAACTAATTTTGATTACTTCTTCTTGAGAATCAGGAACTGTTGATAATACTTTGTTTTATCCTTTTAGATAAAACATGAAACTTTTCGATGCTTTATTGAAATTATTGATGAATGGCAATCGTTGGATACTTCTTATAAATTGGAGGTTATTACAGCCTTTTACTGGATTCAGATACTTGGAATAATCGTTGACTTTTAATAAAACTTATTAACTTTGGTTTCTTTGAACCTATCGAAGTTTGGAACACTTTCGTTCACTGGTGTTTATAGGTTATAAAATTTTGGTGAGTTGCAGGAGTACTTTCACTCTTCAGATATAATGGCAAACTGAACTTGCTTTACTTTCAGCCCTTTTTATAAGCCTCCAAAACCGACGCAACTTGATGTCATAAACAACCTATGAGATGCTTTCTTTTCAAATCAAGCATGCCAAGTTAATTGTTGTGAAACTGACACAAGTCTTCATTGTTACCAGATTGACATTAGAAATTCCTATTGACCAATCAGAATTTAGTATACTTTACTTTTTAAATTATTTGAGATTTTCAACTTATTTTAATTGTTAGTGATTCCTTCTTTTTAAATTAATATTGCCTACATTTTTCCCCACACTTTGGTATAATATAACCTATGATTGGGTTATTATTAATATGATTATTCCCATATTTATGGTTTTCTTGACAGTTACTTATTCTTAAATCTAATACATACCATATTATATCAATAACATTCTTTTAACATTACATAACTCAAATTTACTAATCCTAACTTATATCTATAACATTATTCAATGTTTTGTACTATCTCATGATAGTTTTGTAATCACTTTACTTATGATTTATGATTTCGTTACACAGAACGTTTCTTCACTTTCACTGAAGTTCTTTTTTATCACTTCTTATTCTATTACATCGTTGTTTATTATGTTTTACATTGTTAATATTAATATCCTAACTATTATTTAGCTTTTATTATTGTTTTTAATTCCATAAAACATTTTTTTATTTGATCTTTTCTGATTTTCAAAGTTCGGTAAGTTATTATTTTTAAATTTTTATTGTCCATGAAATGAAATCATAACAATATATATATTGTTATGATTTTATTTCCTAAACGACATAAAATAATAAAAATTGAACTTACCGAACATTATAAATCAAAAAAGAATAATAAAATATTTAGAATATGGCATTAAATACATTATTAAAACTTAAATTGTAGATAGTATAAGGTATTAAACAATGTAGAACAAAATAAACCATAATGTAAATAGAATAAGAAGTGT
The DNA here is from genome assembly GCA_958510875.1 of Endomychus coccineus. NCBI lineage: Eukaryota > Metazoa > Arthropoda > Insecta > Coleoptera > Endomychidae > Endomychus > Endomychus coccineus. The sequence continues at coordinate 155,102,763 of OY294067.1, read as the reverse complement.
AAACAAGAAAACAGTGAAAGTGGATAAACGTACAGTGATAAGAAAAAGAAATCATAATTGAAATGATTCCCAGACTATCATAAGATAGCACAAACTATTAAAATATGTTACAGATTTAAGATAAAATTAGGAAATTTGGGTTCTATAATGTTATAGAAATGTTATTGATAATTTATATTAGTTTTTGGATAACATCGGAGAACCCAAGTAGTCTCCATAGCTTCGACAAGTTGAAGTAACCGAAGCAAGTAAATTATTTCTACGAATCAAGTAGTGTTCCTGAGTCTTCGAACAAAGTTTTGAAGGTTATAATAACCACAGTTCATAAGTAGCATCGTATAATAGCCAGTCTTCGATAACGTTCCAGTATATTATTGAAGAAGTTTTATATCTTCAAAAGAATAAAACAAGTTAACAATTTTATCAATCATATTAATGGATATAAACTAAACTAATATTGAAACAAACGACATCAAACGTTTGATATTGGAATCTATTCAAATTAAAAAGAACAATTGTGTAAATGACAAAATAGATTCCAATCTTACGAAACTTTATAATAATCTAATTCAAACTTAACAAAATTTTATTAGTTCGAAGTGCCACTTTCCACTTGTCTATTTATATATACGAACCAATATACCAAGAAAATATACAAATATTACAAATGGTTCAAGAATATCAATGAAAGAATATATATATATATATATATATATATATATATATATATATATATATATATATATATATATATATATATATATCTATATATATATATATATATATTCTGCTATACATACGAAACCCATACATTGACTATTTGCAGATGATATGGGACCCGGCTGCTATATGAGGTCCGTATATGGGCTCCATATCGCCCTGCCATTCTGAATCATGTGTTTCGTCACAACACTGTACCAGACAAAATTTCATGAGGGCCCCACATATTCGTAATTTGTGTGATTTTGTATTCTTTAATTCAGCCGTGCGTCGTAACAACTGGTGCGCTGCATCTGAGAGCGTATATTATCGTATATTTTATATTTATTCCAACGATGATAAGAGGCCCATAAATCGTTCAACACTGTACTGGTTTTCGCCTCTCCAGAAACGTTCTTAACAGAAAGCACATACTGGCGTGAATTGTCATTTACTTTATTATTAAAAGCGTACCGATAGTGAAATAGAAATTTTCATAAATATTTTCTCATTTGATACTTAAATAGTTATTTACCATCAATGGTGTAGAACGAGTGAGGTAACAAATCTCCAATTCTCAAATCAATTTGTAAGTAAATACACATAAGAACAATGTAGTGAAACTCTAACCTACACTTCTTTCAGTATAAAAGTGGCTTGTGAATTACAACGAGTTAACAACAGTGGTTTTGTAATAGATTTCGCCCAGAAGGAAGGGTTGAGGTCGTTAATGAATATATAATTAATAGGGAACAAGATCAGTCAATACTAAACGACATTTCGAGTTCAGATAACTCAGTGACAAATAATGCTGAAACGAGTATGTCAGAAAATAATCCAATTTCTAAGAAAGTACGTATGTACAATTTGAACTTAAAATCAAACTTTATAGATTATTTCGCTTAGTGACAGTAGTTCGGAATATATACCTGACAGTCCAAGCATGTCTGATGTATCAATTTCTGTAGTTTGTTTCATTTGATTTATACAATGCAAGTTTGGAGTGTTTATTCCATACTAACTTCTTTGAGATCAAATATTTGAAAATATCGTGGAATAGGTCGATTTAAATGTTTTAAATGCATGTTTTTGATTCAAATATTTTATTCCAAAATCACCCCCCGCGCGGGGTAGCTATCCCCTTCAAAATGCAACAAGGCTCAAGTGATAGCTTATTTTATAGGAAATTTCTTTTCTATAGAGCAGTTTGGTGAAATCAATCAGTTTTTGTGTGAAGTAAGTCTAAAATCTGTGCGATTTCAAGTGCCTCCCCTACTATAACCTGTATTGTAGAATATTTGAGAGATTCCTTGATTTTTATTTTTGATGAGGGATACTCCTGTTAAAAAAAATTTATCCCAGATTCTAACCCCTGTGCGGGGTAGCTACTCTCTTAACATGAGTCGACTGATAGCTCATTTGATAGGGATTTCTTTTGTCTATTCAATGATTCATAGAATTTTGAATTCGCTCCAAATGTTTTTAAGGGGGGTAGCTACTCCGCTCAGAGATTGGTATCTAGGGTGAAATTTGTACACTAAAATTGTGCTTCATCAAAAATAAAATTGGTGTGGCTGAGAATTACCTCATACCACGAAAGAGTTAGTACATGGTTACACTTAAAATCGAACAGATTTTAGACATACATTTCTCAAAAGCTATTGAGCAAATTTAAATTTCTGAAAAATCGATGATGGAAGATGTTACTCTATGGTAATTTATCATTTTGATTATATGAGAGAATAACTATTTTGTTTTCATACAAATTTTATTAATAATAACGTGAAAACGTGACTATAGTTTCAACATCGTAGTGCCATTATCAAACAATAAGAAAATTATGAAGAAACCGATGAAACAGTTCAAGTATAAATAGAGTAGAGTAAAGTAGGGTTGAGATTAAGCGATCAACTGAAATTCCAAAAACAGATAGATCCTAGGAAAGTACAGTATTACATAGTAAACATATTTGTGAATCAGTGTGATTATAATTTAATATTCTGTGACGAAGCTTAAAATTTTGAAATATCATTTAATTTAGATCAGGCAGTAAATACGGATATTATATGTAATCTAAGATTGAACAGTTCATTATTTCAATAGATATGCGTGAGCTCCGAATGTATTTTCCGTGATTGTCACTTTTTTTTTTGTTTTGGAAAAGAAGTTTTTGTGTTTCCGTTCCGAAAAAGATGTTTTGAGTATTCCGTTTTGAAGAAGCAGTTTCAGTTTCCCGTTCCGAAGAAGAAGTGCAGTTTTCCATTCAGCAGAAGAATTTTCATTTTATGTTCCAAGTAAGATATTGCTATTCTGCGAAGTTCCCGACGAAGGAAATCGAAGTTTTAACGTCAGGTTAGGGTATCTTACCTTCGTACTAGATTTTTTTTTTCTCGTATGAATTCTCAGATGAGAATTGAAAAATGAAAGAATCATATTCTTTCATTTTTACCCGAAATTAGGGGGGGGGGATGTGACGAAGCTTAAAATTTTGAAATATCATTTAATTTAGATCAGGCAGTAAATACGGATATTACATGTAATCTCAGTTTGAACAGTTCATTATTTCAATAGATATGCGTGAGCTCCGGAAGTATATTCCGTGATCGTCACTTTTCTAAATTTCCGCAATTTTGAATAAGTGTAATTATTCAAATAAATGAATCGAATTCATGTCCGTTCAAAAATTGCATTCATCCCGATAAAATATGTTGCAAACACAGGGGTCAAGCAAGTTAACCCATCAAACTTTGAACAGCCTTATGCATAAAAAGGGCGAACAACCAAAAAACTCCGATAACACTTGTTTATTGTGCCGGGAGGAACTACTGGAGCATCATGTGCGCGAATTTAAATCTAAGAAGTAGCGTCACTTTTAAGCATTGTTCGGGACATAAGTAAAATACCCTCGGCTCAAAATAAGGAATTGGTGGATCGGACTTGACCAGAACCTCGCAAAACATATAAAAGCAGTGACCGATGAAAGATCGTTCTCTTTTGTGACTCTCTCTTTTGTGCCCTCTTTTGTGATCTTGATTTTCGATCAGTACAGTTGCTCTTTGGTGATTTTGATTTTCAAATATTACCTACCGTTGAAGTGAGATTAACATAGGAATCAGAGTGAATTAATTATCCGAGTTCCAGTCAGATTTAAACTGTGAATTAACAATAGTGTTCCGTTTAAGTGAATTGTTATATAAGGTAAATGATAGCTAGATAATTTATATTTTTGAGCATTACGATATATTGATTTCCGTAGTTTATGATTATTATTGTGATTGGTAACCGTTTGTATGATATTTGAGTTCCGTTGCTTTCGGTAATTTAAATTGTTATATTTGAGTTTATCCCGTCATAGGTCGGACCTGGCACGATTTGAATTCGCATTTGAATTGAAATATCCAAGTAATTGTATGGTATGTACAGAGTGTGTATGTTTGAACGACAGGGGCGTATTTGGGTATATTTGTGCACGCTGTGATCTACCGGAAGTAGAAGTTGGGGTGGTTGTGTGATTGAGAATCGTAATAATCCCCTATTCGTATGAGAAGTCTTCGGCCGTGGATGTAGGGGTTATTGCAGATACGACAGTTAGGGTTTGTGCACGCTGTGATCTACCGGAAGTATAAGCCCTAATTGGTCAGACTCTGAATCTGTAAAATGTACGAAATCTTACACTGTCATACAATTAACGGGAACCCCGTTGATAGCTAATACCAGGGTGGGTGTTATGACAGAATAAAGTCAATTAGAGTAATTAACCGAAAATATCGATTCTGATATCGTACGAGCGGAAAACTAGTGCAAGACAATATTTTCCGAACCGACCGAATTTTATAAACGTTTGATATATCGTAGTGTGTTTTGAACATTTCACGTATTATTGCTATCTAAATGATCTACCGTACACCGCTTATTACTCTAGGACCTGTGATTTGTATTTTCCGCAAATGACAATTGTGAATCATTTATCAACCGATTCCGTACCGTTGGATTGAATTTAAATACCGAACATATCGTGAAGTAGATATGTTGAAACAGTTTTCATATACCGTTTGAGCTTCATTACATTTTCCGTCTGGGTGAATAATTTTTATGAATAATACCGTTCAATTGCATTTATATTGATTATTCTGAAAGTGTACTTGTTATAATACTTATATATTTTAATATTTGAAATTCCCTGTTTTATTGAGTTATTTCTGCTCTATCTTCAAACAAGCTAAGTTTTAACAAGGTATCGATTGTAATTAAAGCCTACAATTTTGATACTGTTTTCTGCCCAATGGGCCCTGGTTTCACTTCACTTCAGCTACCCTAGGGACAAGGCTATCTATAGATAGCATAGTGACAAGCTTTGTGGAGAAGACCCTAGCAGAAGTCTTCTAAAAGGAGTAAACCTTCAGAAAAATCTGGCACCCGAGGATTTGAAATAAGCAGTTTACCGAAAAGTCGCAAGGTACTCGTCATAATTCTAAGAATCATTTAAATAGTGGTTTGAAAGACAGTACAGTATTACATAGTGAACAAGGTAACAATTTGTGAATTAGTGTGATTATAATTTAATATTCTAAGAATTATTTTAAGAGCGGTTTGAAAGACACATGAAAAGATCACTTTGATATAGGTCTAACTGATCATTGAGGATATTTTTATTAGAATTTTTGATACCTTTATGAAACTCCATTGATTCTAATGTACTGAATTTAAAACCTCTGGTTTGGTTATGTAAAATGATTAGGCTATCTGAATTAGGAAAATTATGACCAGTTTGTAAAAAATGATTAGCAAAGGTTGAGTCTGTTTTGTTGAGTCTATACGAGCGAAAATGTTCTTCGTATCTTAATTTGAAATTACGACAAGTTCTACCCATATGAAAATCATCACAGTCTGGGCAAATCATCTTATAAACTCCGGGTTTTCTATATTTATCGGTTATATCTGCGGCGTTGTATATAAAATGGCAAAATTTATTTTGAGGTTTGAAACTGATTTTAAAATTATGACGTTATAAAATGTTAGCAATATGTTCGCTTTCTGTACCGAAATATGTCAAAGAGATGAATTTGGTGGTAACATCCATGTGTTTTATACGCGAATAAATTTTATAGGAAGTTAATTATTGTTTTTTGCGATTTATTAGTTTAATCATTTGATCTACCGGAAAACCATTATTGATAACTATTCCTTTGATCGTGTTCAACTCAATAGTGAGGTGTTCTATTGACAATGATATCGAAAATGCTCTATGGATCATTGAGTGATATGCTGCTAATTTATGGCTACGAGGACTAAACGATGAGTTCGGAATAGCGAGGTCTGTACAAGTGGGATTCCTGTACATATTGAAGTTTATTTTATTATGGTCACGTATTAGTGTTAAATCCAAAAAGTTTATTGTTCTATCTTTTTCTGTTTCTAACGTGAATTCAATTTTTGGGTGAAGTTGGTTAATAAATGATACAAAGGAATTTAATTGTCTGGATGTGTCTTTGAAGAAGGCAAGTACATTATCTGATGATGCATGTAGCATTTCCGCTCGTTTGGACTCAACAAAACTGACTCAACCTTTGCTAATCATTTTTTTACAAACTGGTCATAATTTCCCTAATTTAGATAGCCTAAGCATTTTACATAACCAAACCAGAGGTTTTAAATTGAATACGTTAGAATCAATAGAGATTCATAAAGGTGTCAAAAATTCTATTAAAAATATCCTCAATGATGATTTAGACCTATGGCAAAGTGATCTTTTCATGTGTCTTTCAAACCGCTCTTAAAATAATTCTTAGAATATTAAATTATGATCACACTAATTCACAAATTGTTGCTATGTTGAAAATAAAAGTTCTTATACAAAATAATTATTCAAAAAAGTTACAGAAATATTAGACGTTTCTGTTGTTTACTAAAATAAGTATATGAATAATGTTGAGAAAAATGAGTTTTTTAGTTAAAAAATTCCTTATTAGTTCAGAAATTTTTCTAAAAACATTCTTTTAAAAAGATTTTACATCCAAAAAATTTGTTCGAATTTCACGTTTTCATTTTGTTTGTTTCATAGAAATAAAGCTATATTGTCAAAATTTTTGTTTTGTAATTACCATTTCTTTGATCCCAGAAATTATAGATTTGCGTAATCTGCCTTATTTCGTTGTATTGAGTCGTTTAATCATGTGAATGATACAAACTCTTCCATTAAACACTCATAAGCTAGGTGGCAACATTGCAAAGTCTAGTATCCACCGCAACATGGAAATAATATACATTTTGGGGCTCACATAGTCGACAAAATGTACAGAAAATACACATGAACGGTATTGCTATTTGAAAGGGACTATTATATATGTCATAGTGAAATCTCTGAAAAAGTCTTGTAACTAATCCACAGTGGCTACATCACTACATAACAGGTTTCTTCAAATATACTTTAATCTAAACTAATATATTTCGTCTCTTTCTGGTGGGCTCCAGAAGTATGCATATTAGAGGGGCTCCCAATGTATGGGTGGATGTATATATATATATATATATATATATATATATATATATATATATATATATATATATATATATATATATATATATATATATATATATATTATTCGATATTATTATTAGGTATGCGGTCAGAGGATGCTGAATTAATACTCAATTATTTTAAATTTCTCAATATTTCGTCATATATTCAAGACTTCTTCAGGAGACACTACAATAAACATAATAAAACAATTTAAAAACTTAAGTAAGTCATTAACTAGAAACAAATTAAAATTACTTACAAAATATTAGAGGTTCATGTGATAGTTCAACATTTATGTTGATGTTGCATTATTAATAGTTGTCAAACGGTGTAAATCAGTTAGGTACGAAGCAGTCGATGATTCAACAGAAAATGCGAAGCAAATGAAATTAACAGAGATAACACATCTGTGTGTCGTTTGTTATGGAGTTTTTTTTATTAATTCGTTCATTTTTTTGTTGATATCAACATAATCGAAACAAACTTATTGCCACAGTTGGAAACAAATTTGAATTGAACTATACAGAGGTTTCAGAAAGATACATTAACAAAAAACCTTACATTTGTTTTAAAATATTGCAATAAATGTCACTCAGTTTGTTGGTATCTGTCTTTTTATTGTTTGTTGTTTTGTTTATGTGACACATCTCAAGAAATAACCTATTTTTATAATTGTTGACCTTTTCTAATATTTCAACAGTAGAATAATCAAAATTATGACCTGTATTTGAGCAATGTTCAACCACAGCACATGTTTTTTTTCCCAAACGACTATCACTTTTGTGTTGAGTTAAGCGTTGTTTTAACCATTGTCCAGTTTGACCCACATAACAACCAACGCAATCATGACAACAAATTTTGTATATTACATTACTTTCAAACAAAAGTTGATTTTTATCCTTCACTTTTGAAAATAATTGACGATTTGTTATAAGATTGTATCTAGTAATTTTTATGTTATCAAAATTTTTGAAAAGACTTATAACACTTTGAGATAAAACCATCAATGTATCGTATTTTTTGATAGATTATTTTTTGTTCCACCGTGTCATCTATAGGGCCATCAAAAAAATTTGAGTTATATATAAGTTTTTTTTAAATAGATTTGGGGTAGCCGTTGTTAAGAAAAATGTGATACATTTTGCTTAAGTTTTTCTTTAAGAAACTTGGATCACTAATGTGTGTCACTCTATCTTTTATAGCAATTATAGTGTTATATCTTTGTTTAGGTGGATGATTTGAAAAATAATTCAAAAATCTGTCTGATGCAGTAGTCTTTTGATACCAGTCTAATATTATTTTGTTGTCTGCACTTCTTATTAGTTTCGTATCTAGGAAAGGTACACTATTATTTTGTTCTACTTCAATGGTGAATTGTAGATTTATATTGTAGGAATTGAAAATATCTAAAGTAGTATGAATTGAATCACATGGTACTGACGTAATTATGTCATCTACATATTTGAAAATGAAAGGCACCTTAAAAGGTAATTTTTCTATAACATTATCCAATACATAATCCAAAACAATAGTTGCTAAAATCGGACTAATAGGTGAACCCATCGGAGTACCGAAAATCTGTCTATAAATTCTATTATTAAAACTGAAGTAAGTATTATCAAAAATAAATTTTATGAGTTTCAAAAAATTATCTTCAGATAATGCTGTGTAATCATTGATTTCATCCCACTTTAAATTTGATATTTTTATGACCAAATCCAACGGGATATTTGTGAACAGAGAAACTACATCTAATGATATTAATACATAGTTATCAGGCAATTGAAATCCTTTTATTTGATTTACAAAACAAAAAGTATCCTTTATATTGTAGTATTGTCCTTGAATGAAAATAATAAAATATCAGCTAAAAATTTGGATATATTATAAGTGGTTGCATTGATTGAAATGACAATTGGCCGTAATGGACAATTGTCTTTGTGAATTTTGGGTAAGCAATACAATTTTGGGAAAATAGAATTATAAATAATTAGTTTTTTATATTCTATATCATTTAGTTGTTTTTCTGATTTCAAAGTTTTTATTAAAGTGTTATATGAATTTTGGACTGATGTAGTTGGATCTTTTTTTATTTCTGAGTAAGTAAAAGAATCCATTAAAAGCAGTTCAGTTTTCTCTAAATAATCTGTTTTATTCATTGCTACTGTACAACCTCCTTTATCTGCTTTAGCAATGAATAAAACAGATTATTTAGAGAAAACTGAACTGCTTTTAATGGATTCTTTTACTTACTCAGAAATAAAAAAAGATCCAACTATATCAGTCCAAAATTCATATAACACTTTAATAAAAACTTTGAAATCAGAAAAACAACTAAATGATATAGAATATAAAAAACTAATTATTTATAATTCTATTTGCCCAAAATTGTATTGTTTACCCAAAATTCACAAAGACAATTGTCCATTACGGCCAATTGTCAGTTCAAATAGATCTATGATCTAACCTCAAAATGATTATTTCGATTTATCTTTGTTTACAAAGTTATAATCTACAATCTTTCTTCCAGATTTACAGACAGATAATAATACAATGGAGAAATAATAAATAAACTTACGTTTAGTTCATATCCAAGAATATGTTTAAAATGTAGGCAATGTTCACTTGGCTTGATTTTCTTATTAATTTGATAATTCACTTTACCCGTAGGTATACAATTTCTCTGCTATAAACAAATCACAGGTAAGCAATGTGGTTACTTCTTTAGAAATCAGGAACTGTTGATAATTGTTAACTTGTCTTATTCTTTTTCAAAAGATATAAAACCTCAAATGATGTATTGGAACGTTGTCGAAGACTAACTATTATTCGATGCTACTTGTGAATTATGGTTATAATAACTTTTAAAAACTTTGTTCGAAGACTGGGAACACTACTTGACTTGTATAAATCACTTATTTGCTTCGGTTACTTTCAACCTTACGAAGCTACTGGAACACTTGGGTTCACCGATGTTTATCCAATAATCTAAGGTTATGGAAATCTTTTGAGTAGCTTGAGTATCTTGACTCTTCAGATGTTGATGGCTAACTGACTTGACTTGATCTTCAGAATCCTTTTATAGGCCTTCAAAACCGACGCTAAGTATTTTCAAAATTAACCAATGAGGTGCTTAGTTTACCTATCAAGAATGCTTTGTTGATTGTTGCAAACTGACAGAACTATTACATTGTTACTAATCTGACGTCTATAAAATTGCATCGACCAATCAGAATTTAGTATTCTTTAAATTTTTAATTATTGGGGATTTTCATCTTATTTTAAATGATAATGATTCCTTCTTTTTAAATTCATATTGCCTACATTTTTCCATACACTTTGGTATAAGATAATCTATGATTGGGTTATTGTTAATATGATTATTCCTATAATTATTATAAATTTGACAGTTGCCATTATTAAAAACTAATACATAATATAACATATAAATAACATTTCTTTAACATTATATAATTCGAATTTACTAATCCTAACTTATATCTACAGCATTTTTCAATAGTTTGTGCTATCTCATGATAGTTTTTGTAATCATTTCAATTATGATTTCTGCCTTCGTAACACTGTACGTTTATTCACTTTCACTGAAGTTCTTGTTTTACACTTTTATTCTAATTACATTGTCGTTTATTATGTTTTACATTGTTCATTATATTATACTAACTATTATTCAACTTTTAACATTGTATTTAATTCCATATAATATCTTTTTATTGATCTTTTCTGATTTTCAATGTTCGGTAAGTTCTAATTTTATCATTTTATTGTTTAGGAAATGAAATCATAACAATATATATCTTCGGAATCCGAAAAACAGAATTCCTCTAGAATGCCAGGGAGTGTACAGGGGCCATGTAGTAATTGTGAGAAGACATACATCGGACAGACCAACAGACGCATTGATGTGCGGAAGACTGAACATGCAAACGCTGTGTCGAGAAACGAAACCATGTCTTCTCTAGCTGAACATGTAAGAAATACTGGCCATATGATCAACTTAGCGGCACAAAGACTCTAGCCAACATTGAACGCTTCTACACCAGAATAACCAGGGAGGCAATAGAGATCGAGAAACGTACACATAGTCTTAACAAACGAGATGACGGACTAAGATTACCAGCAACACGGAAATCCGCTTTAGAAAGTCGGAAGATACAACCAAAAACAAGAGAGAACGTGGTATTCAGTGCACGTGCAACAGGTCACGGAAACTTTCCGGCTGATTCCAGCGTCGAAATGACGTCATCCAAACGTGTAGAAATCAACCAAGCGTGAAATAGTTCGAGATTACAAAGGTCAAGCATAACGGGGGATATAAATACAGGTCCCTCCAAGTAAGAGTCAGTTCGCCTAGATCTTCCAGACTCTACGGTCGAATCATCTAAAGATAGCAAATGAGACTTTGCCGAAACGTCGTGAAATTGGTCCTTTTGAGGACCGAAACCACACAACGCGGATCAATACCCGAGAATCCAATTCTACATATATATATATATATATATATATATATATATATATATACATATATATATATATATATATATATATATATATATATATATATATATATATATATATATATATATATATTCTTTTATTGATATTCTTGAACCATTTGTAATATTTGTATGCTTTCTTGGTATATTGGTTCGTATATATACTGAAAATAAAATGAAATAAAAATTCTTTTTGACGTTTCGACAATGTTTATTGCCTTTATCAAAATGTGAATCAGTGTTTCCATGTAATTTAGAAAAGAATAGATGATTTCGATTAATGAAATGCGTCTGCAGCCGACTTGTGTTTTAAGATCCAATTAAAACTGCAGAAAACATTGGATCGGTTGTGTGTGAAAGAGTTATGTATGGCTAATTACAATTTGAAATGGATTGAATTTGATTAAATACAAGACATTCTAAGATTGTACAATTATAAATATCTATGATTATTGTATGAATTAGTTATTCTATGATAAACACTCTATCCACATATATTATAATCAACTATACAAGTTTAAGATAATTCTATGGAATTTTAACCTCAAAATTGTTACTCATAGTGTCATAGTTAAACAATACGTTATCTTTTTTAGGTTGAATTTTGAATAGACATTTACAAATGTCAGATATTAAGAGGTTTAAATACTTTCAATTGAAGATAAGCATTATCTAAGTACTCACTATTGAGAATGATGTGATCATCATTGATTTTTGAAAATTTTGGTATTATTCTTAAACTTTATAGTCGTAATAAGTATATTTTCCTATTTTCCCTTCTGATTGGCAAAAGTATTCATCATCTTTGAGAACGTTTTCAATAAATGGACGGTGTAGAATCCATAATTTTCTTCAATTTTCTTATAAAAAGCCATGATTCTTTTGATGTATGTATACTGATGTTGAGAGTAGTGTATTCTCAAAGATGATGAATACTTTTGCCAGAGTCCAATGGGCAGAAAACAGTATCAGAATTGTAGGCTTTAATTACAATTGATACCTGGTTAAAACTTAGCTCGTTAAAGATGGAGCAGAAATAATTTAATAAAACAGGGAATTCCAAATATTAAAATATATAATGATTTTAATAAGTACACTTTCAGAATAATCAATTTAAATGCAATTGAACGGTATTATTTCACAAAATTACACCCAGACGGGAAAATGTAATGAAGCTCAAACGGTAAATGAAAACTCTTTCAAGATATCTACTCTACGATAAGTTCGGTAACTAAATTCAATTCAGCGGTACGGGATCGGTTGATAAATGATTCAGAATGATCAATTTGCGGAAAAGTACGAATCAAACAGGTCCTAGCTTAATGAACGGTATTCGGTAAATTTTAGATAGCAGCACTAATAAATGAAATGTTCAAATCACACTACGATATATTCGGTTATTAATTCGGTTGGTTCGGAAAATACTGTTTGCACTAGTTTTCCGATTGTACGATATCAGATTTTAGTATTTTTCGGTTAATTACTCTAATTGAGTTTATTCTGTCACCTCACCCACCCTTGTACTAACTTTCACGGAGCGCCCGGTAATTGTATGGCAGTGTAGATTTCATATACTTTACAGATTCAGAATCTAGACAATTAGGGCTTATACTTCCGGTACAGGCACAGCGTGCACAAGCCTAACTATCGTATCTGCAATAATTCCTATATCCACGGCCGAGGACTTCTCATAGTATTAAGGGAATTATTACGATTCTCAATCACACAACCACCCCCAGCTTATACTTCCGGTACAGGCACAGTGTGCACAAGCCGTTGGCGGTTTGGTCGTCTATGGTATACTTATACTTCCGGTACAGGCACGGCGTGCACAAATATACCAAAGACGCCCCTGTCGTTCAATATACACACTCTGTACACACTATACAATTACTTGAATATTGGAATTCACGCGCGAATTCAAATCGTGCGCGATTCGCCCTATGACGGGATAAACTCAAATTCACCAATTCAAATTACTGAATACTACGGAACTCAGGTATCGTACAAACGTTTACGAATTACAATAATAATCATAAATTACGGAAATCAATATATCGTAATGCCCAAAATATAACTATTTGCTATCAATTACCTTTTGTAAAATTCACAAACACAAACGGAACACTATTGTTACTTCACAGCTTTTTAAATCTGACTCAAACTCGGATAAATTCAAAAACACAAGAGATACTGTACGGCTTGAAACTTGAAATAACAAAAGAGAGCGATCTTTCGGCTGTCACGACTTTTATACCTTTCCCGAGGTTCTGGACAGGTCTGCTCCACCAATTCCCTTATTTTGTGCCGAGGGTTTTTACTTATGCCCCGAACAATGTTTAAAAGTGACGCTACTTTTTAGATCTAAAATTCGCGCACATGATGCTCCGGTAGTTCCTCTCGGCGGACTAAGCGAGTGTTATCGGAGTTTTTTTGGTTGTTCGCCTTTTTTTATACATAAGGTTGCACAAAGTTTGGTGCCTTAACTGGCCAGACCCCGGTTTTTGCAACATATTTTATCGGAATGAAATACAATTTTAGAACGGGCATGAATTAGATTCATCTATTTGAATAATTATAGTTATTTGAAATTGTGGAGATTTAGAAAAGTGACAATCACGGAATACACGTTCGGAATTCATTCATATCTATTGAAATAATGAAATGTCCAAACTGAAATTACATGTAACATCCGTATTTATTGCCTGATCTAAATTAAATAATCTTTCGAAATTTAAGCTTCGTTACATTATGTAAAACAGCTATAAATACATAGATTTTATATTATATATATATATATATATATATATATAACTTAAGAGATATAGAATTAAATTTTCTGAATTATGAAGATAACTTAGATAATTTAACATAGGATTATATATATATATATATATATATATATATATATATATATATATATATATTTGTATGCTTTCTTGGTATATTGGTTCGTATATATACTGAAAATAAAATGAAATAAAAATTCTTTTTGACGTTTCGACAATGTTTATTGCCTTTATCAAAATGTGAATCAGTGTTTCCATGTAATTTAGAAAAGAATAGATGATTTCGATTAATGAAATGCGTCTGCAGCCGACTTGTGTTTTAAGATCCAATTAAAACTGCAGAAAACATTGGATCGGTTGTGTGTGAAAGAGTTATGTATGGCTAATTACAATTTGAAATGGATTGAATTTGATTAAATACAAGACATTCTAAGATTGTACAATTATAAATATCTATGATTATTGTATGAATTAGTTATTCTATGATAAACACTCTATCCACATATATTATAATCAACTATACAAGTTTAAGATAATACTATGGAAATTTAACCTCAAAATTGTTACTCATAGTGTCATAGTTAAACAATACGTTATCTTTTTAAGGTTGAATTTTGAATAGACATTTACAAATGTCAGATATTAAGAGGTTTAAATACTTTCAATTGAAGATAAGCATTATCTAAGTACTCACTATTGAGAATGATGTGATCATCATTGATTTTTGAAAATTTTGGTATTATTCTTAAACTTTATAGTCGTAATAAGTATATTTTCCTATTTTCCCTTCTGATTGGCAAAAGTATTCATCATCTTTGAGAACGTTTTCAATAAATGGACGGTGTAGAATCCATAATTTCCTTCAATTTTCTTATAAAAAGCCATGATTCTTATGATGTATGTATACTGATGTTGAGAGTAGTGTATTCTCAAAGATGATGAATACTTTTGCCAATCAGAAGGGAAAATAGGAAAATATACTTATTACGACTATAAAGTTTAAGAATAATACCAAAATTTTCAAAAATCAATGATGATCACATCATTCTCAATAGTGAGTACTTAGATAATGCTTATCTTCAATTGAAAGTATTGAAACCTCTTAATATCTGACATTTGTAAATGTCTATTCAAAATTCAACCTACAAAAGATAACGTATTGTTTAACTATGACACTATGAGTAACAATTTTGAGGTTAAAATTCCATAGAATTATCTTAAACTTGTATAGTTGATTATAATATATGTGGATAGAGTGTTTATCATAGAATAACTAATTCATACAATAATCATAGATATTTATAATTGTACAATCTTAGAATGTCTTGTATTTAATCAAATTCGATCCATTTCAAATTGTAATTAGCCATACATAACTCTTTCACACACAACCGATCCAATGTTTTCTGCAGTTTTAATTGAATCTTAAAACACAAGTCGGCTGCAGACGCATTTCATTAATCGAAATCATCTATTCTTTTCTAAATTACATGGAAACACTGATTCACATTTTGATAAAGGCAATAAACATTGTCGAAACGTCAAAAAGAATTTTTATTTCATTTTATTTTCAGTATATATACGAACCAATATACCAAGAAAGCATACAAATATATATATATATAAGAGATATAGAATTAAATTTTCTGAATTATGAAGATAACTTAGATAATTTAACATAGGATTATAAAGATGAATAAACGTAAAAGATTGAACCATAGGCGGGATTCGAACCCACATTTCTGGATTTCTAGTCCAGGGTGTTTACCAATTACACCACTTCGGTCCTGTTAGATTTTTATATTTTTGTAAATATAAACCTCTGAAAGGATAGTAGATCATTGATGAACACAATGCGATTCGATGCCCTACCATAGATCAACTATTCACGCACATTCATCTGAAGTTCAGTCGTTTTTTGAAGTAAGGATTGTAGGTTAGTACTGCTATGGTTGGCAGTTACTTGACATTTCTTATTCAAATGACAGCATCCCGGTTCTTATATATTTCAATAGAACTGACTGAGAATTGTTCTGGTTAATTATAAACAAGTTTTAAAGTTTCTTTGCCTAATTGGCCACTATCGTGTATGTAACTTAAGAGATATAGAATTAAATTTTCTGAATTATGAAGATAACTTAGATAATTTAACATAGGATTATAAAGATGAATAAACGTAAAAGATTGAACCATAGGCGGGATTCGAACCCACATTTCTGGATTTCTAGTCCAGGGTGTTTACCAATTACACCACTTCGGTCCTGTTAGATTTTTATATTTTTGTAAATATAAACCTCTGAAAGGATAGTAGATCATTGATGAACACAATGCGATTCGATGCCCTACCATAGATCAACTATTCACGCACATTCATCTGAAGTTCAGTCGTTTTTTGAAGTAAGGATTGTAGGTTAGTACTGCTATGGTTGGCAGTTACTTGACATTTCTTATTCAAATGACAGCATCCCGGTTCTTATATATTTCAATAGAACTGACTGAGGATTGTTCTGGTTAATTATAAACAAGTTTTAAAGTTTCTTTGCCTAATTGGCCACTATCGTGTATGTAACTTAAGAGATATAGAATTAAATTTTCTGAATTATGAAGATAACTTAGATAATTTAACATAGGATTATAAAGATGAATAAACGTAAAAGATTGAACCATAGGCGGGATTCGAACCCACATTTCTGGATTTCTAGTCCAGGGTGTTTACCAATTACACCACTTTGGTCCTGTTAGATTTTTATATTTTTGTAAATATAAACCTCTGAAAGGATAGTAGATCATTGATGAACACAATGCGATTCGATGCCCTACCATAGATCAACTATTCACGCACATTCATCTGAAGTTCAGTCGTTTTTTGAAGTAAGGATTGTAGGTTAGTACTACAATCCTTACTTCAAAAAACGACTGAACTTCAGATGAATGTGCGTGAATAGTTGATCTATGGTAGGGCATCGAATCGCATTGTGTTCATCAATGATCTACTATCCTTTCAGAGGTTTATATTTACAAAAATATAAAAATCTAACAGGACCGAAGTGGTGTAATTGGTAAACACCCTGGACTAGAAATCCAGAAATGTGGGTTCGAATCCCGCCTATGGTTCAATCTTTTACGTTTATTCATCTTTATAATCCTATGTTAAATTATCTAAGTTATCTTCATAATTCAGAAAATTTAATTCTATATCTCTTAAGTTACATACACGATAGTGGCCAATTAGGCAAAGAAACTTTAAAACTTGTTTATAATTAACCAGAACAATTCTCAGTCAGTTCTATTGAAATATATAAGAACCGGGATGCTGTCATTTGAATAAGAAATGTCAAGTAACTGCCAACCATAGCAGTACTAACCTACAATCCTTACTTCAAAAAACGACTGAACTTCAGATGAATGTGCGTGAATAGTTGATCTATGGTAGGGCATCGAATCGCATTGTGTTCATCAATGATCTACTATCCTTTCAGAGGTTTATATTTACAAAAATATAAAAATCTAACAGGACCGAAGTGGTGTAATTGGTAAACACCCTGGACTAGAAATCCAGAAATGTGGGTTCGAATCCCGCCTATGGTTCAATCTTTTACGTTTATTCATCTTTATAATCCTATGTTAAATTATCTAAGTTATCTTCATAATTCAGAAAATTTAATTCTATATCTCTTAAGTTACATACACGATAGTGGCCAATTAGGCAAAGAAACTTTAAAACTTGTTTATAATTAACCAGAACAATTCTCAGTCAGTTCTATTGAAATATATAAGAACCGGGATGCTGTCATTTGAATAAGAAATGTCAAGTAACTGCCAACCATAGCAGTACTAACCTACAATCCTTACTTCAAAAAACGACTGAACTTCAGATGAATGTGCGTGAATAGTTGATCTATGGTAGGGCATCGAATCGCATTGTGTTCATCAATGATCTACTATCCTTTCAGAGGTTTATATTTACAAAAATATAAAAATCTAACAGGACCGAAGTGGTGTAATTGGTAAACACCCTGGACTAGAAATCCAGAAATGTGGGTTCGAATCCCGCCTATGGTTCAATCTTTTACGTTTATTCATCTTTATAATCCTATGTTAAATTATCTAAGTTATCTTCATAATTCAGAAAATTTAATTCTATATCTCTTAAGTTACATACACGATAGTGGCCAATTAGGCAAAGAAACTTTAAAACTTGTTTATAATTAACCAGAACAATTCTCAGTCAGTTCTATTGAAATATATAAGAACCGGGATGCTGTCATTTGAATAAGAAATGTCAAGTAACTGCCAACCATAGCAGTACTAACCTACAATCCTTACTTCAAAAAACGACTGAACTTCAGATGAATGTGCGTGAATAGTTGATCTATGGTAGGGCATCGAATCGCATTGTGTTCATCAATGATCTACTATCCTTTCAGAGGTTTATATTTACAAAAATATAAAAATCTAACAGGACCGAAGTGGTGTAATTGGTAAACACCCTGGACTAGAAATCCAGAAATGTGGGTTCGAATCCCGCCTATGGTTCAATCTTTTACGTTTATTCATCTTTATAATCCTATGTTAAATTATCTAAGTTATCTTCATAATTCAGAAAATTTAATTCTATATCTCTTAAGTTACATACACGATAGTGGCCAATTAGGCAAAGAAACTTTAAAACTTATATATATATATATATATATATATATATATATATATATATATAAACAAGTTTAAAGTTTCTTTGCCTAATTGGCCACTATCGTGTATGTAACTTAAGAGATATAGAATTAAATTTTCTGAATTATGAAGATAACTTAGATAATTTAACATAGGATTATAAAGATGAATAAACGTAAAAGATTGAACCATAGGCGGGATTCGAACCCACATTTCTGGATTTCTAGTCCAGGGTGTTTACCAATTACACCACTTCGGTCCTGTTAGATTTTTATATTTTTGTAAATATAAACCTCTGAAAGGATAGTAGATCATTGATGAACACAATGCGATTCGATGCCCTACCATAGATCAACTATTCACGCACATTCATCTGAAGTTCAGTCGTTTTTTGAAGTAAGGATTGTAGGTTAGTACTGCTATGGTTGGCAGTTACTTGACATTTCTTATTCAAATGACAGCATCCCGGTTCTTATATATTTCAATAGAACTGACTGAGAATTGTTCTGGTTAATTATAAACAAGTTTAAAGTTTCTTTGCCTAATTGGCCACTATCGTGTATGTAACTTAAGAGATATAGAATTAAATTTTCTGAATTATGAAGATAACTTAGATAATTTAACATAGGATTATAAAGATGAATAAACGTAAAAGATTGAACCATAGGCGGGATTCGAACCCACATTTCTGGATTTCTAGTCCAGGGTGTTTACCAATTACACCACTTCGGTCCTGTTAGATTTTTATATTTTTGTAAATATAAACCTCTGAAAGGATAGTAGATCATTGATGAACACAATGCGATTCGATGCCCTACCATAGATCAACTATTCACGCACATTCATCTGAAGTTCAGTCGTTTTTTGAAGTAAGGATTGTAGGTTAGTACTGCTATGGTTGGCAGTTACTTGACATTTCTTATTCAAATGACAGCATCCCGGTTCTTATATATTTCAATAGAACTGACTGAGAATTGTTCTGGTTAATTATAAACAAGTTTAAAGTTTCTTTGCCTAATTGGCCACTATCGTGTTTGTAACTTAAGAGATATAGAATTAAATTTTCTGAATTATGAAGATAACTTAGATAATTTAACATAGGATTATAAAGATGAATAAACGTAAAAGATTGAACCATAGGCGGGATTCGAACCCACATTTCTGGATTTCCAGTCCAGGGTGTTTACCAATTACACCACTTCGGTCCTGTTAGATTTTTATATTTTTGTAAATATAAACCTCTGAAAGGATAGTAGATCATTGATGAACACAATGCGATTCGATGCCCTACCATAGATCAACTATTCACGCAATTCATCTGAAGTTCAGTCGTTTTTTGAAGTAAGGATTGTAGGTTAGTACTGCTATGGTTGGCAGTTACTTGACATTTCTTATTCAAATGACAGCATCCCGGTTCTTATATATTTCAATAGAACTGACTGAGAATTGTTCTGGTTAATTATAAACAAGTTTAAAGTTTCTTTGCCTAATTGGCTACTATCGTGTATGTAACTTAAGAGATATAGAATTAAATTTTCTGAATTATGAAGATAACTTAGATAATTTAACATAGGATTATAAAGATGAATAAACGTAAAAGATTGAACCATAGGCGGGATTCGAACCCACATTTCTGGATTTCCAGTCCAGGGTGTTTACCAATTACACCACTTCGGTCCTGTTAGATTTTTATATTTTTGTAAATATAAACCTCTGAAAGGATAGTAGATCATTGATGAACACAATGCGATTCGATGCCCTACCATAGATCAACTATTCACGCACATTCATCTGAAGTTCAGTCGTTTTTTGAAGTAAGGATTGTAGGTTAGTACTGCTATGGTTGGCAGTTACTTGACATTTCTTATTCAAATGACAGCATCCCGGTTCTTATATATTTCAATAGAACTGACTGAGAATTGTTCTGGTTAATTATAAACAAGTTTAAAGTTTCTTTGCCTAATTGGCCACTATCGTGTATGTAACTTAAGAGATATAGAATTAAATTTTCTGAATTATGAAGATAACTTAGATAATTTAATAATTTATGTTAAATTATCTAAGTTATCTTCATAATTCAGAACATTTAATTCTATATCTCTTAAGTTACATACACGATAGTGGCCAATTAGGCAAAGAAACTTTAAACTTGTTTATAATTAACCAGAACAATTCTCAGTCAGTTCTATTGAAATATATAAGAACCGGGATGCTGTCATTTGAATAAGAAATGTCAAGTAACTGCCAACCATAGCAGTACTAACCTACAATCCTTACTTCAAAAAACGACTGAACTTCAGATGAATGTGCGTGAATAGTTGATCTATGGTAGGGCATCGAATCGCATTGTGTTCATCAATGATCTACTATCCTTTCAGAGGTTTATATTTACAAAAATATAAAAATCTAACAGGACCGAAGTGGTGTAATTGGTAAACACCCTGGACTAGAAATCCAGAAATGTGGGTTCGAATCCCGCCTATGGTTCAATCTTTTACGTTTATTCATCTTTATAATCCTATGTTAAATTATCTAAGTTATCTTCATAATTCAGAAAATTTAATTCTATATCTCTTAAGTTACATACACGATAGTGGCCAATTAGGCAAAGAAACTTTAAACTTGTTTATAATTAACCAGAACAATTCTCAGTCAGTTCTATTGAAATATATAAGAACCGGGATGCTGTCATTTGAATAAGAAATGTCAAGTAACTGCCAACCATAGCAGTACTAACCTACAATCCTTACTTCAAAAAACGACTGAACTTCAGATGAATGTGCGTGAATAGTTGATCTATGGTAGGGCATCGAATCGCATTGTGTTCATCAATGATCTACTATCCTTTCAGAGGTTTATATTTACAAAAATATAAAAATCTAACAGGACCGAAGTGGTGTAATTGGTAAACACCCTGG
The DNA here is from genome assembly GCA_958510875.1 of Endomychus coccineus. NCBI lineage: Eukaryota > Metazoa > Arthropoda > Insecta > Coleoptera > Endomychidae > Endomychus > Endomychus coccineus. The sequence continues at coordinate 155,080,652 of OY294067.1, read as the reverse complement.
ACTAGAAATCCAGAAATGTGGGTTCGAATCCCGCCTATGGTTCAATCTTTTACGTTTATTCATCTTTATAATCCTATGTTAAATTATCTAAGTTATCTTCATAATTCAGAAAATTTAATTCTATATCTCTTAAGTTATATATATATATATATATATAATATAAAATCTATGTATTTATAGCTGTTTCACATAATGTAACGAAGCTTAAATTTCGAAAGATTATTTAATTTAGATCAGGCAATAAATACGGATGTTACATGTAATTTCAGTTTGGACATTTCATTATTTCAATAGATATGAATGAATTCCGAACGTGTATTCCGTGATTGTCACTTTTCTAAATCTCCACAATTTCAAATAACTATAATTATTCAAATAGATGAATCTAATTCATGCCCGTTCTAAAATTGTATTTCATTCCGATAAAATATGTTGCAAAAACCGGGGTCTGGCCAGTTAAGGCACCAAACTTTGTGCAACCTTATGTATAAAAAAAGGCGAACAACCAAAAAAACTCCGATAACACTCGCTTAGTCCGCCGAGAGGAACTACCGGAGCATCATGTGCGCGAATTTTAGATCTAAAAAGTAGCGTCACTCTTAAACATTGTTCGGGGCATAAGTAAAAACCCTCGGCACAAAATAAGGGAATTGGTGGAGCAGACCTGTCCAGAACCTCGGGAAAGGTATAAAAGTCGTGACAGCCGAAAGATCGCTCTCTTTTGTTATTTCAAGTTTCAAGCCGTACAGTATCTCTTGTGTTTTTGAATTTATCCGAGTTTGAGTCAGATTTAAAAAGCTGTGAAGTAACTATAGTGTTCCGTTTGTGTTTGTGAATTTTACAAAAGGTAATTGATAGCAAATAGTTATATTTTGGGCATTACGATATATTGATTTCCGTAATTTATGATTATTATTGTAATTCGTAAACGTTTGTACGATACCTGAGTTCCGTAGTATTCAGTAATTTGAATTGGTGAATTTGAGTTTATCCCGTCATAGGGCGAATCGCGCACGATTTGAATTCGCGCGTGAATTCCAATATTCAAGTAATTGTATAGTGTGTACAGAGTGTGTATATTGAACGACAGGGGCGTCTTTGGTATATTTGTGCACGCCGTGCCTGTACCGGAAGTATAAGTATACCATAGACGACCAAACCGCCAACGGCTTGTGCACACTGTGCCTGTACCGGAAGTATAAGCTGGGGGTGGTTGTGTGATTGAGAATCGTAATAATTCCCTTAATACTATGAGAAGTCCTCGGCCGTGGATATAGGAATTATTGCAGATACGATAGTTAGGCTTGTGCACGCTGTGCCTGTACCGGAAGTATAAGCCCTAATTGTCTAGATTCTGAATCTGTAAAGTATATGAAATCTACACTGCCATACAATTACCGGGCGCTCCGTGAAAGTTAGTACAAGGGTGGGTGAGGTGACAGAATAAACTCAATTAGAGTAATTAACCGAAAAATACTAAAATCTGATATCGTACAATCGGAAAACTAGTGCAAACAGTATTTTCCGAACCAACCGAATTAATAACCGAATATATCGTAGTGTGATTTGAACATTTCATTTATTAGTGCTGCTATCTAAAATTTACCGAATACCGTTCATTAAGCTAGGACCTGTTTGATTCGTACTTTTCCGCAAATTGATCATTCTGAATCATTTATCAACCGATCCCGTACCGCTGAATTGAATTTAGTTACCGAACTTATCGTAGAGTAGATATCTTGAAAGAGTTTTCATTTACCGTTTGAGCTTCATTACATTTTCCCGTCTGGGTGTAATTTTGTGAAATAATACCGTTCAATTGCATTTAAATTGATTATTCTGAAAGTGTACTTATTAAAATCATTATATATTTTAATATTTGGAATTCCCTGTTTTATTAAATTATTTCTGCTCCATCTTTAACGAGCTAAGTTTTAACCAGGTATCAATTGTAATTAAAGCCTACAATTCTGATACTGTTTTCTGCCCATTGGACTCTGGTTATACTTCACTGTAGCTACCCCAGGGACAAGGCTATCTTTAGATAGCATAGTGACAAGCCTTGTGGTGAAGATCCTAGCAGAAGTCTTCAAAAGGAGTAAACCTTTGGGAAAAATCTGGCGCCCGAGGATTTGAAATCAGCACTTTACCGAAAAGTCGCAAGGTACACGTTATAATAGATATTATAAATACATACATGGATAGCACATCAGGGATTTTCATTGACTCCAACATATGGAACAGCACACAAGTGGCAAAACATCGTTCTAGCCATAAGAGTACATGTTACTGTAATCTATCATATTATGTTGTTTTCGAAAGAAAATAGCAATATTTTGATACAGAAAACTTCTTTAGTGTTTTGTTCTTTAGTTGTGATTAGTTGTTTGGCTTTTTACTTCCGTTTATCAAATGATATTGTGTAATAACTCTTCGACGACAATAAGGTTATAATAGTGAAGTGTGTGATTAATTAGTCTTCTTGAATACTTTTAATAAATCTAAGATATAACAATGGTGAAATCGTGTTCCGCATTTAGATGTGCAAATCGGTATCATAAAGGAGGACCTAGTTTTCACTGTTATTTACAAGTTTAGTAGATACTGGATAGTGGTAGTAGATACTTAATTCACAATAATGTAAAACGTAGACGTTAGAAGTACAATTTTAATCGACTATTCACAATCGAAAATAGAAACTAATAGTGTAATAATTACTGTTCATTTCAGTTTTCCTTCAGATGAAAATTGAAACAAAAATGTGTAATAGCAATGAAGAGAAAAAACTTCGTGCCCAACAAGAATTATCATCTTTGTAGTGAACACTTTACAGAAAATGATTTCGTGTATTCATTTGGAAAGAAATCAGTAAAAAACCATTTAGTTCCTGCTAGTATTTTAAATTTTCCGGCGAATGTCTTTAAACGTAAGGTGAAACCCAGATAACTTAGAAATTAGTAAGCAATATGAATTTGTCGTAATTTTTACCTGGGTATATATTGTTATGATTATGTTTTCACTAGTGATGATGCAAACATTATTTGTTGTGTGGGCACCTCATTTAGGATCAATGAAGAACCTGTAAATGAACCAGAAAGTTGGTTGATTATATACTTAGTAGATTTATAACATTTTGATACTATCTTTTCTGTCCTATACTGTCATGCCCTAACATGAATATAATTTTTCAAATTGCGAAGCATACTATTGATAAGCAAAAAATAGTAATCAAATACTTGACTACAAGGAATCGTAGAATGAATGCAAAGGTTAAAAAAATCTGAAAAATTTATTAAAACATGTCAAGGATAGGCAGGACATTTCAGAACAATGTTTACTTTCATTCCCGAAGAATTTGTATTTTTAACAGTAACAGTACCTAATATTATATAATAATGTTTCTCTGTTGGTAAAATTTAAATTTAAAATTAAGGTGACCTATAAACTAATTTGTAACTATAAACATTAATGCTGTGAACTAAAACCCTGTTTATATCACTTTTATTTTCTTTAGAAACTGGAATATGTTGCTAATGTTTATTATTATAACACAAAAGGTAAGCTAGCGATTTGGCATCTGCGACTAGCCACAATACCAGAAGTTCACCACTGAATAACAATAACTGTTCATTTATTTAATTTTCAGTTCTTCTTCTTTATATTTAGCATCTTGAGGCACAATCGGATTCAATAATTTTGATAAATGACATACTTCTTTTTTTTCGAACCACTCCAAGAAATAATATATTATTTCTGTCTAATTATTTGAGCATTTTGATATTTATAGATATATTTCTTCTATAGCTTACTTTTTGGAATTTCAATAAATATCAAGTTGGTACCCTTGAGTAGTTGATGTGTTTTAATTTTTCATCTCATTCTATGTTGACAACAAAGTCACTAGTAATCTATTATACACGTCAAATGTCAACTTCAATTAATTCAATGTCATATGTCGTTCACACACATCATTTCTTCCTGACTCTGACATGACTTCTATACGAGCCCAGGTGGATTTTTAAAATGTTTTTACACTTAATCGTATCCATCATGTTCATTTTTAATCAAATTTTAACTGTAACAGTATTATACCAATAGTGTTGTCTTTTGTGACATGTTATTTTATAAATTAAGGCGAGTAAAAAGGATTTCAAACCTCACTTTCGTAAGTACACATGCCTAAAGGTTATTATTTTTTTCTTTTTTCAAACCAAATATTGTTCATTATAATTCATTGTAGAGTTCCTGATGAAGAGCCAATAAATGACTCACTTAAAGAGAGTCGTCTAACCTTCACACCTACCTATATATATATATATATATATATATATATATATATATATATATATATATATATATATATATATATATGTTAAATTATCTAAATTATCTTCATAATTCAGAAAATTTAATTCTATATCTCTTAAGTTACATACACGATAGTGGCCAATTAGGCAAAGAAACTTCAAACTTGTTTATAATTAACCAGAACAATTCTCAGTCAGTTCTATTGAAATATATAAGAACCAGGTATGCTGTCATTTGAATGAGAACTATCAAGTAACTGCCAACCATAGCAGTACTAACCTACAATCCTTACTTCAAAAAACGACTGAACTTTAGATGAATATGCGTGAATAGTTGATCTATGGTAGGGCATCGAATCGCATTGTGTTCATCAATGATCTACTATCTTTTCAGAGGTTTATATTTACAAAAATATAAAAATCTAATAGGACCGAAGTGGTGTAATTGGTAAACACCCTGGACTAGAAATCCAGAAATGTGGGTTCGAATCTCGCCTTTGGTTCAATCTTTTACGTTTATTCATCTTTATTATCCTATGTTAAATTATCTAAGTTATCTTCATAATTCAGAAAATTTAATTCTATATCTCTTAAGTTATATATATATATATATATATATATATATATATATATATATATATATATATATATATATATATATATATATACTTTTTTTTTTTTTTTTTTTTTACATTCAAACCTGGTCGGGGCTGCTGCGAGCTCCGACGACATCGCAGCAGTCGCGCCAGAAAAACCTAAAAGGCGGTTAACCGAAGCTACTCCTCCCCACCGGTCGGTAAGTAGCTTCAGGTTCCTAAATCGTGTGCCCTAAGTATTCTAATTGAACCCAGAATGACTGCCTTTTGCATCCGGTCTATCAAGATCTGCGCCGAGTTCCTACAGGCCGGAATGATCTTCAAGTTTGAACGCAGCGAAGACCGAATTCCGCCCAAAACACCGATGATCAGAACCACTAATACGACCTTGTGGCCTGGGTATAGCGTGCGGAGCTCGAACAGGAGATCTTGATATTTTGTCCATTTTTCCTCCTCTTTCAAGACCATGTTCTTCTCTGCCGGAGAGGAGAATTCGATGACATACATAGTCTTGATATATATATATATATATATATATATATATATATATATATATGTAGAACTGGATTCTCGGGTATTGATCCGCGTTGTGTGGTTTCGGTCCTTAAAAGGACCAATTTCACGACGTTTCGGCAAAGTCGCATTTGCCATCTTCAGGTGATTCGACCGTAGAGTCTGGAAAATCTAGGCGAACAGTTCTATAGAGCTATTCGACTAAGTTCTCCTGAACTGAGAACTATATCTATTACAAAAACAAAAGAAACTTTGATAAGAAATGGTTATCCCATTGATTTAGTAAATTCGATAACTAAAGACAAAATTCATAAATTTTATAACTCATTTGGTGAAATCAATACCAATAATGAGAAAACTAATGATAGGCATTACATATCACTACCATATATTAATGGACTTTCAGAAAAAATTTGTAATATAGTGAAACCTTATGACCTACATATATGTCATAAGAGTTATTTAAATCAGAAAAGTCTCTTTACAAAATTAAAAAGCAGCGTACCTTTCAAAAAAATAACCCATACTGTTTTTTCCATTCCTTGCAAAGATTGCGAAAAGGTATATATTGGCCAATCTTCACAATACCTCGAAAAAAGATTAAATGGCCACAAATATACCAAAAATTCATCAACTGCGCTCAATAAACATGTGAAAGACACTAACCATACTTTCGACTACAACAATACAAAAATTTTAAATATTGAAACAAACGACAACAAACGTTTGATATTAGAATCTATTCAAATTAAAAAGAACAATTGTGTAAATGACAAAATAGATTCCAATCTTTCGAAACTTTACAATAATCTAATTCAAACTTAACAAAATTTTATTAATTTGAAGTTGCCACTTTCCATTTGTCTATTTAAAATTCAACCTAAAAAAGATGAAGTATTATTTAACTATGACACTATGGAGTAACAATTTTGAGGTTAAATTCCATAGAATTATCTTAAACTTGAATAGTTGATTATGATAGATCTGAAATGCTTATCATAGAATAAATAATTCATACAATAATTCATAGATATTTATAATTGTACAATCTTAAAATGTCTTGTATTTAATCAAATTCAATCTATTTCAAATTGTAATTAGCCATACATTACTCTTTCACACACAACCGATCCAATGTTTTCTGCAGTTTTAATTGGATCTTAAAACACAAGTCGGCTGCAGACGCATTTCATTAATCGAAATCATCTATTCTTTTCTAAATTACATGGAAACACTAATTCAATTAACAATTTTGATAAAGGCAATAAACATTGTCGAAACGTCAAAACAGAATTTTTATTTCATTATCAGTATATATACGAACCAATATACCAAGAAAACATACAAATATATATATATATATATATATATATATATATATATATATATATATATATATATATATATATATAACTTAAGAGATATAGAATTAAATTTTCTGAATTATGAAGAAGTTACATACACGATAGTGGCCAATTAGGCAAAGAAACTTTAAAACTTGTTTATATATATATATATATATATATATATATATATATATATATATGTTACTTGTATTATAACTAAATCTTCATTAGTTATTAGATATTAGACATTATGAAAGATGTTGTTTTATTTATTAGGTCATGTATGGTAATGATTCTGTAGTTGAATATATGTATTAATTAATAATTGAAGCTGTTGATAACTAAATATGTCATTTAACGTGGGGTAGAGTAATTTCAGTTAATTACATACTAAAAAATACTATCTGAGAAATCTGCTATAAAATGTGCTGTTGCTGCGATAAAACCAATTAATGGGTTTTCCATTGATGAAATACAGAATAAGTTGCATATGGGTGCTTCATGGAAAAAGGACTAAATTCAAACTGAGCTATATTCAGTTCTATATCTTTAATGTAATTTTGTACATAATACTATTATGTATTGTTGCTGAATCATAAAACCGATTAAATAGGATTATAACTTGAAGATTCATGAAATTCGTAAAGTGCTCCATATAAAACAATGTACATTATGCACGTTCTTGCCACTTGTCAAGTGGTCAGAAAGATCTTCATCTCGGTCTAATATCAGACTGAAATAGGTCTTCTGTCTCTCTTAGGTGTTGGAGTCATCGACTGAACAGAGGTTAGGCAATCCAAACCACGTGACCCAATATGGCGGTTGTTGGCACACAAACATTTAATCGCCATAAGAATATCATTGTCAGTGTGGTCGTTGGGCTAGTGAAAGTGTATTTTTGGATATTTTCGAAGCTTTAGTGTTGTTAATCAATAATATTCAGATGGAGAGTGATTACCTGAAGACCCTATTGTTGAAAAGCAGAGGCGTTGGTGAACGGTGTGCGTGAAAATACATCCCTATCTTATGTTTACATTTTTATCACTGTTTGTTTCAGGTATAAAATGAAGTTGAGATTGATCAACAAAAATGTTATGCAATACCAGGGCAACTTTGTGGGGTACATCTCATGAAAATAATGCAGTGAAAAAATATAAGACGAATAGGTAGGAAGAAAATCATGAATGTTTGGAAGTGTATGAAGTGGGATTGATCATTAACAAGAAGTGGCCCCAATTGGGTGCATCTCCCGACCGTTTGGTTTATTGTGAAGTTAAATGTCTATTTATTATATACAAATAAGATACAGGACATAAGTGAATATTTAAATATGAAAAGTTCATGTTTGGTCAAACAAGAGGTGCTAATAACACTGAATAAAAATCAGTTACTATTACGAAGTTCAAATGCAGCTATTTGTCTCACAGTTAGGGTATTGCGATTTTATCATATGGTCCCCAAATATATTTTTCAAAGAACGGATATTACCAGATCCGGAATTGTGGGAAAGGGGTTATGAATCTGCCCTGAAATTTCATTCAGAAGTTATAATGCCAGAACTTTTAGGGAAATACTTCACAGCTAAAGGTTCTGCCAAAATTTTTCATTATTGCATTTGCTGTTGATGATGGACGACCAATGATAAAATGTGATTGAGACCCGATTGTGCTTGGTATTGCAGTGAATGTGACCGTTAAGATTATTAGTTTTATGTTATGTTGAGCGTCATCAAACAATCTCACATTGTATTGGACTACTGGCCTATTGCTCAGATCCCTTATTATGCATTTTTAGTTATTTGTGTCATACCTTGTTTTTTGTGCTTATTAATTTCAAGACTTTCTAAAATATTCAGCACACCCATCATAAAACTTGATTGACTCTTTCCACATTTGGCTGAAATATCGATTGAGGAAAGGTTCAAATTGAAAAACACATTTCAAAATATTCCTATTTATTGAATCACCAGAATCCTGAGAAAATTGAAATTTTTTCTTTTGGAAGTAAAGACAGGTTGTGACAGGGTATTGCCAAAGCTTACTTAGTTGGTTTGATTTTACTCCAACCTCGCTTTTCTTTTGACTGCATCAACATTCTTCCTAACATTTTATGAAGAATGTCCCATGTTCTGAGGAAAACCAGTCAGGATTGGTTTCGTCCTCGAAAGGAGCAGGTTTTCCTGAAAATAATTGCATACAAATGAATAACTTTTCATTCAAATATTCACTTCGAAATATTCACTTCAAATATTCACTTCGAAACATTCATGATTTTCTTCCTACCTATTCGTCTTATATTCTTTCACTGCATTATTTTCATGAGATGTACCCCACAAAGTTGCCCTGGTATTGCATAATATTTTTGTTGATCAATCTCAACTTCATTTTATACCTGAAACAAACAGTGATAAAAATGTAAACATAAGATAGGGATGTATTTTCACGCATACCGTTCACCAACGCCTCTGCTTTTCAACAATAGGGTCTTCAGGTAATCACCCTCCATCTGAATATTATTGATTAACAACACTAAAGCTTCGAAAATATCCAAAAATACACTTTCACTAGCCCAACGACCACACTGACAATGATATTCTTATGGCGATTAAAAGTTTGTGTGCCAACAACCGCCATATTTCTTTCATTTTGACAGATCGCTGGATTGCCTAATACCATGAGCTATCCATGATTCCATGTTCCATGTATGTATATATAATATCTATGCTGTTTTAAGAGTTTTAACCTATAAAATTATTTACTTCACAAAGATTATCAGTTTTCACTTTTCACTATTTATTCTAAGATCAGTTAAGAGTGAATATTTGTTTTGATGTATTTACGTATATAAGAACGGAATTATCATTTGGAAATTGTGTTAGGTTCCTTGTAGATGAAGGTATCACACGACGGCATTGGAATATGATTGCACCAGGACATGGTGAAGTAACACATTACCATGAAGTAAGCATACTGTCACTACTTCTTGACAGTACCTACCTATAACTCACTATTGCATTGATGGAAATTCTGCCATAAAACCTGTCTAAACAGCAAGACAACTAATTACAATCTACATAGGAATGTTTTCGAAGTAGATTTCCAATTTTCTGATGCCCAAGGGGTTACAACTTCAATATTGTGATAATAAACTTCAGCTGCATCTCACAAATGACGTGTACATTGTAAATTGTAATTCTCGAGCAAGAAGGCTAAGTGTGGTTGACTTTTCTCCCACGAGATCTGGTAACAAATACTGGAATTGTGAAACTATTGTCAAACATTGAAATAGAATTTTCCACCAATAATACTGGTTCTTCTTATTAGAGAAATTTGTTTTAATGTTCCATTTTTATATAGGTAATAAATAATTAATCAATAGGTGTTCCTTTTACTTAATCAATTTTTTAATGATCTTAAATTATGCACTTCCCTATTTATACATGTGCTATGAGGATTTCTATGTAGGAAAATAAATCAACATGTGAAAGTACATAAAATTATTTAATGATGTCTCATTTCGATACTGTGCCAAGTGTGAATCGAGTTATTTCAATTAAATTTCTAGCCAAGTAATAAGGCACACACTTTTCATAACAATATAATTAACTATACCACCAGAATGAACATATGAATAATTCATTGATTTATCATGAACAAAGGGATATAACTTTATTTTAGATAATCAACTCTGTTTTAGTCAATCAGATTCACTTTCATGGGAGCTTGAGGTGTCATATTCAAGATTGATTATTATGAATTCAATAGCATTGAACTTACAATGATAAGGTGGCAATCGAAGAATCTCTTGTCTGTGACTTCTCAGCATTCCATATACTACAGATTTCTTTTATTGCAAATTTTGTTTTGCTAACTGTAGTAGTTCAGGTTTGAACATGTTCGTATTCCAATGTATGTTATGTGCATCAAGCAAGCCCTTTGTTTTTTAATTCAAGCACGATGATCTTTTTTCAACCAACATCTAATGGTATGGGGCATTATTGTTCATCTCAATCAAAGAAGGCTCCTCTAAATTGGATATCAGCTTTCCCCTAATCCACTTCATAAATATTTCACCATTCATATGACCATTATAATCAGCACTTTGGGATTTAGTAGTAAAAGTAAATGAGTTTCATTTATGAAACCGTTATTACCTCTAGCATTTAGGACAATGTATCATCTTCCTAGCAATTGAGTCTTTCCAACAATTTCAATGGGTACTATTTTGGCAAAAATTAATAGTAGTTCCTTTAGAAGAAATCTAAAAAGAGAAGATAAATTTTTCATGTATTCTGTTGAAAATTACTATCACAAACATAGTGTTATTTCTTTCCATTAGAGCTCTCCTAGGGTAATCTTTTTCATACTTAAAACCAATTAAATGCAGTCTAAGGTTAGTGTCACTTATTTCCTTATTGGGAGAAGATCTTTACCTAAAAAATAGTATAATTATTATTCTATAAACTCGGCGTTTACTTAATGTAAATTAATTTCAAAAAATATGTAGCATATTAAAATAAAACACAATTTGAAATTTTCATAAACTACAAAATTTAATTGTTTATCACACAAGGACATTTTCAAAGTGACTTATCAACTGATGAAACAATTTTGAGCAATTAAGCTGTGTAGTTCATGTAAATTTCTGTCTTATTTCAATATCCTATATATTTTTCAAATTATTACTGTGTACATAATAGGAGAAAGCATTAGATTGAACCCACGTTGAGAATACATCTCATAAGAGGTTTTTGGTTATCTCAGGTAAGTTTTCCATCTTCTTCCTTCTAGAAGTACGCTTTTTGCCTGGAGATACCAATATTGGCTGAATGTCACTTCTTGCGTAATTCTGGAACAGTCCATACATAAATATTCACTGCCTCTGCTACCCTCTGCCAAATCGTATTTTAGAATCAAGTGACCATACCTCTCGAATTCAAAATTAGTGTTAAAGCTCCTCCGTTGTGTTTTTCTCGTTCGTAATATTCCATAAGAGAACTGACGAACTCACGCGTTTGTCGGTTCAGAACTTTATTGTGAGATTTTTGATATTAAAAGAACAGATTTTGGGTAGAATAACGGGGCAACTGATAAATTGTTCACACTTTAGAAAATACGATAATAAAGTTGAATATAATCTCAAATAGACTTGTTTCGCGATAACAGACTTAGATGGCAAACATAACGATTTGACAATAACGTGATTCAAATACGAGAGGACGGAGATTGTTTTGTCTCTTTCTGCATCATTATTTTTCCATTGTGTGGTTTTCTTAAAGATGATATCGATACAATGTTTATTTACCTAAATCAAGCGTATTAGAAGAAAATATACAATTTATTTTCAAATGGAATTATCGTATTTTATTCAACCATAATAATTAGAACCGTGTTTTTCTGGTTATAAAATATATATCTGCAGAAGTGTCCGAAAGTCTCATTTTAGGATTCAAGTAACGTCAAAGTCACAGTCTATTTTATGTCTTTACTCTGTGGCAAATTTTGATAGTTCATGTGAGAACAAGTGTTAATATCGAACGGGTTTTATATATTATAGTGTGAATAAATTTGAAAGTCAACCTGGCAGCAGGTATCAGTATAAAACATAAAGTTGTGCAATACCTAAGTAGACCATTTAGATAAAATTTCAATGGAACACATGAGTATAATATAACGTCTTTCATTAGCGGTTTCCATATATCTTCTGCCCCTACAATCATTTACACAACCACCAACAGGAGCGTCCGAAAGCTATCCTGCTAAGAAAAGTGAGGAAAAGTAGTTACTATTGGTATTTCTATTAGTTTGAAAATATAATTATGACTACTCACGATCAGTTCGGTTTGTTTCCCAAAAAGTAGCAATCCTTCCCTAAAGAAGGATATATAGTCACTCCTTATAAATCACATCAGTATTTATTTTAGTTTGAAAGATTCAGATCTTCGTTTATTTTTTCATTCACAGAGTATAATGTAACTACCTATAACTTAGAAAAATAAATATGGTGTACCCTAAAACTTTGGACCTGCAGAGGTAACTTTGCATCGCCGTCTGGAAGTACTGATATATCGTCATCTATTAATGTTAGAAGTTTTAGCGAAACTGCGAATGTGACATTTCATACTATATAGTGATCTATTGCAATAAATTACTATGCAAGTTCCTAGAAGTCACTAGGATATAACATATGTTTACAACAATATGTTGCTGGTAGATGTGAGGAAAGGGATTTTCAGGGTTTTAAAGAGTTAAAAATGTGGGAAATGTGGGGTTACTTTGCATTTGGTAGTCAAAATGTTTTTTAGGTGCCTATCAAAATAACGTGTATTTTCTCTCCCATTGCTACGAATTTATAAACGAAAACTTGACGAGCCCCGCTTTATTGGCTATAGTCAAGATATCATTTTATATCATTTGTAAATAAAGTTCGTTAAAAACCCGTTTTATTTCATTATTTCATACATTTGTCATACGATCAAATATTGTTCTAGAATTTTGAAGAGCTGTTTATTCATCAAAAACAATGGTTTGTATAATATAGTATTGCAAAGTTGCCCGTTCCTATTATAGGTAAATTTGTATCACTTTTTAACAAATTATATAATATGAACCACTTTAAAGTAGTACTATTGCGCCCAATGAATGAATTCCTTGAGTCACTAGCTTCACATTAATTATCATATGTTTGGTACTTTATCCGTTCCAGAAATCAACTTAATGCTTAAAAGTACAAGTAGATTCCTAATATAATTAATATTCAAATTTTGAAATAGAGTCATCGTTCATGTTGCTCTGGACATTCCGTAACCGGGAATATCTACAGACCAGCGGCCTCTAGCCTCTACTCAATATCTGTACTACTACTCTGTCCTGCTAAATGGATGTTCGCAACCAATAAAACATTTGTGTTCGACTGTTCGATGAACTTCAATTTTAGGTTCTTTCCTCTTCCACATGCTCGGCCTTCCTGATATTAGTTGATGATGACGTCATTGCCTTCTTATATTGTCCTGTTCTAATTTTTATTTCGAAGGCATTCACATTATGAAAAATCTCAGAATCATTTAGTTATTAATTTCCCAAAAGTTCAACTGACAAAGGCAGTTATAACTTTGTAATCCTGAAAAAGGAAAAAAGACCACATTATTGAGTCGGTCTGGTTTTAGAACAGTAAATAAACTATGATTAGGTACTGGTTGTTAAGGTCGTCGGTAAGTTACATTCACAGGGCAGAACAAGATATCATGCAGAGATGCATGATTACTAAAAATTTTGCGTACATCACTAAATAACAGGTCGTACAAAAAATAGCATAATTATGTCAAACGGTGAGGTTTACTGATCTCGGGCCATATTGGGCGACGAGCGAAGCGAAACATTGTCATCGCATCGATTAGTAAATCTTCTTTAGGTACTGTTCTTTATATTTAATACACTAAATTATCACATGGACGAGATCTGTCAAATAGTTAGAAACGTTTGCGTAATGTTTGTAATTATAATGTATTCATTATAGTAGTTTAGTAGCAATTCAAAAATTGCCGGGCATTTAATACTTCGCTTCCCGGAAATGAAAATGACTGAATTATGTTATTCAAGATGAAGACTTCACTTTTACATATTCATAAATTCTGAGACATTCATTCAGAATAATCTATTTAAATGTAATATCTCATTTATACTATATACAAAAATTTTTAGGTAATCAAAGATATAATTTAAGACTTTTCCTTGACATGGAGAATACGTGAACTGAAAGTTCCATCGGACAGATTGTCAATATTTGGCATTCTCATTGGTTACTATATGTCCTTAAACTCAAATTCAACCAATGCCGCGCTTCAAATTATCTGCACTCCACCTGAAATTTCTTATCGTCATATGACTTATCATCTGAATCGAGCTGCCGAGCTGGTTTAAGTGCTGTTGTGTAGGCCATATTGTCAGTGGGTCCGCTAGTTTCGTGGAGTGTAGTGCATATTTTTAGCCTGTTAGACCTGTAAATACTCTATAATATATATTTAAAATGTCGACCATCGACGATACTAAGCCTGTATACGCACCATTTTTTGGTGTAATGGGAGCATCGGCAGCTATAATTTTTAGTTGTGAGTATTAATTTCAGTATTGCCATCAAATATTGATTTATCCAGTTTTTCTATATTGTATAGACTATGTAGTACTATTTCACTTAAAATCATTTTATTTCAAATCGTGGAGAACGATCATTATCAAAACTTCCAGCTAAAAATGCCTAACGTTAGTATTCGTGGGGCGTAGTGCTATTCATATAATCATATACTAACCATACCTACATCTTGGAATTCATACTTCCTATGTATTAAGCTTTAATAAGTTATTATATCGATCTCTTCTGGATGGAATTGTTTTAAAAACATTCCTTTTAGAACATAAATTTATTCTAACTGACCCACTTTTGCTATATGGGTATTTGAATTTGTACTTGTCACATGTTTTATTGTCCCACCCAATTATATTCGAATTAATGTGATTTTATAGTATAGATTAACCTAATTCCGAATATACAATTGTAATATTCCTGGAGTAATGATTATTCCAGTTTAAAAAGCATATTTATAATATTTGTATCTGATACTATTACTTGTCAAGTAGTTACCCATGTCCTGACAGTAAGAACCTCTTCGAATTATGTGGGGTACCTTCTATAATCTTATCATTAAAATCTTCTCTTTTCTCACTATAATGTTTCTAGTTACATATAAAATTTTGATATTTCTGTCATTTTGATGAGAAAGTTGACACAACCACCTGAGAAACATGTGACCTCAAGGATTTTAGGAAATTGATCACATGAATCATTGATAATTAATATTATATAATGTAGGTATAGCTCATCATGTGAATTGATGATGATTTTGGTCATCCAATTTCTACTGTTATTTCTGATTTTGAATATTCCTCTTCGTTTGAACTATTGGTGTTTTAATCGATAACTCAATTATTGTAATAATCATTAAAATTTTTCTGAAACATTTCTCGCTGAATAAGTTTTGTTCTAAATATGCTTTATTGAGAATGAGTTAGCACACTTTCTCATGTGACTGATTCATTGTTGAATTTATCTTATCTAACCAACGTAGAAAATATATTGCTCCCAGATTTAATCCTTTATCAAACTTACTAATATTCACTCAGCTTGTGAAATAAAATTTATGATATCAGTTCCAGATAAGTCAAGACTGATTTATTACATATTATTTTATAATAGTTCCAAGATTTCATGTTCACCTAGTTCCTCCTTGCTGAGTATTCAAAATTTATATTTCCTTAAATTTCAGATGTGACTCCATCAATTGCCAATGAATTCTTCATAGTAACATGGAATTCATGATTATATTCTTATGTTTAGCAAATTTTGGACTAGGTAAATCAGTAGCTAACATGGAGATAATGAGGGAAATAATAAAAATATCACAGATAAGCTAGGTTAGATTTATGTATCTTCACTAATATATCCCCAATTGTAAGTTCACTTGATACACTATTTTACAAATACAACTTATAATGATGCTCTTCTTGGCAAAGTAAAAAACTATCTACGGATTACATACATACTCATCAAACCCTATACTCCAGGAGGGTTGGCATGCTAACTGGCTGTAGATGTTGAGGTTGATTCCCCTGGGATGGATCAGATTGTAAGCTTAATTATTGTTGAAGCTAGTTTATCTGATATCTTTACAATTTTCAATTAGTGCTATTAGAAAAACATATTTTTTAGAGGTAAGGTGTTTCATCATTTTTGGTAGTGATCGAACTTCTTATAAATAGATGAATCATCTTGTGGGTATGGCTGTGTTTTTTATAACCTTCATTCCCAATACTTTGTTCAGATGGTTTCTTCTGTAACAAGTTTCAAATATTATCTGTTAGTGAGTTATTCCAATTATGTAGGGGATTAATTTTTTCACTTATATAATACTACTCGGTACAGGATAGAGAAAATCATTATAATTAATCATTTCGATAATTGAAACAGGGTGTTATCCTCAGTGTTATCTTGAGAATATTTTACAAATACTAATTTGCTTTACAATTGTGTTAGCATTTTTTTTTTTTTGATGTCGCTTCTGCTTGAATATCTTCTTTCATGAATCTCGGAAATTAAATTAAGTCACATATTTATTATATATAAATATGAGACTCAATTAATTCACTCATTATATATAAACATGTGACTAAATTCACTTCGCTTCTCAGCCGCCTGAAATAAATGTTTAGATTTCGCTAATCTCAAGATTGATCTCTGGCTGCTGAGGAGCGAAGTGAATTTAGTCACATGTTTATATATAATAAGTGAATTAATTAAATCTCATATTTATATATAATAAATATGTGACTCAATTCACTTGGATTGTACTAATATATCCTAACATTGGAATTGTTAATACTTTTTTTAATACTACCTCTTAAATTAATTTTAACTTCACAATTGTTCTTATTTAGATTCCATATCTATAATATATGAATACATGACTTGATTCACTTGGATTCTACTAATTGGTCTTAATATAGGAACTAGATAATTTTTTAACAACTGCCTACTGGCTAGAACTTTGAAGGATTTTGAATTTCAAAGAAACAATGAATGGAGAAGAATATTACAAATATTCATCGAGTAAAACTCAATCTATTGAACAATTCAAACGAAGTTCTTAAGAACTGGGTTTTACTTGATCACTATTTGAAATATTTTTTTCATTCATGAATATATTCTAATTCCATATTCATCAAGGTATTAGCCAGGGAAGTAGTTGTTGAAGAATTATTCAGAGATAGGTAAAATCTAAGTGAATTAAGTCATATATTTATAGATTATAGATATGTACCTATTAAAACTTGAAGCTCTTTGCAAGTTATACTCATATATCGTTATATTTATAATTTATTCTGAAGGTTTAGTTATTTTAGGGATAATATTTATTTGATTCCATAATATATAAGTGACTTTATAAACCGAATGTTCTGATGTCAATCAAGCGTTGACACCAAATAATTTAACATGTCAATAATTGCTGGTCATTTTATCTCAAAATCTTCCTCATTTGAAAATAGGTAATCCTATCTAGTTCCGGTCGACTGATTTTATAGAAATACAAACTAACCAGAACACAGAAGGTTACATTAATTTAAGCTAAAGTTATGAATACTATATTTTACAGGAATACGAACTTATAAGTTGAGAATATTCTCATTGAAAGTTATTACCCACAGTTGATTGGGCTAATACCATCGACATATACATATGGACTGCGCGTGGCAATGATAAGCGCGGCTAGTGCCGGCGTGAGAGAGGGGAAAACGAAGAGGCCTAATACTGTCTTTATCTATCGGCTCGGAACGTAGACATACTAGCTACAGTCATGTTGCATTTCCATGGCAACGCAGCGGCCAATAGAAACGCGATAGATGAAGACAGTATTAGGCCTCTTCGTTTTCCCCTCTCTCACGCCGGCACTAGCCGCGCTTATCATTGCCACGCGCAGTCCATATGTATATGTCGATGGCTAATACTAAAACGTGAGTGGTAAATAGTAAATAATTACACTAAGAGATGGCTTTTTTTCTAATGCTGGCTCTCGTCTGTTTTTCTAGCAATACTTTAGGCTGGGACAATGTGTTGTTACTTATTCCGAGGAGCAATTATTGACAGCTGTCAAATATTAAGTTATGTCAAATTGAAACAACTCACACTATACGTACTATAAGGGAAGAAAGCCTAAAATAAATTTCGCGATTTCGCGGAAATATCCGCTTTAAGTCTTTCTGAATCGATCTGGAGATTATTTTTGAGATGATGTTTGTGTGGGTGCGCGTGCGTTTGTGCCATGGTGTGCGTGTGGGCATGTGTGTAAAAACTGTGGAGATGATTGTGTGGCGCCGTTGCTAGTGGTCGTATGCATTTGAAATTCTGTTAATCGCTGTAAAGAAGTGAAAATAGGAAACGTATTGTTTTTGAACGCGGTAGCTCCCGTTTCAAGTGATATTGACATTTATCTTCAGTGCATAGTGAATTACATACACATTTCGTGTTCATGTTCACCAGGTTGACAGTGACAACACGTTCTATAGTTCCAGGCAGCTGTTTCGCTCTTCTCATGAACTCGTCAGTGAGACAATAATAATAATAATAGCATTTAATTGAATCTTCATGACAAAAGTATTTTTCTGGTTATAAATATAAAACACACGCATATATTTAACCTGCAGAAGCGACAGAAATTCCCATCTTAAGATTCAAGTGATGTCGATGTTACGTCACAGTCCATTTTAAGTGTGTTTACTCTGTCGCAAATTTTGCTAGTTCTTGTGACAGCAGATGTCACTATAAAACATTAAGTGGCAAAAAAAATATGTAGACTATTTGAATAAAAATTCAATGTATTAGAGTATAATTTAACGTCTTTCATTAGCTGTTTCTAAATCATTTCCAATTTATATTTTCTTTTCCTTCAATCACACATTTGATCCGCAGAAATGTCGGAAAGCTATTTGGTAACAAAAGTGAAGTGATCACAATTCATTATCACTTATATTTAATTAGTAATATTTAATTAATAAATGATTTATTATATCAATATGACGCATATGACAAAGTATCAGCTTCAACCATCGATTTTTAGTATATTGTCTTTCCTAAGTATGGAAACTGAAGTAAGTTTACGTACGGTAACAAAAATCAGAAGTTTCATTTAGATAGTTTTTCTTTTGTTTAGATGATAAACCTTGTGAAGAATTGATTGCCATTCTGGAGGTCACATTTGATAACTGAAACGTCACGATGAGTTTATAGTTGTCGATTTAGGTATCGGTTAATTCCTGGTATTTTCGGTTACATTCGTTTTGGTTATGACAGATATTATAGATAATCGTGCTTGATTGTCATCACTCTTGAACTTTGATCATTTTCATAGAACGTTTTGTACCCCAGTTGATGATGCTTTTAATGTTTTAGCAAATGATATTCAAATTGAGCACATATAGAGTAGGTTGATAACAGTTTTTGCAATAAATTTCTAACACAAGCTTATCATAACTATGATTTCACGATTCATAGTTCACTGAATCATTTCCAAAGACCTACCAGCGCTATTGCCTCACCATGAGTCGATGACAACGCAGTAGGAGGGTGTACCAAGTATTGAAGATAGTAACGTTCATTTATATTTAGGTTTTTGCAATTCTGAAGATTTCCTCGACAGCTCTCGATGACCCTTTTGAAACCAATTCTCCCTGATTGATATCTTAATAACCTATACCATCGCCATCTTGCTCGAAAACAAAAAATCTAGAATCAATTTGGAAACAAAGTTTAGTTAGACTTTCGTTTATTTCTGCTTCGAGGGTATTGTTTTTCAAGATGGAGTCATCAGCTTTATTTAACTGTGTGAGCAACTAGGTATTATTGCGACATGCTTCAATCTAGGCTTATTTTTCTACCGATGCACATTTCACGCGACGTAATACGTCCGGCGGAACGTACAAACGAAATACGCAGCAGCGCATTTCTGTTTTCCTACAAAATGGAAATGCGAACGTTTTAAACAGTTGAGTCTACCTACATGAGCTGACGGGAAAAGTGTTTCATTCATAGTAAACAGTATTCATATGCCAGGTGCATCAAAAATAGGTACTATCATGACTCGGTAGGGAGCAGATGAAAAGGAAGCTATTAAACTTTTCTTATAGTTTAAAAATTCAATGGTGGCTGTCGTTACTTTGTGATAATTTATCATATTGATATAAAATAAAATATTTTTACTTTGTTTTTTATCACATATATTCGTGACTAGTTTCGACACTAGCGTGACATCTTCAAACGATAGTAATGTTTGAAAATGATACGCTAGTGTCGAAATTATAGTCACGATTTATTTCTATAATATATGTGATAAAAAACAAAGTAAACGTGTTTTATTTTATTCAGTCAGTTATAGTTTAACGTTTAAGCGGTGACGAAGTGGACTATTTCCGTAGAGCTTATTCTAAATGCAGTCAGTGATATGTTCATATTTTGGTTAGCAATTAATCGATGACGAAGAGATGTTTACCCGTGAGCAAGCGGTAAAGCGACTTGTCATTTTTGATAAACGTAACACGGACAATAAAAACGAAGAAAAGTGAGAAGAAACAAAACAACAATACTTTCATGACATAGGACTCCGAACCTAGTCGGCAAATAACGCTCGACGTCAAACGCTAGCGTGCAACGCATTGCGCTTTGTAGGAAAACTACTATTTCAGAAGTCACCGGCGCAATGCGCTGGACGTATTACGTTACATAGTCAAAGTATACCTTTAAGTAAAAATCAAAATCCGAAAGCATGATCACATTTGTATGAAATCTAATTTGTACTATGCATCCGATAAAAACAGACTAGATATGAGAATGGAAAAATATTATGTAACTAGGTGTCGTATCTTGGTGAAACGGTGGTTGCAGGGGCGCCGCGATGGCGTGTTATGGTTTATCTAAAGTTCGTCCGGACGTTGCTCTGACATGTATAAAAGTTACGCGATTTGAGCGCCTAACGTCAAACTATATCGATTACAACCCCTTTTAAGCCTTAGGGGTCAACTCTCAAAAATCCATTCTTATGGGCTACTTACGCCGAATAATTAAAAAGTTTGTGGCTATATACTAGCTGTCCGGGCAGCATATTTGTAAACAGCGGACGCGTCCGCCGCAGAAGCGTGCTGAACCAAGATTTGTACATAGCAGACGAATCCGCTTTTACACGTCTGCTGACATTTTTAATTAGATTTCTTATGAATTTTGGATGCTTGCCTTATTTAATACCTATACTTAGGTACCAAAAGCTAGCGGTCAAATGAAAGTGAAAATAGGTAAGGGGGTATAGGATTAGAAGTAGGGGATTTTCTTTGTGTTAAGAATCAACATTAACTGCCTACTAATTGGCATGAAAAACATGTCATTTCGAAACTACTTATCAGGTAGTAAAAGTAAGAACATGATATTGCAAAAATATGTAACGTAATTATGTATGTAAATATATATATTTTTTGATGCATTGTACCAACGAATGAGGTGCTTTTTGTCTGCTCATAACAAAAGATGGTAATCTTCGCGATTTCGCCTTTTTGGTGCCACATGGAACTTTTCTGCGTCCTACCAAATTATTTACAGTTACTTTTCCTTGCAGTTTCTTATATTTAAAAGCTTTGTAAAAGGCAAACAGGAGAGATGTTTTGAAACAAGCGTTTTCCTTCATGTTACTTGAATATGCATCCTCAGCTGGAACGATTTTTTCGGAATCTTCATAAATGTTTTTCATAAGAAAATTGTAGTGCTCCGTTCCTCCTCCTGTTCCCCATACTCCAATAATTCTGACTGTTCTAAAATGTTTTTTTCTTTACGGTTTCCTAATAACGCTTTCATCATTTTCCTTTTGGAGAAGCAGGAAAAATTCTTTTTTTGCATCTTTTCCTTTTGCGACTTTATATAGTTGGAATTTAGTTGCATAAGAAAGTGTATTTATCGCGCTCTAAAAATTGTATTTTTGCAAAACAGCGCCCTGGTGTTTGCAATGTTTGCCATAAAAACCCACTGAACACGTACACGAAGATCCACATAATATATGCAATTTTCATCATACTCACTTGTTACTGAAAATTCCAATGAATCCATGTTGACGGGCTCAACAATCATTTTAGCATCAGTCAATCTAGGTGAATATCTAGGAGCAACCGTTTTTGAGACTATTGAATAGTAAATCCAATATACGCTGCCTGTAGTTATTTTCGAAACTTGTAATAATGTAGTCGTTCAGTTGGATTAGATTGAATGCCTTCGTTCTCTAAAGGTATGTCTTTTAGTAACCTAGACACAACCTCAAGGTAATTATTGGTATCGCTTCCTCTTTAAATTGGTTCTGTTCCACATGCATCAAGTTTCTACACGAATCGGCGGATTCCTTATATAATTTTTAAATTTTCATGACCAATTTTCAAAAAAAATTCGTATGATTTCGTTTAGTTCATTTTCTGTTTTGGAGAGTAAAATTTTCTTGGATAATTTATAATGTTTTTGCGCCGAATTCCATTCTTGAAATTCACCTCCAAACAGCCTTCTTCACATGAAATATATACAAGAGTAATTTTGCTTCTGACCCATTTTTCATTAACACTTTCTTTCTGCCTAAATCGTCATCTGTCCAAATAACGGTCGGACGAATTTTTGTGGGCATTATATTTCCTCCCACTGCAGCATCAAACAGGTTATTTTTTTGACAGCTAGTTAAAATCCATCCAACGGGTAATCCCACGCAGCACTTTGCACGGCAAAAAATATATTTTATGATCTAAACATCGCAATTACCGGATGCCTTGAGAAACATAATTTCATTTGCTTGTGATATCTCCAATGCACGTTGGTGCACAAATGGCTGCAACATAATTATCCTTAGGGTTATTATTTCATAACATAAGCCAGCTTTGTCTTTATGGTAAGTCTACGTTTCTTCTAATTTGAGCAGCATATTAGGTCCAATTCGGTCACCCAAACTGTTCTTTCAATTTCTTTTTCACAAATTAGATACATCCATTTTTGTTGGTATGTAGTGCCTGTCGTCCAATACGTTTTCACATTCATCACCTAGTTCTTCCATTTTATCCATATAATAAGTATGATAAGCTGTGGCTGCAGAATGACCTCTATTGAAAAAATCTAGTAACTTTTATTTAGCCTCTGACCTTGAAGGTCTCTCACGAAGTGCTTCAATGACGTTCAAACTATGATTATGTTTAGATCTGAATTGTATCAAGCAAGGCCCCTCCGAAGTCAGATGTTTTCACAGATTTAGATATATAAAAAAATGTCTTTATATTATGAAAAGTTTCGCTCTGCGTTCAATTTTTCTTGATTTTTTTGTGTAGTGCCTGCTGGTTTAACTCTTGTAGTCGTATTCAAATGGCATCTGTAATTGCGTTTAAAAACATCTCTCGGTACAGTGGTCGGAATGTTTTTTCGATGGTCCAGATTTCTTTAGTTACCGCCTCAAGATTAGATACCCATTTCTAAAGAAGTACGAATTAGTACCTAAAGAAACCACTGTGTGGCGATTTTCTTTTACTTTTATAATAAAAGTTTATTTTTGAATTTCTCTAATGTATTATTCAGTAAGGTTATCATTAAATTTGTAATCCAATGGATTTCCAACAAGTAAATGCCAGTCCTATCTTGAAATTAAACAGATATGTGATGGTGAAAAGGGGAAAACTACAGAAAATGTAAAAAAGTAGCCACATACATATTTTAGACAGTATTTTCTTGAAATGTTTAAAGAAGAATTCGGGTGATTTATAACGTATTTTCAGTAAACAGAAAGCCGCCAAAATTTTTCAAAACTTATTACGAGGATTTTTCTCTTTCGCGGTGCATTCATACTCGGACAAAGCCGGGAATTTTCTGATGTCTTATTATCAATAACAGAACAATGAAAATCAAAGTACTGTTGCTGTCTAAATCACAGTAAGACATATTCAAGCAAAGGTTGAAATCATCAAATCACTAAGTCAATTTGGTTTTTGGTACAGACTGGTCAATAGAATTTTATTCGAAACGAAAACAAGCAGATTCATCCTCACAATTGTATAACATTCCATTGTTAGGCTTCTTCGTTAGTGTAAATTATATGAGTAGATGTAGAGTGAGAGGAATGATATATCATTGTTACAATGAAGTAAAAGGGAGCATATTTTTTATTCTCATTATGAATATAATAGTGATTTACTGAACAAAAACACGGAAATGTGGCATTATACAGTAGAAAGAAATGATTAATTTTAACCATCGATTCGATTTAAATATGACATGAGATATAGAGGAAGAACGTTCAGAAACATCCGATCAGAATACCAACTAATAATAATTCTTTGTTTTCACCTTTCTTTCTTTTCAAATTTTGTTACATGCAGCCGAAAATTGGCTACCAGTAAGTACTTCTAAAACTTATTTCGTCGTAAGAATATTTCAGAAGTTCACTAACTTACCTCCACGTTCTCTTTGCTCACTAAATTATCTGTCAATTCGTAGAAACTTAGGGTATGTTCCGTAAATAGCCGCGTTAAACCGGCCGGTTTCGGAATGGTTACTGAAATTTCGGTTATTTACGGAACGCCTTGACCGTGGTTTGTATAACCGTTGCTTTATGCTCTGTGTTACAACCTAAAAATATAGTGTTTTGCTGTTTCGGTTTGCCTCATAGATAACTCTACTACCGACAGTTATCTATGCTTACCATATTGAAAAATATGTACCTGTACCAAAGGAAAAAAAGGAAGTAGTCCAGTTAAATTCGTAAATCAGGACATAGAAAATCAAGGAATAATAAACTCATAAAACAAACTATCCTTCATAACCACAGAACTAAAAGAAAAGCACGAACCGAACCGGAGCAACCGGCAACTTTCGTTGGTTAGTCTGGTTTAACCAATTTCAGGAACCGCATTCCAAAAATCAAACTTTTTTAGGAATCGGCAATTTATGGAACGCGAACCAGAATTCTGATTAGAAAAGTTGATTTACGGAACATACCCTTAATGATAGTATGCTAAGTTGACAGCCGACGAATAAAGCGCATGCGTCTTCTGAAACTACTACGATTATGTAATCAGTGCCTACTGCCCGTTCCATTGCTTGCTAAGTAAACAGCCGACGTATCAGGCGGTCGTGTCTTCTGAATATAAACTATCTTCGGGCATCGTCGAAATTTACCGAAGGGATAACGCGTTTGCTGTTTACAAATATGCGTCCGGGCAAAGACGCGCAGGAATCGTTAGTGGCGTCGGATGCGTCGCTGCTTAAACTATTATATTGCAAATGATTAGAAACAGCTAACGGCTCGGAAAGACGTAAAAGTATACTTATGTGTCATGACATTGAAAGTTTATTTCAATTGACAGGGTTCTACACCTCTATGTATCATTGGTTTACAGTCCCCTTTTACCCCTTAGGTGTCGAATTTCGAAAAAGCGGGTGCCTACGTCGCATATGGAACCTGTCTGCTTTATAGTTCCGGAGATTTCGGGATGAATCTGTCAGTCAGGATATGTTATTATAAACAATGTGTCCAAGATAAGGAAGTCTATCATGGAGATATCGGAAACGGTAATAGATACAGTTCATAAGAAAGTATAGAATTTCCAATATCATTTTTGGTTTTCAAGTAATTTTGGAAAACCGTATATCGTAGTTCATTTTTTTCCAGTGTTACCGTCAGAGATAGGATGAAATAAAAAACGCTCCTTCGAAGCAACTTTTTATAAACTTTTTTTGTGTTAATATCAGATTTCATATCCGACGTTTAATTTCAATCAACCATCAACTATTTTTTTTAAATGTTTCTGTTTTATAATACAAAATTTAGAGGTATTTTTCATTCTACACTCTATTCTCTATCACATGTGATGGTTCGATTACGTTTCAGGTCAGTTTCAGCAGTCATCAAGATTTTTGGGAAAAAGTTTCTAGGTACGAGCCACCATTTGAGAAAAATTGGTGAGATTGGATAGTTTAATTCTTATGGAGAATCAAAAGTTGGAAGTGACAGTTTTTTCAATAATTGTTGGTGCAAAAACAAAAAATTAACGAACGATAAATAAGCTTGAATGTCTACTAGTCTTGGCTTCCGGATAAATTCCGCCTCATAGTAATACGACTTGACACCGATGTTTCGCCAACCATTACAGGTTGCATTTTCAGGGCAGGCTTGAAATCAAATTGATTCTTCTGGTTTTCTAACGGCATTGTTTGTGTGAAAATTTCACGCTACATAGTTCACTGCCTATTTCCGCTGATTGACTGTTGCTCTGGTCCTTGACCCCATCGTTGTAAGAAGTGGAATTTTCAAGGATAGTTTCCAAATGTTGGGAACGTAATATCCTGCTTAATATCTACCGTGACTTAGGACATTACCATCTTTTTTACTTTCTTCAGTATACGTAGTACATTTAACTTACGACTTTGAATGCCGAAGTGTTGTCGATCCATCGAATAATTAAAATTAACAGGCACTTTTCGCGTGTTTCAAAAAAGAACGCTCACTAGAAAAAACATCATTATCGTCCTGCGCACAACTGACGCTAAGCAAGTTGGATTTCATGCGATTTTGATGATAAAAAGAAGATAGAAAAGTTGCTTACTCCGATATTCGAACCCCTGTAGCTGCAGTAACGAACTTAGCATGTTAACATTGTATAACTATGTATGCTGGCAAAGTCGTGGGGAATTGGAATCCTGTATATAGACGCTGTTAATACTTTATTTTCTCGAAGAATTGAACATTTTCATTAGTTAGTTAGTTTTCTTATGAAAAGGAATACTGCAGTTTGTTATTTCAGGTGATCATTCACTATTATTATTCCAAGAATGTTAAGATACAGTACAGAACAACCGATATAACAGCAGATACGACGAGAATGAAGAAAATATTGCATCTGAATAATTAAATAAAGTAATAGAAGGTGTTAGGTAATCTCGGGTAAAATTCAATATTGGTTCTTGAGATAATAACGTAAATTCTTTGTGAATTTTGCAAAAACTATAGAAATCTTTATATTGGGTTGGGTTCGGAACAATATAAGTATCCGGGCACATTAGAATTATTATCCTATATGGAAATATAATCCAATAAATTCATTTCCAGTTCACTTATTTTCATATTCTAGTTTTAGTTACTTTCTGAGTATGTCAAACAGCTATTGACAAATCATTATAAACTACTTAATCCACATTTGGTATTCAATAGGAATCCAATTGGCCCCCTTCACACAAAGTTTCGATTTGAAATACAAATACGTTAGTTAGATTATCAGAGGACAATTTCACTAGAAATCAAAAAGAAAAATCGTCATTGCCGATTTATTGCCGCATTTCCGAAAATATTTCCTAGTACTACCAACATTTCCGAGGACTGCTATCAATGCCGAGCACTGTCCAGCATTACCGAAAATTTGTGCACCTATTGTCACATTGACGAACCCCTCGCTTCAATATGTAACCGAAGATTAAAAGAAGTTATCACAGTATTTGGGAAACGAAACTTTTCGGACCTATGCTTATGGGAACTTATCTTTTTGAATTATTTTTAGTTGGAGAATCACCTGCTACTGTTTCCCCATAGATAATTTTTATAGTCTAAACTGAGATATAGATTACTATATCTCATCGGTCATAATGAAAATTATTTCGAGATCGAGGACATACTTCGCAAATTTCATATTTATAGGCTTATACGGTTTGGTCTGGATGTTGATGCAAATCAAACATTAGTTCATATGTGGGAAAAATGCAAATTATTTGAATTTCGATTGTTTTAAACTTTTTCCAACGTTAACCTTTTTTACACTTGATGTATTTTTTTTCAATCGAAGGTAGGGATATGAGGATATGAAACCGTTCTTGTAAACAGCATTTTTGTAGACAATTTGGTTATCTTGAAATGACCGTTTTCTTATACGACGAATCCTCGCAGAGTAATCACAATTTTAATAAAAATTGCGGTACCACTGGCAGTTTAGACGTTTAGGTAACACACTAGATATGCTCTTATATAATCCATGGTTTATGCAATACAATATTCCATATAATGTTGAAGCTTGATTTCCAATCAAATTGCTGCTTGGGACTAGAATGTACTATTAGAAACAAAAACAAACAAAATTTAATTTATATAAACGCTTTGCATTCTTGAAGGAACCCTCTCGGTTGACCATGAAAATAGCACGACTTTACATGATTTGATATAGATTATGTGTGGCGGATAAATTATCCAGGCTAATGTTATTATCAATTGACATAAAATAAAGAATAGGAACTTCATGTACCAAGTATATTTCGATAATCATTATCAAATGAAATACTTGACATTTTAGCATTTTTATCTGTTTGATTGATAAAAATAACAATTGAACAAATTTTTTTACATTCAATTGAGTTTTTGATTTGATGTTATGTTATCTATATCGAGATTGTTTTATTACAAGAATCGTATGGCTTATAATGAGATAGTGCTATATCGATGTAATTTATGTTAATTTTGATAATTATGCCCAAGACTTTGAACCCCATAATTTTTCTTTTAATTTCGAAATTGGAATGTTATTAATAAGGCTGGCCGAAAACAACGGTTTCTATCAATCTCATTTAATCGTTACTTCGACACAAGGTTTCATTCTGTACGTTTACACAGTAAAGAATAACTTGGAAGGGGACTGGAGTTACATTTAGTAACAACCGAATTAATGATAGAAAGAAGAAATAGTTTCGTCCTGTAACATTATAAATATGATAAATTAACGGCTACTACAACTAACTATATCTGATAATATTTATAATTAAATCAACATGTTGACACCTGTCGGTCAAAATCCATCGTAGTTAGTTTGTATCTGTAAACGGTCGATGCACAAAAACCAGACAAAACATTCCTCAATAGTAGTTTATATTTTTACATACTATATAACCTGTCTGGGTGTATTTATAGTTACATGTTAGCTGAACTAATCATACAGTTCCTATTTTACGACATTTAAAATTTAGGTGATCAATTGCTAGTCCGGAATTATTGATAGAATTGAGAGAAGAAACGTTGACTGAAATTATTTATCGATTCATAGACGGTTCTCGATTTATAGTTTTTTCAGAGGCACGAGCTATTTTTAAAGTAGGCAAGTTTAATTTGCCAAATTAATGGAATGTGTAAGGTGTTCGTAATTTTAGGTTGAATGAAAGTGTACTTTCATCATTCAAGGTGAATCGATTCATTTTTCCAAGTCTTGACGTGATGCTATGGCAGGAACTTCTTTATTTATAGTAATAATAAGCCATCTTTTGTTGCCCATGATTCGACGGTTATCCCGCGCTTATGCTTGTTTATAATATATCTTGATATCAACGTTTAAATTTCAGAGTATTGTTAGTTGCTCAGAAAATCCCTACATAAGCAAGTGGAGATTGAAGATTCGTATTAACATCAATCATATATTGCAAGAAAATATTAACTATTGTTTTTGTGTATACAGAAGGCAGGGAATGTAAACACAAAGTCGTTTGACCATGGATGTTGTGTTGAAAGAGAGAATCTACTACGCAAAATGTTTGTAATAATCGGTTAAAAAACATTCAATTAATCATTCTGCTGACCTACATTCTATCTTAATTCAAATTAATTAGTTTGGGATGTGCTACAAATAATTTTTTGAATCAATTCGGATGACCATTCTATCGTTGAGAATTTTATCCGATAGTACATAATTAGTAGCTGCCCATAAACTTATGTGAATAGGACTGTGGAAGGTAAAGGGTACACCTTACTATCACATCCCATTTATTCTATGAGAACGGATGGGATGTCACCACGTTATGTGTTCTATAAAAATTATCATAAGTATACCCCCCAAAGAAGATTGGCTCAACAATAAAAACCAATCAAGTCATACCAATCATTGGTGAAATCTAGTTATCTGATGGAGCCAGAAACCATGGACAGGCGGGAGTAGGTTTTAACCGCAAATGCCCAGGCATAGGTATTATTATACCTCTGGGCAAACACGCCCCACTGTTCTACAAGCGGAAATAGTGGCTATATCGCGCTGTGCCCAAACAGCGCTTGAAGAAAGAACGGAAGTCATATGCACAGACAGCGAAGCAGCTCTTGCTGCGCTGGGTAGTGAAAATAATATCGAAGGATCGCATTAACACGCTTAACAACCTTTGCGGAGACGAAAGGAAACTCAACCTATTCTGGGTTTCGAACCACTCTGGAGTAAGGAGAAACGAAATAGCCGATGTGCTTGCTAAGCTAGGGGCCAAAGAACCTATAATATGCTAGGCCAAGCAATAGGGGTTTAATCGTGACATTAATACTACCTGAAAACCGACTGTGCCATTATGTTCAGGTAAGTGGAGAGATCAATTGTATCATGTTTTCGACTCTCAAATGTGGTCACCCTATTTATTATAAACATTTTAAACAAAAAAAAGGCACTATTTTCAGTTTTTTGTTGATAACTCAACAAATAATGAAGTAATCGAAATGGTATAAATAGACAAAATGTAGGTAATTGAATTACAAACAAAACAAGCTTCCGAGCGACTAGATCGGATAATTAGAAGCCAAGAAAACTACGGAAAAGCGAGAAATTCGACGTTATTTTAAAAATTCATATCTCCGTTGTTTATTATTTTGTAGGATCGAATTTCTGCAAAAATGTTTTAGTACTTATGCACTTCACGTGTGCAAAAAACTGTCGCTATGAATCGATTAGTTTGGGTGTAATTGTAATTCAAAGTTTTTTAAGCGATATTTTGCAAAATCGCTGGATGCGTCTGAGATAATCCGATTTTGAATTTTAAAACGGTTTTGAAAAATAGTAAGATCCGTACAACAAAACGTATATTCTCGTTATCAATTCAAATGATGGGAAGTGCCTTAAAAACGCTGGGAGAGTCGGTTCGAAACGGCGGATCGCGCGGAAACGATCTAGTAGTGGGGGGAGAGGGAGCGAAGGAGAGGCACACATATATAGATATAGAGACGCGCTGCGCCGGGCTTCAAATTTTTTCATTGTAATATCTTAACAATGACGCAAGCTATCTTAATAATTTTTTTTTAATTTTGGTGCTAATGAATTCCAAGAAATTGATTTTTTATTTATAATTAATAAATAAGCAATGGTTATTCGTATAATCTTGAAATTGAAAATTGTTTTACCTTTATTTTGATGATATGTGAATAAAGGGTTGTATGAATGTACAAAAGTGATATTTACAGGTATTTACATTTATTAACATTTATTTAAACATATATTTACGTATTTATAACTATTTATCTACTATCTGTCTTTACTTTACAATAAATCCAAGTTTATCGTGTGCGACCGGGTTGTCTTCAGACACATAACAGTTCTATAAAGATTCATTCAAAATAAATTGATTGGCTCAATTTATTGAACATAGTGTCATTTTTTACACAGATACTTCAAAATTATTAAGATAGCTTGCGTCATTGTTAAGATATTATAATGCAAAAATTTGAAACCCGGCGCAGCGCGTCTCTATATCTGTATATGTGTGCCTCTCCTTCGCTCCCTCACCCCCACTACTCGAGCGTTTCGGCGCGATCCGCCGTTTCGAACCGACTTTCCCAGCGTGTTTAAGGCACTTCCCATCATTTGAATTGATAACGAGAATATACGTTTTGTTGTACGGATCTTATATTTTTCAAAACCGTTTTAAAATTTAAAATCGGATTATCTCAGACGCATCCAGCGATTTTGCAAAATATCGCTTAAAAAACTTTGAATCACAATTACACCAACTAATTGATTCACAGCGACAGTTTTTTGCACATGTGAAGTGTATGAGTACTAGAACATTTTTGCAAAGATTCGATCCTACAAAATAATAAACAACGGAGATATGAATTTTTAAAAAAACGTCGAATTTCCCGCTTTTCCGTAGTTTTCTTGGCTTCTAATTATCCGATCTAGTCGCTCGAAAGCTTGTTTTGTTCGTAATTCAATTACCTACATTTTGTATATTTATACCATTTCGATTACTTCATTATTTGTTGACTTATTAACAAAAAACTAAAAAAAGTGCCTTTTTTTGTTTAAAATGTTTATAATTAATAGGGTGACCACATTTGAGAGTCGAAAACATGATACAATTAATGTCTCCACTTACCTGAACATAATGGCACAGTCGGTTTTCAGGTAGTATGTCAAAAAATCACTTATTTCATGCTATATTGCTTGGACTATGCCCAGAACCAAGGCAGGTCACTCGAAGGGTAACATCCCAGAGATTATCCCACTGCTGGATCATGTCACACCACTTGAAAGAGTGGCAATAAGTGAACGGTTGAAGTCTGTCTACAGCACTGATTGGGCCACACATTAAGGAAAACTGGGCTTAGCATGTGAGGAAGATGGTTAAAACGACGATGCCAAACTGCTGACGCAGATAACGGGTGGGGAACCATTTAACTACCACTTTCACAAAATAAATATGAACGATTCACCCTTGTGCAGATAGTGCACTGTACATTTTTGTGCAGATGCGTAACATCGATTCCCCTAAAACTCTCCATAGAGCTATGCGACACTGAGGAGATCCAGATTGTGATTCGTGTTCAAAATTCTATGTGGGTCAAACTAGAAGGAACATTTTAACTCTGTATAAAGAATATTTTGCCCATATAAAGAAAAATTATGGAGAAAAGTTAGCATTAGCCCAACATATTTTGAATACAGGCCACATCATTTCTCAAGGAAGTTTATTACTTTTAAAACACAGTACGGACAAATATCTATGTAATTTAGTAGGGATGGAAATCTATAAACGAAAAAAGAATACTGACTCCTTGTTTGCATTATTATCACCAAATAGTATTTAAACAAACTAATTTTAATTTTAAAGTTAGTTTAGTCTGATGGTCCTTCCGTCTACTTGGTAGACGAAAGGTCCGCAGTGGACGAGGCTGATTATTTCTCATTTGTAGTGTTAGTATTATAGTGTATCCACAGTGTGAACTCTTATAAGTTTATTAGTTTATTATTTATTTATTTAGTACAGGCAACCCGACAGAATAACAATTTTCCAATAACGGAGTTAAACAGTTTCATAAAAAGTAAATAAATTAAATAAACTAACACGTACCACTAGGAAGAGAAGAAAAAGAGAAACAAGAAAAAAAAAAGTGTGTACCTATATTTCAATTCATTTTCACATATTGTATTGTTTAGTTTCTGAAAACGTGAATGGGTATAGTTTTAATCTACGCATTGAAACATTGAACAAGTCTATGTGTATGAAAAATAAACTTTAATTTTCTTATAGCAAACACATTGGCGAATTATTTGCATAATTTGTAGTGTGACTGGTGGTAGAACATAGTGGGCGACCGAGAACTGTATCGTCGGACTTTGCCATAAAAATTAGTTCGTTTGTTAGTAACACTAACACTACTAAATTTGGAATTCATAGACAAATGAGTTATTCATATTACCCTTAAAAGTGTATGTAGAAGTGAATAGTAAGGGATACTTTGAGTACCCTTTTCTTGATGTTTCTGTTTTGCTTTGTTGTTCTGTATTTATTTCTTCATCTTGCAGAAGTTGAACATTTTTGTGGAATTTGTTGAACAAGTAGAGTACGATTTTGTACATACAGCAACATAAAATTGGTAAATTCACATTTCATTCACGTTCGGATGAGGGATATAGAAAATTCTTTGGAAATGTATCAAGGCCACGAATTGTATCCATGACAGGGTCGAAATATTGTTATGCAATACAATTCTCTTTAGAACTGTAGGCTTTGTCTACGGTGAAAATTTGAGTAATTCTACATCAATTTTCTAAGATACAACTACTTATCGCTTTACAGGTTTCCTCATACGGCAGCTGGACCAGGATATCACTTTGACATGTTTAGTGGAATTCAATTCTGAGTTTATGGCGAGAATGTACTTTCAGATACCACCAGGGCCAATTATTTAAAACCGATTGATCAGTATTAACATTTTTCTTCTTGGTAAGCTGCACCCGTAAGACAGCTAGCCGAAAATCGCATCTCTTTTTACTACGAACCTGTGATTCAAATACATTATGGAATATCCAAGGCGGTTCATTTCTTCATATCGATGTACTAGTAATTTAAATAAATTATTAACTACTTATTTGCTTAACTGTAAATATTGGGAGAGTTGCAACAAGCACAAGTTCAGAATAGAAATTTCAAATAAAACATAAAGGCAAATGTAAAATCGCTTTATTCCAAGATGATGTGCAAGGCGCACCCTTCGATTCGTACTCCTGATTGGGCGTAGATTGATTTGGTTATCAGTTGGTATTGAATTTTTTTTTTTCGAAATTTCTATTAATTTCCTATTTACGATAATGTTCAATTTCATTTTCTTCTTGATTTTCGAATTCTTGACATTTTGCATTATTTATAAATGTCAATGTATGGTGTGTTGAAATGCTAATTCGAAATCGATTGATATTTTTATTTTGTTTTCAGCGCTGGGTGCCGCCTATGGTACAGCTAAATCAGGAACTGGTATAGCCGCAATGTCCGTAATGAGGCCAGAACTTATTATGAAATCTATAATCCCAGTTGTCATGGCGGGTATTATTGCCATTTACGGACTTGTAATAGCTGTACTTATTTGCAGTGCTATCCACGAACCAAACGAATACAGTTTGTACAAGTAAGTAGTAGAAAATTTTATTTAGAACAGAAATTGAAACAAAAGTGGTGACCAAAGCATGGGGCTATTGTGATGAAATTAGCAATTGCAGTCGCGTACTAGGTTCTATTTTGTTTATTGTTGTCATCAGAATATAAGCACATGTAATTAAAATATCTGATCAAACGCCAAAACATTGTATTGATAGCTAATTACTAGGTTCAATCTTCCTACTATTTTTTATAGCTATTTTTCACTAGTTCTATTCTAATGGTTGGTATTTATATTTTTTGGAGCGTTGAAAATTTGAGTTTTTGATAACGTGTCTTTTGAGCTCAAGTTGATTAATTTCGGTTGTTTTACAGTCGACATATTCATATAAACGCGTTTTGGGCTCAATTTTGGGTCTTTATAGAAATATCTTGCACGAAAATATACCAAACTGACTCATTACTTTGAGTTTGAAAATTTCCGACTCTACCTTTCTTACTAAAACGTTACAGCGAAATCCGCGCGGGAATTGATTATTTCATATCTATCGAGCAATATATTGGCAATATGTAAAAAGCTTGAAATTTTGAATATTTGGGTCTTTGTATTGAAATTTTCACTTACCACGTTCCAATTTTTCGGATTTGAATTTGTTTTGTTATAATTTTTTGTGTGCAGCAAAGCCCATAGTAAATTCTGTAAAGGCTAAAGGATAAAAAGCATAATAAAACATTTACATTGTTTTAGCACTTATATATTCATTTATCAGCAGAATGATTTTATTACGATTGGCCTAAAATCAATATTAGAAATAATATTTGATTCAAAATTGCATAGAAATGAACTGTGATCAATCGATCACTGACATTCCTCACTTTTGTTGGCAAAATAGGTTTGAGACACTTCCGCTGGTGAAATGTATGATTGTAGGATGAGAAAATATATTGGTAATGATTAAATTAGATGGATTTAGAAAGGCTCAAATCGGATTTAATCCGGAATTTTTTAAAACCAATACTTCCCTGATACTAAAACACATCTAGTTTGTCATGGAGACGTGTATTTTGTCGAATTCAAGATACGTTCTAAGTGTATGTCGTCATTTTGATGGTGTTAAGTTTATTAAGTAAATGTCCATTGAACTGATTTTGGATTTATTGTATCATTCAACAATGAAGCAGTTATGGTTCTTTTAGGTAGTTCCGTTGGTACCCAAAGCATCTGCGGTCTATTGTACTTGCAATTGGATGGTGTTTCCGCTCATTGAACCCAGGCGGTAACAATATTGCTTCACATCAATAAGAGCTTTAATAAAATATAAAAACGCAGCGGAAAACGAGCCGTGCTAAAATAAATGTAAGATCTTGAGTAATGTTCCTTAGCCATCATTTGAGTATCGCTGGTTGCGACCCTTAGAACCAGCCGGTTCGGTCCCCCAGATTCAACATCTCTAAAGGTACTAGTTTAAAAAACGCCTGTGTAGAATATTCAAGATTTGCAGGAATTATGTCATTGCTCAATAAACGTTTTAAGATTAAAGCTAAATGATAAAATTCTGACATTTACTGTTCACGTATCTTGAATTCGAAAAAATTTACGTATCCATGGCAACCTGAATGTGTTTTGCATGGTATCAGTCTACTACTGTTTTCTATAATAACAAAATTTTGTATCGAATACTTTTTCTACTCAAAAAATATCGATTTTAGATGTTTCATATCTTGCTCATGAGAATCAATCAGCCAATCTGATAGTGGGAAAGGAATAAGAGTGCAACGTGTAAAAATTAAGTTAATGAGATTTTAAATTTGGCACTTTCATGACATGTTACAATTTTTCAAAATTTTCTTCCGTAGCTTCATAACTTATTGAAACATTAGTAAGCTGTCAAATTCCAGGATACCCGAAAGTGAAGGAAGATTGAACATATTTTATTATTTATAGGTCCTTTGTGAAAAAACATTCTATCAAAATTCAAAACGGTATTCGTTTTGTCTTTGTCCGGAGATACGTCTAGGGTGGTATGTCGAAAACAAACATCCTGTATATATAATATGTATAGATGGTATAAAAAGTGTTTATATGTGTATATATGAGATCAAATTTCAAGCGCTTAGCGCGGAATCTGTATTGCCTATTTTTGCTCGATGGGTAAAATAATCAATTTTTGCGCGAACTTTGATCATCGTAATTCGCTGTAACTTTTTATGTAACAAAGAGAGAATAGGGAATATTCAATCTTGAAGTAATAGTTAGTTTGCTGTATTTTGGTTCTATTTATTTAACAAATCACTAAACTATGTATTAATGCAGTCAATACGGTATTTTTTTAATCGATTTTTTGAATATGAACCGATTAGGCTGAAACAGGATTCATTCGACGGGGAAAAATGTGTAGACAAAAGGACCCCAAATTATTTTTGTCGCAAAATTTTTTTTCACCCTAATACCTTTAAAAATTGAGAAAATAATTGCAAAAAACCGCCGAAAAGGCCTGAAAATTTCCACTCGGGGGCTTTCAGGGTCGCTGATCACGATCCCGACGTTAGATTGACCAAATTCCTCACCCCTCCTCTAATTAACCCCCCTCCTGTTCATCAGCATTTTTTGAAAAAATCCATCAGAGTTGGATGAAAATGTCTACTCGGGGGTTTTCAGGGTCGCTGATCACGATCCCGACGTTAGATTGACCAAAATCCTCACCCCCCCTCCTCTAATTAACCTTTTCATCCAATTCTGGCGTATTATTCAAGAAAAATGCTGAATGAACATCTTGGGGGAGTTAATTAGAGGAGGGGGGGTGAGGATTTTGGTCAATCTAACGTCGGGATCGTGATCAGCGACCCTGAAAACCCCCGAGTAGACATTTTCATCCAACTTTTTTCAAAAAATGCTGATGAACAGGAGGGGGGTTAATTAGAGGAGGGGGTGAGGAACTTGGTCAATCTAACGTCGGGATCGTGATCAGCGACCCTGAAAAAGAAACGAAATTTTTGCAATTAGTAATTTTGAAATATTAAAAAAGCACCCGTTGAATTTGTTGGTGAAATTTGTATTTTTCCGTTACTTTTTATGTCGTTTATGATGATTCTAAGTAAATCGCATCACGGTAGATTCAAAACATAACTAAGCACTAAAATAGTTTTTAAACTATTAGGAATTTTCTCAGGATTCTGAAAATGCAATAATATACAAGCTATTC
The DNA here is from genome assembly GCA_958510875.1 of Endomychus coccineus. Taxonomy (NCBI): domain Eukaryota; kingdom Metazoa; phylum Arthropoda; class Insecta; order Coleoptera; family Endomychidae; genus Endomychus; species Endomychus coccineus. The sequence continues at coordinate 155,042,439 of OY294067.1, read as the reverse complement.
CGTTTAAAAATCCATAATTTATGCCACTTCCGGCTAGACCAGAAGTCCGAAGAAATCATCAAACACGTCAAAATGTGTCATTTGACATCTGTATTAAACATGCCTAGATTCTAAAATGGGGATGATAGTTATAACTTTGTCACCCGGTTTATATATATTATTTTTTGACGTGTGTGGAAAAGATTGATATGGAATCTGTTCGGGCCAGAAAAGTTGGTCTTTCCGGATTATCTGCATTTGTGGCTATGTGGATATAAGATACAAGTAGCTCTTACTCGAAAAGAATATTCATCGGTTCTTATCGTAGTTCAAGTAATGATAACATCGCTCCCGAAATATAACAACGAATAGTCCAACTTTACATATCGCGTCCTTGTTCACGATATGATACACGATTCGTAGCTCTTCCTCGAGTTTGTGTCAAATTGAATTTCATACTATTCATCAGCTGGAAGCTCGATCAATAATTATATCACAGCGTTAATATTGGTTGTGAATCAGCTATAATATGAGAAACCATAAATCATTAACTCATTTAATTGAATAACAAACCATAATCGAAGTTGAGCCACTACATGATTTTCATTTTTATAACTAACCTTTTATGAGGTCATATAAATCTTTGAGAATAGAATAAGGAAGAAAGGTTGTGTATATCCTGTTATAATTTTGAGTTTGTGTTCAATTCATATTTGTTGATTCGAGTATTGTTCGGTATCCTGAACCAGAATCGGTGTCGGAGTGACATTTCTGGGGAGAGCATGAAATATCAAATTCTATTGAAATTTTACCCCTTTCATTGTGAATCAAAAGGTGGTCCACCCTAATTAAATATGTGTTGTGAGGAAAGATCTCTCATGTGCAGATCCTTGATATTAAATATTTTATGCATCCAGAAAATTGTATTTCCACATTCCAATTTGCACTGAACTTTTTCTTTTTCATATCACAATGAAATCACACATTTCAGAATATTCATTACTACACAAATACTATATGAGGTATCACTGTGGTAACTAAATTATACTAAACTACACTTTCTATCTCATGTGGCCTAACGCAAGTATTGCGGAAATCTGGGTCAAATAACATGAACAACCATGGTTCAAGCCTACACAAGGTTCCTAGGAATTGAAAGTTTGGGCAACTTGTATCATGATAAAGTTGTTGAACTTTTTTCTTGGGCGACTTGAAATGATAGATTTACTTGAACCTCTTTGAAAACTCGGTATCTATACAGCTTTAGCTCAGAAAGAAGTCAATATTACAAAAAGCCTTTAGTCTCCTGCATCATTTATTGGCTGTTGGATGTTATCAACGACAATCCTTGAATAAAACTACAAGTATAAGTACAGTAGTGGCATAACTTCGAATATGGTCCGTTATTTAATTAAATGAGTTACTTATTTATCATTTATCTCATATAGCTGGTTCACTACCAATACCAAATCAACCCTTTGGAATAATTGAATTAGCTTCTAACTACGAATTGAGTTTAAGATTGTAACTGGTTGAATATGTGGCTAGCCAAACATTGATTACGTTTGACGTTTGATCTACGAAAAAATGTTTTAAAAACTGTGACCCGACAACAACAAGGACCCGATTTGCAAAGCTGCACTATTGGATATTTTTTTCGGAACACAAGTGTCATATTTCGGGAACGATGTTTTGGGCGTACATTTTTTACGTGGCAATGTATACGGTAATAACCGAGGAGTTTTTTTCCGATTCGTGCAAAAAGCGACTTCTATCTTATATCTACATAACTACAAATGCTGCTGATCCGAAAAAACTAAATTTTCGGGTTCGAACAGATTGCTACCGAATACATCTTCGAACACGTGCCGAGTTCCATATCAATTATCAAATATTTGGAAGTGGTATTCGAGAAACTGCTACTTGCAGGAAAATATGATTTTAAGTGCAATTGCTTAAGAAATATGGTAACAATGACTAATAATTATGATGAGCTAGTTGAGATTATTTGCTAAAACATAGACTATCTGTTATTTCGATTATACGTTTTAGTTAGTCCAGTCAATATAAGGTTGTTAATTTTCATGCTGCAGAAACAAACAAAAAAGTGGTACATGGTTATATAAGCAAAATGATAAAAAATCTCACAACTCAAGTTAAAATATGATTTTGATACAAAAAAACTGTAGGAACCCGTCTAGAAATAACTAAATTGCAGCTTGCCTCAAAACATTAATTCAGCACTTCGTTTTCTGTAGCAGAACTCCAAAGTATGAAATACAGCAGAATTCGTCTCTAACGAGAACAACATAATTTTTTTTTATCATTTTGTCAAAAGGACGAGTTGACCCCGTCTATGGGCTGTATCTGGTACAATTGCTGTTTCAAATATTGTAAATTTATCGAATACTTGTTGAGATTTATAATGGAACTATACTTTAAATCAGAGGAGGAAGGTTCTCTTGAAAAAGGGCTCAAATAAGAGAAGGATAAATTAAAAATATCTGAGATTAGAAGATTTCATCATTCCAGAACATAATGTCTCTTGCTTTTCATAATGCTCATTTATTTCATGTTTTACTTGTATGTCGCCCATAATTCACTCCGTAATGCCACGAAATATGTGTCGAACTACATCAGTTAGCAGTGACTAATTTTGTAATTTTGTTACAGAGGCTTTATTCATTTGGGGGCAGGTCTTGCCGTAGGTTTCTCAGGTCTAGCTGCTGGATTCGCTATTGGCATTGTTGGAGATGCTGGCGTTAGGGGAACTGCTCAACAACCACGTCTTTTTGTCGGGATGATCCTTATTCTTATCTTCGCTGAAGTATTGGGGCTTTATGGTCTCATTGTCGCTATCTACCTGTATTCTAAGTAGGCTTCTAATAAGTAATATATCATCCCATTCCCACATCCTATCCAATCAGTTCCTCGTCCCGTAGAAGATAAGCAATGCCTCCATTTTATTCGTTTTTTAACGTTCACATGTAAAAATGATGTATAAATTGCAAAATTCGATGAAATTGACCGAGCGCTCTGTGGGATGTAAATATTTCATTATGATGGTACTTTTACTAGTAAGAAGTGCAGGTATGATCATTGTAAATAATTTTAACTGATATATTCCAAGTGTAACGCACGGTCACTTTTAGTGAAGGTTATTCCTTAAGCAAATTATTGTATAGTCTTTATGTTTATGAATAGACTTATATAAGTATCTTTATTTCATTACGTATATCGATGATAGGCTCTATTGAGCCTTTAAATAATAAAATTACAAATGAAGCACAATTATAATTTTTAGTTTCCAAGCATTTTGTACAAGTCCTAATTCAGTGAACCCATTTATCGTTGTATATTTTGCTGTGGATAGACTTCTTCTTTCTTAACATTAATTTAATTCACATCTTTTAACATATCATTGCCACCTCTTATTGTTAGTAGCTTAAGCGATATCCCTAATTGTATAAAATTGCTCACATATTTTGATTTGCAAAATTAGATAGTCATTATTGATACATTTACTTGAAATTAATTCGACCTTCCAGTGTTTCTATTATCTATCAAGTGGAGTTGACAGTTCATAAAATTAAAAGAAAGTTGTTCTAAATATGACAACATTATATGTATCGATGGTTTGGTGTCCATAGCTATATTCGTGTTTAGCCTTCTCTGTAGGTTAGATCAGACAGGAAATAGCACTGAAACCTCACCATCTTTCCAAACTGTCAACAATGGTTAGCACTGCTACTTCCTGTCTGTAATAATACACTCATAATATCTTCTTTTTAATTTAGTCCTAATATCAACAGTTGCGATATGTAAGATGCAGTATATTTGCCATGGAAGCTCCCACTGGTTGTTGATATGGTCAGTCTCTCATCACGACTTGTCAATAGCTAGTGTGCGTTTTCATGTTATATAGAATATTAGTTATGTATTATAGGAAAGTTCTGTTATAAGAAGGGAACAGCAAAATTGTGTTGAAAATAGATAATTTGTACATTCCATTACAATTTCTGTTTTGTGAATAATTTTGTTTTATTATTTGTCCACTTTTTGTTTAGCGTTAATAAGTCATGTACAGTATCAGTATACATTTTATCCAAATATTATACAGTGAATTTTAATTTATCAGAAAAATGTGAAACTCAGGACTTAATTCTCACAATTATTTAAAGGAACTATGGAAAATCTATTAGAATGCATTTTGATTTATTACATAAATATAGTAATTTACACGACTAATGGCTTAGAATCTTCAGAAGAAACTTTTTGTTTTACAAAGCCACTTCTACAGCGTAGGTTTGGTAAAAATAGAGCTAAAATATCGATTTTTGTGTTGAAGAATACAACATATTTTGTTAATGTTACAACTGTTTATTTTCTACCCCACCTCCATCGTTTTCAAGGATCTATTCTGAATGTTTACAGTGCAGAGATGGAAAAGGAACTTAGCTTCAAGCACTTTCAGTTCCAAGTATTTGATTATTGTAGCTGTTACTTCATGGTAATTTTTGATATTGAAATAAACAACACTGTTTTAAAATATGTGTTTTACCAACAATTTAATGTTACTAATCTTAAGTGGTATTTCAACAGTTCAACTGTCATTATCAAACGATAATAGTAAGTTTGATAATGACAGTTTCAACTATCCAAACTGCAGTTATGGTTTGTAACATTGAATTAGTGATCAACACATGGTGGGAACAGTGTTGTCACTCCCAGTTGGTTTTTGGGAATATAAAGAAAGCTTGACTTGCTTATTTTTATCAAACGGTAAACAGAATGGGAGTCAAATGTATATTCTTATTGACATCAAGAGTTCGCCGCCCTTTGTACGATATGATAAATTTCACTACTCGAATCTATTCTCTGTGACCGCCTTTCTCGGAAAAATATAAGTTTCTTGCTAAGCGGAAAATTTGAAAGGGGTCACCACCGGGATGGTTGGTCCAGGGTTGTATTTTTCCCGTTGAATGGAATCTGACAGATATGAATGGATTGATCCCTCACCAGTAAAACGCAGATGTTTATATATATATATACAGTTTATTAAATGAAATGTGTGATTCTAGAAAATATTTGTACAAAAGAAAATTAATATTTACACCTAGTCTAAATAAACAACAATTTCAATAAATCTATTTAAATAATTAAGTCAAGTATTTGACCTAGTCGAGATAGTTTACAGCAATTAAACAATCGGAAGTTTTGAGTATAATTTAAATAAGAATGTCTATTTGCGTGATACAGTTGTTACCTCGAACAGATGGTCTTCGAAAAAAAAAACACCAAGTGATGTATGTTTTGACCCGTAATAAGAAACCAGCAGAAATAAGTCAAGAATTAGTCAGTATCTGGAGCACTGTCGACACGGGTGGTTTTATTTATTTCGAATCGTGGACATTTACGTGTTCGATAATAATATTCGAATTCTTTAATAATCGGGTCAATTCCTCAACAAAAATGATGAATTATTTCATTTTCGGCACGGGACGTCAGTAGGGCCAGTGATTTATTTTCCTCAACGCTAATAATAAATCATTTGGTTTTCGGTACTTGAAATCCGTAGGCAAGCAGTCTCTTTTTCCTCAACATAAATAATAAATTATTCGGTTTTCGCTACAGGAGATCAGTAGACGACCAGTGGTTTATTTTTCCTCAACACAAATAATTTATTAAATGTATATTCGTATTGACGTCCAGAGTTCGCCGCCCTTTGTACGATAGGATTCTATTTCACTACTCGAGTCTATTCTCTTAGTAGGTACCTTAAACTGCAAACTATCATTTTACTAGAAAATACTCTTGATAGGATAATATGGAAACATTGACATCCAGAGGTCGCCGTCCTCTGTACGATAGGATTGCATTTCACTATTCGAATCTATTCTTTTAGTAGCTACCTTTAATTGCAAACTGTCATTTTACTAGCTAATTTTGCCAGAGAATACTCTTAATTGGATAACCTGGAGCCCTATCTATAGTTGATTCTTTTTCAACGATTGCGTCGTTTCTCTTGGTTGTGAGTATTTGAAATTTTACGAATACAAAATAAAGTGATTAAAATAGAAACTATTATTAGGGGGCGCGGTAGCCTTGCAAGTGTTACTTTTGGCATCCATCTTCAGCTTTTCTAATGAAACTAGTATTGCATTGAACCATTATGACGAGTGTTTTATATTATATTTAACCTGCAGAAGTGTTAATATTCTAATGACGTAACATTATTGTGTTCTTCGTCATTATAATTAGATTACATCGAATTAATTACTCTGACAGCATGAGAGTAGGATTGACAGTGCATAATAGTTCCAGTTAATTGATGGTGAAATAAAGGTAGCCTTGAACAAGGATTTATGTACGAACATCGTTAGTACTATGCCATTCATCTTCAGTGTCATAGATGGAATGATGGAAATATAACGGCGCAGACCTTATAAGAACAATTACGCGAATCCAATTTATTTCAAGGCTGTATTTACTCGTTACTCATGTTTTTCTGTAACAATGCTCACCAGTGCATTAATGCGATTCTCGCGGACAACCCGTGGAATTATCAAATACATCCAAAGAATTCGGTTCTTGAGGAAATATAAACAAGTTTTGGAAAAACATTTTTGAATATTCCTAGATGAAACTGGATGTTCAAAAATTAAACTATTGGCTTGAACAAGTAACATCTTTTGGTGCTATTTAAGTATACTTGCATGATTTCTAGAAATAAACCACCGAAGAAGTACGTAATCGATGAATTATGTGCCGAATGGGGACATACAGTTTGATTACGTCCACCTAACTATCTTCAATCATTGTAATGAAAATGGTCAAATGATGTAGGAATTTTAGGAAGAGGTGGAAAATCTATTAATCGGTGCGGTAATAACTCAGTTTTCATCACGTTGTAGAAGGAATATGAAGGTGGTATGAACGAGAAATCAAGTTCGACTTCCAAGAAAATATTCCACTGATTATGTATAAAACATATGTTGACAATTCCAATGAACTTTGAATGACAGTATACAATTGACATTTTTAGCTGTTCGCGAACAACATCTAGTAAACATGTATCACAATCATACATTAACCCGCAGTAGTGTGAAACCGACGATTTTTGCTACAAATAATAGTAGATTATTTATTCGTATATATTTGAGAATTTCACACCGACAATTTTCGACCATTGAAATACTTTTATTTTGACTTGTTGCCATGCGAACGAAAAAATTTCAGCGGATATTTTTTCTTTTAGGGTAGAGAAGCAAAATTATGGTGAATATTTTTTGACGTTTAACAAATGAGTTTGAAAATGATACAATACATAACAAAACAACAAAATTATGGCATTCCTTCGTAATGTCTCATATTTTCATGACAAAAAATGTCAAATATCACATTGAAATTATTTATATTTTAAACTAATTTTTCTTCGGTATGAAATTCTCTCACCGAATATCCCGAGTGCACGAATTAATTTCCGGAAATTTTGCACATGGGATCATCATCCATCAAATGGTGAAAATCCATTATAAATTTAATTGAAACAACAATTGATTGATATACCTAAGATTGATACCGCCTGTGTTGATTCATTTTCTAATGCGAAATTTAATTTTTTTCCTCAACGAAAAAAAATATGTACCTTCTTTGAATCCGTTGCTGCATATTTAGAAATCACAAAGAAACAAAATGGCTCAATTGACGAGGTTCGAGAGTTTAAACAAGAACAGTTGACACTTGGATAATGTTCATGGAAGCACTATTAGTGAAGAACGAGCTTTGGCATTTTGTGAATGGTACCAGTAGTACAAAGTGGAGTTGTGACGAATGATATAAATTCGGCAAACGCAGCAAAGCTTTGGGAACAAAACGACGACTAAACTCGCTCGGACATCGTGTTGTCGATTAGTGCGAATAAATTAAAACATCAAAGGATGTGTTACGTCTCGTGATGTATGTCTGAAGCTTGAGGGTACCTATCAATCCAAAAGACCAGCTACGAAAGCGGCACTTTTAAGACAGTTAACGACCTTGAAGATGCATAATGAAAGTGATGTACATGAACATTTAAATAAATTTTTCGATACTGTGGATAAAATTAATTAAACTGGGGTCGAAATCAATCAAGACTTACAATGTTATTATTGATCAGTCTTTCGAGAGAATTTGACAACTTCAGATGACCAAAGAGTTCTATATAGAACTCTTTGCTCGTGACACGCTACCTGCAACAACATTCGAAGGACAAACTAAATCTGTTAAAAATACATAATAGAATTCGGAATTCTAACACCCCCCTCGAATAGTATTGTATTATACATTATGAATGCTACTAATTTTACACTTTAAGACAGTCCGGCGTGTTGTTTTTCCTGAAGGTCTTTTGTGTTGAATCTTGATTTTCCCATCATGAAGAACGTCTCTAACATAGTGATATGTTTACTACGCCGATGAAAAACAGGATTCTCTGCTAACTTGATACATCCTAGGTTGTCTCCAAAAATAGTGACATTACTCAACTTATCGAAACCTTAACCTAGTTCAATGAGAAAACGTTGTAAAAATATTGCTTCTTTGGTTCCTTCTGTTAATCCAATATATTTGGCCTCACAAGAAGAAAGAGCAAAGGTTTTTTGTTTCCTCGAGTCGCCATGTGACGACATATATTACAGGGGCTGAATCTAAATACCTCCCTCCAATATATTTTAGCTTTAACTAAAATATATAGGGAGTCGATGCGATAAATGCAGACAAAGGGGAACGACACAGGACAGAGTAAACCAAATTCAACGCTACAAATGGTCGCCTTTGAGAGTTTGAGACATTGAAACTCTTGGGATACATGCGCACAATACATTCATTGCGGGGTAATATCCTATTGAATTTTAGAATCATTAAATTAAAAATGTTACTTGATTCTTTTCTCTTATTATATAGATACACTCAAAATATTAATGCAATTTAATATTATACGATAGTGATATAGTGATATAGGACGTTCATTCTACGTAATATAATTTGAATTGAAAATTGATATTTAGAACTAAAGTATACCTCTCAGTTGTTATTTTTAATATTGATTCGTAATTATTGGAAACAGATATATAAAATCCTTTCATTCTGAATTTATTTCTTTGTAGTAATTAAATTTATTTTGAAGCGGGAAATTCAAAACTAGGGAATACGATTATTATGAACATTTGTGGATGTGCTTTCTTTTTAAATTGATAAATCAAAATAGATTCTTTTATAATGGTATAGACAAGTTTGTTGTTGAAAGTATATTTAAAAATCATTTATTTGCAAAGTATCCAAAATCGCTAATTCCTGAAAAATTATTGAATGTCTTGGATTATTCATTGATTAAAATACATTAATCAATAGTTCATTAGATTTCTTCTAATTCAGAATATAATACTGATAACAGTTTTATTATGTTACAGGGGTTATAAATAAAACACATAGATAACTTTGTTTTCTTATATTTATACTCTAAGAATCGACAAATTGTTAAACGAAAAGTTAAAATATGTATCGTAGTCATGTTGTTTATTTCCCACTGTTACTTCTAGTCCATGATTTCAAAAAATCGTAGAAGTTTCAGTGGATTTGGAACTTCCGAGTTGGAAAACGATAATTTATTATTATCTTGTCAGAAGTTCTCTTGGTACATCCACCCATTATGAGGTACCTAGATGTCAAAATATGTTGCTTGGATAACACATTTGAACATGTTTTTGCTGTATTTGAGTTATAAATAATTATTTTTAATCTGTTATAATCGTTTGCAATAGATTTGATTTATGTAAATAAACCGAATTTAAAATCAAGTATTTACATTAGAACACACCACCATGAAGAAATAATAACAAATTTGGTTATTATACGGAAGAAAAAAGTTGAGGTTAGAAATATGGTTATTATTTCATGACATGAGAAATACCAAGACTGCTTTCGTTATATCTTTAGGGCGGTATTCAGGTATTCTCAGTGTCATTAATTAATGTAGGTACATTAATCAATGACAGTGTGCACCATGAACCATTTTTGTTTGCGAACAGCAAACGACAGGCCAAACCTACGAATATTTTTATAGAGGCTTAAAATTTACGAAACTTGGTGGGTAGGTTCAGGGTGTAACCCAGATGGTTTCTGGTTAGTTTGAAGGTGTGCCTTTTACTTAATACCCTTTTAGGAACAAAAACGTGCCCACCGCCAAAAAAAGGGACAAACATTAAAAACAAATTGTATTTTCGAATTTTTTGGATCAGAATGCACTTTTTATTACCCTTGTCATTTTGTGGAAAACGCACTCTTTTCGAGTTAGAGGGCTTTGAAAATAGACCCTCAAAACCCAAACCGGCCAATGAAATAATTGCAAATTTTATTATTGGGAAAATTTTTTGGGATACAACTTTTCTCCCCCGACCGAGTTTGTCCGAGTTATTCTAAAATAACGAAAAAAAGATGTTTTTTACAAAGGGTGAAAAAGTAGTATTCATAATATTTTCTCCACAAACGCATAGTTTTCGAGATACCAACGTTTTTTCCGCCGAAATTTTAAATTGGGCAGCATCCGGGGTAATTTCAATACGAAAACTGACCTTTTTATTAAATATGATGAGGTTTTGTTCAGATCTGGTAGGAGATGTGTCTTACCGAAACATTTCAGATCCGATTCTTTCCCCAGGTGTGAATTCACAGAGAACGTGTTCTGCCTTTTCAACATCAAGGTATAGCCGACATTGAGCGTCCTCCACTATGCCGTGCCTTTGAAAATGGTGATTCAAATGCAGATCGATTAGAGTACGTAGATTTAAGTAGTTTAACCGGTTTTGCTCTAGAAGTATTTTAGCTTTAGCTCTTGTTATTGAAGTAAACTAATCCCAGTTAGGATTGCCATTACTGAATATTCTACTTTCAGTCTATGATACAGCTATTAAAGCTGCGCTTGCAAGTACATCAAGCACTTACTGGTTCTGGCCAAATAAATTTTGAGCCTGCACCCTCCCTTGCTGGAGAGTGCTTGAGGCTGGTACCAGTCGAGACTGGGAAAGGGGCATGGCTTGCGTTGGCCGTACCAATGAGTGCACGCTTGTCCTAAAAGATCATTATGATTATGGAACAATTCCAAGTGTGGAAGTTGGAATTTAAGACTTCAGGTGATTATCATTTTGTACTAATTCGGGATATACAGCTTGAAAAATTTCGTACATAATAGTTACTGCAACAATATCAAAGGATAGTAGACTTCCGCGGACAGCTAATCTTGAAAAATCTTGTCTTCCGGATGGATTCCGCGTCACAATAGCTCGACTTGATGCCGACGTTTCGCCAACCATTACAGGTGGCATCTTCAGGACAGGCTTGAGGCTTGAATTGAAACTGGTTCTACTGGTTTCTGTAGCCGTATTTATTGTAGGAAAAATCCTTCACGCTACATAGTTCACTGCCTTTGTTCCGGTGGTTAACTTCGTTCCAGCACCTGACCCTGCCGTTGTGCGATCATGTGCGAAGTTGAATTTTCGAGGATGGGTTTCCAAATGTTGGGAAGGTAATATCCTGAGTCACGGTTTAGATTATTCGGATGTTTTAGGATTTCTATAGCTTCAAGGATTTTTCGCTGATAGAAGTTTGGGGCTCGGACTAGGATTTTAGTATCTTCAAAAAGGATTTGATGATTTGTGTTAAACTTGTGTTCCGCAAGTGCAGATCTACTGGTGTCACGAAGTCTTGTGCAGCGCTCATGTTCTTTCACACGAGTAGCTACTGTACGACCTGTTTCACCAATGTAGACTTCACCGCAAGAACAGGGAATACTATAAACACCTTCTGAGTGGAGAGGAGGAAGGGGATCTTTGATAGGTTTGTAAAACTGAGATAATTTTGGAAGTGTGGAAAAACGGGTAGAAATATTATGTTTTTTGAGGATTTTGGAAATTCGATCTGTTATATTTTGAATATATGGAAGATAGGCCATAAAGAAATACACTTCACCTAAAATTCCAAATCGACCTGAGCCAGAAACCCTCCCACCTGCTTTATCCACGGCCTATCTTCCATATATTCAAAATATAATAGATCGAATTTCCAAAATCCTCAAAAAACATAATATTTCTACCCTTTTTTCCACACTTCCAAAATTATCTCAGTTTTACAAACCTATCAAAGGTGTTTATAGTATTCCCTGTTCTTGCGGTAAAGTCTACATTGGTGAAACAGGTCGTACAGTAGCTACTCGTGTGAAAGAACATGAGCGCTGCACAAGACTTCGTGACACCAGTAGATCTGCACTTGCGGAACACAAGTTTAACACAAATCATCAAATCCTTTTTGAAGATACTAAAATCCTAGTCCGAGCCCCAAACTTCTATCAGCGAAAAATCCTTGAAGCTATAGAAATCCTAAAACATCCGAATAACCTAAACCGTGACTCAGGATATTACCTTCCCAACATTTGGAAACCCATCCTCGAATATTCAACTTCGCACATGATCGCACAACGGCAGGGTCAGGTGGTGGAACGAAGTTAACCACCGGAACAAAGGCAGTGAACTATGTAGCGTGAAGGATTTTTCCTACAATAAATACGGCTACAGAAACCAGTAGAACCAGTTTCAATTCAAGCCTCAAGCCTGTCCTGAAGATGCCACCTGTAATGGTTGGCGAAACGTCGGCATCAAGTCGAGCTATTGTGACGCGGAATCCATCCGGAAGACAAGATTTTTCAACAATATCAAAATCAATCTACTTCTAGAGGAGTACCTCAATGATTATTATAGCGTCTCAAATAAATTGTATTCGTCGGTACTATTGTGTGAATTATGGACAAAATTTGCAATACTAACATACTGAATCTATCAACAGATTGATGAAGGATAACGATTAATTTATCTCAATAATCAAGTATGTGAATCAACGTCAACCTTCGAGGAGACAAATATTTTTGAAAATAAATAAACTTTCGGAAGTAATAATTATTAGAAATGAAAAAAGCGCTCAATTATTGAAAACGTTTTTAAAAAATATATAAAACATTCAAAAACTAGGTTTACAATATCAGTTGTGAAGGACGTCGAAACAATATCTGATAAAGAAGTTAGACAAATATTTATCAACGACTTCCACTTACTACCTACAGGTGGTCATGCTGGAATAAAACGAACTTTTAATACAGTTGCATGGAATGCAATGAGAAATCACTGTCCACGTTGTTACAAACACTCTAAACCTCACAAAGAACCAATGACTATAACTTCAACTGAATCTTTGGCATTTGGGAAAGTAGTTCCAATCGAAAGAAACTTTGGCGAAATCATATATTTTGTCAATACAGTGCGACTAGACGAAGTTCGAATAAAGTAACAGAAATTGTTGCTAGGACATTTGTGAACAACTTCATTTTAAAATACGGTATACCACATAAAATTTCAACAGACCAAGGTATGGAATTCATGTATACTTTCAAAGAAATGTATGCTATTTTAAAAATTGAAAATTTATATTCTACAAGTTATCACCATCAAACATTTGGCGCATTGGAAAATTCTCATAAAATTTTGGGAAATTACTCAAGAATTCAGATAGGCAAGAACGATGATACTTTGAGCCCATGGATACCCTTTTGGTGTTTCCGTTATAACAATACTGTACATAGTGATACGAAATACACCCCTTACGAACTTGTATTCGGAAAAAACCACAATTAGCAACAAATCTTACAAGACATCTTGAAATTCAGATTAGGAAATTCCTATTAGTGAACAATGATAGATTAAAAGTATAAAAAATAAACAATTTCTAATCAAAGACCAAACGAAGTGAAGTAGAAAGTGTTTGAAGATCTCAAGTGAGTGAATTAAATGTAAAAACGTATAGGTATATATGTATATATTGGAACTATTTTCGTTTTATTATTGTTAGTAGGAAAGAAACTTAATAGAGAATAGATCCATGAATCACGTAATTGAAACAAAAAATTAATCATATAACATAGTTTATAATTAGTCATAAGGAAAGAAGGCAAAATTTTAAATCTTTTTTCTTGTGCTTTCCATAGGGAAGGTGCAGTGGTATAAGATCACTTGAACTTCTTAATAGTTTATTGAACTATTATTATTAAAATCAGCCGTTTAATTGTGTTGCAATTAACGCAGGAAACAATAACACTTTTACATTCACCTGCAGTTCATTAGTTTAGCAAATTGATGATTAAGCACAGCAACTATATTGTAACAGTATCAAGTGATTAACAAATTTCTCTAAAATAAACCATACCAAAGGAGCATCTTTTACTAAATCCAAACCTGGAAGCCCTTACCAATGGCCAATATACTAAAGGTATTGATCTACATTCGAATAAATACCTAAAAACTACCAGTTAACCTATCCAAAAGACCTCGATCTACGGAAACTTGCTAACCCTCTAAAAATTACCCATTTCAGAGGAGTAATCAAGTGCAAGTTGTTATTTAATCATGAACATTTTTAACAATATACTTAAGGACAGCTATGTTTGAAATTCCTCTATAACTCTTCAGTTGCAGTTGAATAGGAGAAGCAATGTAAATTAGCTGTATTAGTGTATAAGCAGATTGTCAAAAATGTTTCTATAAATCATGTCTTTCATGGGTAAGAGCTCACGTTTATCAGTGGATTTTAATCCATCAATAGAACTAGATCTTCATTAATTTAAGTCTATCGCCATTGTTGGATTGCATACGTGCAATAGTATTCCAAACATTAAAGAAGGCTATGATAAATTCTACTAGAAAAATCGGAAGCGAGAGGAGAAAGTAGTAACTGTACCTACGGGGTCTCACGAATTGGCAGATATTGCTGATTTCATACGAGAATCAGTTTGTGGCCTAGAAGTGAAGCAAGAAGGATATTATCTATACAAATCTAACAAACAGCACTCTACACACAGAGCCGCAGAGTGATTTTTAAGTGAATTTTATTCAGAATATTTTTTTTAATAAACTATTAAATATGAAAGGAAATAAGTTATTTCCTTTTAGTTTTCCCAAAAATTTGAGTCGGGAAAAGCTTCCTCATTCACGCTGCATACAGTTATTCCTTTTATTCGTACGCCGATTACAAACTTTCTAGCGACTGGTCATTCACAAATTACGTTACGCAGTTTTGGGGGGGAGGGGGTCATGAATTCGTTAGATTTTGTGACGAAGGGGGGGCTGGGGGTTTATACGGTCGCGTTACGCAACAAAATGTAAATACAAATAAGTTTTTCGTTTGAATATTGCATTTAAAATAAACGGGCGTACATGAAGTATTTTAAATTTAAGCGCGGTTTCTGAGCAGCCGATCAAGTAGAATTCTTGGCGGTTCAATCATTTGTTTTTATATACAGTTTGAGTATTCATATAAATAGCATACATCTCTCGACACAAGTGTGATTATTTGATTTTCTACTTTTACAACTAAGAAACAATGTCTGGTAAGAACAAAAATTCGTATAGCAAATTGTTTAGAGGCTGTGAAATTAGCTTCAAAAAGTAACGCACAGATACAAACAAAAACGAATGATATATGGAATGAATTGAAATCTCAACACAAATGCTCAGGTGCTCAACGAGATGAAACTACTGATATTGTGATTAAAAATTTGATTGAATCAGCGTACAGGAAAAAAGCTGAAAGGAAACATTTTTTTGCCAAAGTATAAATTTTTCATTTATAAATGTGATGACAACTAATTTCAAGCAACTTTGAGGTTACCTTATTTGTTCTTTTTTGCTTGCTATATTGTCCAGTGAATGAAGTCTATTGCTGATAATAATGATGGTTTTCCCATTATCAATAAAATTGATGAATGGATAGCCAGTCCTTGGGAAAAATAGATCAAACTGTGGACTGGTCAATTCATTATTCCGTGCAATGACTTTAAATTTTAATAAAAATGTTACCATTTAAAATAATATATAAATATATAATATAGTTAAATATCAATAAACAAATTTTTTATTTAGAATTTTTTTTACCAGTACCATTTTTTGATACAACAAAATGAACATTTGAGGAGGGTTCATTTATAACACGTTACGTAATATCACGGGGGACTCAATGGTTAGTTACGGTTCGTGACAAAGGGGGAGGGGGGATGGAGAAAAAGTGATAATCAGCGTTACGTAATTTGTGAATGACACCACAAAGGTGTATCTATGAAGAATTCACAGCGCGCATCAAGTTGAGATGAATCAAATTTAGCCACGTTTATCCTTATCCTCTTTGCGTGAACGATGTGTGGTATGGCCTTTTAAATGCACGTCTGACCTGTGTAAAATTTAATTGTCGTTATTTCTTCCTTCCTCTTGAGCAATAAAAAAATATTTTGTGTAGGTAGATCTCACATAATTTATAATCAGCCAGCAACATGTAATTTAAAAATATTAACATTTAAAGATTTTGTAAATTTTTTTTTAGCATAATAGGTAACGAGTATGCCTATCCCCCTATCTAACTGTAAAACTAATAATATTATTCAAAGGGAAAACATGCTAATGCATATAATTATTATGTTGGAACCTTTCACAATATTTCCACAAGTTTCGTGTTTGACATTCAAAAATACTTCCAGATAGATGCCTGACGAGTTTCAACTACCATCTTTAAAAAAAAAATTTGAAAAAAATTATATATGTTATATTCAATTGTCTTAAGCAAAAAAGTTTGAATAATCATATTTTAATTACTCAAGCAACAAAGGATTAACATCTACAGTTATATCAGTTACATTTCAGGAGATATCAGTTACAATTGATGATGCATGAAACAGTGTCTCACATTTAAAATAATCTACTTGCATTTCGTTTTTCAGACTTTCTTATTAAACAAATAGTAGTAGGAAACTTGTTTGTTTACCAATAGGATAAAATATACTGAAACCATTCTTTGTTCACTTACGGTTTTGATATTTGAAACACACCTCGAGATGACACTTCTTGAGTTTGTACTTTTTACTTTTCGAAGTACGTTACAGCAGTTAATCAACTTTTGAAACCAACAATTTTCTAGTTTCAAATCAAAGATGATAAATGTATGTACTGTACAAAGAACAAAATGAAAATCAACTCATTTCATTTTTAGTTTATTTATATATATTTGGCATTTAGTAAACGCGATTTTTGAAACAATATGTGGAGAACTATTGCAAAAATATGAACAGTTAGTGAAAAGACGTGTTGTAAATCAAATATGTTAATATCTGGAAATATAAAAACTGGGTCACAGAAACTGATTGTGATGTTTTTTAATCCTTCACTAGCAATATTATAACATGCCAAATCCTTTAGAATAGTTAATTGCTTTTGAAAGTCTATCTTCCAATTTCTCTTTGGTTGAATATTCTGGTAGCAATAGTACGTTAAAACATGTATGTGCAGTTGGCAACCTATCAGAGTCTGGACCATTTCTAGAGATTACCAACTTCAGTTTGCTCAAACCTCCAATTGGTACTCGATCAGATCCTGTGGTGAATTGTAGCAATTTCCTTTTGTCATCCATAGGTAACGCATGTACTATGGCCCAAAAATCTTTAATGATCTGTGAATTGTTTGTGTAACCACCATCATATTCTGTTGAGCTCTCTAGTTCATCAAAATCGAAATGCTGTAGGAAGGAAAATTGATTAGTGAACAGTATTTGAATTTATCAATTCATTCAAGAATGTCAGTGAAATAAAGTACATCACAAATCTTTCTTGCGACGTATGGCAAAGTATATCTACGACAAGATTTGTTTATAAGCAATATAGGCTATACCACCGTGTTACTATGTTATGATTAATGTTGTATTCTAAGTTTTTGAAGCATCCAACATGTAATAAACATCATACCAAGAATGTAAGATTCCACATAATATATCTTAAATGATGTTTTATTTGTTGTTTCGATAAGCTTGAAGATTAAATCGTTAATCAACCAAACAAGTTGGAACATAAGTTGTCGGGAATTTACATCTTAGAACCTGTAGATATCAAATTTCAAAAATTTCATTTTGATAACAAAATGATGATTTTGAAAAACATTTCGGAATGTATCAATCCCAGTTATCCTTTGTGTTAAAACATTGATCTTTCAACATGTGTCAGATTATTTGCATTCTTAGGAATGGCTTTCATTTGAATAATTATTATCATTGTTGAATAGTAAGAGCACATACTTTTCATAATAAAATTAAATCTTATTTTCTCTACATTTCCCAAATTATCCCTATTTTGCAAAGCCGTCAGTGATCCAATGTCTTCCTCTTCATTCAGAAGGGACTTAATAAAACTTTTTGTCTATGCAAAGCCCAAGAGAATCATATTCTGTAAGTTTTGATGAATATCTGCACGCTTGCACAGAGATAGCTTAATTAGTTTTTAGAAGTGGGTATATTTTATAACAGGGTAAACCGCTAGCTTCGTCAACCTCCTGTCAGCATAATGTTATAAATGAACGCTGTTGTTCACTTTAAGAAACAAATGACATCGTAGTTAGTAATTCTGCGCAATCAATTCATTTGAACAATTTCCCTAAATAAGTGCCGCGCCAAATCAGGAACAGTTTGCAACACTTTCCAGTGTAGACGAATATTTACGCTATTTCACACTCAATTGACTTGACAGTTCCTATATTTGGTGTCCTGAATCTGAATTTTAATAGAATAAAACTCCAGAAGTAGTTCTTCTCAACACTGGCAATTTATGGAACACATTAGCAGTTTTTCCATAGAAAAACATTGTGAGGCTGTAGCGGCTTATTAAAATACTACTACTACGGCTACTGTAATTCTACCTATATTTATGTCGTGTGCTGAGTAAACTGCGAAAATGTCGAAGCCACTATTTTCCTATCACTGCCGTTAGATACAAAGTTTTTCAACAGTCGATAAAATCGCAAGTAAACAAAGCAAAAGTGAAGCATTTGCAAGTTCAAGAAAAAAACGGCAACGGACAGTGGTTGTAAATTTATATGATTTTGAACAGAGTGCAATTCGAAATGTTATTTTTAATAAGTACCTACCGGAAGATGGAACATATACCTTTAAACACACTAAAATATGAGCTTCTGGAACGTGAAATATGCTGGTTGTACAGAAGTTTCAATCCTGGTTCAGAACAAATATTATCTTTTTAAAGAAAGGGCCGATTACAAATGGTGAATGGGTCAAAACAACTTCCTAAATTGGTTTGAATTTCAACTTTTAGTGAAACTAGAAGAACTCCCCACCATCGTTATGGATAATGCTAGTTAAATACTTTAATGAATAAAGTGAAACCAACAGCCTCCAAGGAATGTGACATACAAGAATGGTTAAGTAGGAATAATATGCAATATGATAACAAAATCTTGAAATCACTGTTGTAGAGATTTGTAAAAATTAATAAACCACAACCAGTATATGTAGTTGACATATTAGCTGAAAGATATGATCATCGAGTGCTTCGTCTACCCTATACTATTGCATTTTCAATCCCATTGAACACATCTGGGGTATAACTAAAAGCCACTACAGGAATCATAATGGTACAGATGGTAGATCGGCGGAAAAATTAGTGGGTATGTGGAAAAAGGCTCTAGGAAGAGAGCAATACCAGAAATATGACCAGACTTTTTGACATACTGTTGGTGATTAATTTTGTCTTATTGTTAATGTGCAATATTTGAAAGACCTTGGGGTATAAAGCAGTGGAGTGATATTTATTATCTCAATGTGATTGACAATAGCAAATTTCATAAAATGGTAAATCTAAATCTATAATGATATCGATTTAAAGCTATTCGCTTCCTCTTCTGACTATTAATTTTTATATCTGTATTTAAAACTTTCAGTATCGGAATATTTTATATTTTATATTGATTAATGAACTTTGTATCGATTATAGGGCACTTAATGCCGTGACTAAGAGGGACTACTACCCGCGCCCTCTCATAGAAGAGCTATTAGAACAATTCGGAGGGGCAAGTTTGTTCAGCGTATTTGATGTAGCTTCGGCCTATCATCAAATAAAAATGGAAGATTCGGACATCGAAAAAACCGCCTTCAGCACTATGGATGCTCATTATGAGTTTCTGCATATGCCTTTCGGGTTGTCGAACAGCTCTAGTACTTTTGCTCGTTTTATTAACACCGCAATGGCCGGTTTGAATCATCTCATTTGCAGCGTATATTTGGATGATATCATCACTTATAGTGCCGACGATGTGACCGAACATCTACGCCGACTAGCACTAGTTTTCGATCGCTTAGCGATTTTAGCAAGTTAAAACCTAGTAAGTGTCATATGTTGAAGCCAAAAGTAACCTATTTAGGTCACGAAATTTCCAAGGCGGGTGTAAGTCCTTTAACAGACAAGGTACAAGCAATTAAGGATTTTCTCATTCTCACTAAGGTAAAAGAGGTGCGACATTGTAACCGAAATATCAAAACTAACTCTTTTAACTTCCACTCGGTTACCGTTCAAGTAACAAGTGAATACAATCCCGTAAGTAATACGTTTTTATTTGGTGCTAAAACAATAGAATCGACTTGAATATTTGCTGAAATATTATACTCATCCTACCACTAACTATGATGTTACAGAGATCATCGAAAATAGATTTGCAAATAGTACAATGTTTTGAGTGTTTGTTTCCATAAACTATAACGGTTACTTTAACATCACATTATGAAAAATAATATGGATCAATGATATCAACTTGAAGCTGAAAGATAACTTTCCATATCATTATCTACATCTTGCAGGTGTAAGATCAGTTTTATTTTAATAATTGATCAAGAAAAAAATAATCTCTTGGTGAATTACATTTAGAATTACAATTAAATTGTACAATTTGATATAATAAGTAAAGAAATTCTTCTTTTCTTTGTAAACATTGTGTGACACAGTTTATTCAACCAAATGGTTAGGTGTATTCAAGTATTCAATAACACGATAACATGGTCAACCTGACAACACCGTTTCAAATGTTGCTATTGTGACATTTCTTTCTTAAAGTGAAGAGGAGTTCTACGAATAATTTATATGGAAGTTAGCTACGTTATAATAAAATTGAAATTAACACTTTCCCTTGATGAATGTTGAATAATTATAAATTGAAACCGTGGGATTCTATGAAATTACAGTACTTAAGGAAACTAATTCATAGTCCTGTTGTTCATACTAAAAGTTGTGGGGGAACAGGCGCTGCCTTCTTGGTTTTTAGGTAATTTATTCCATTTCTCAAAAATATCTCGACCGCTAGATATTTCAGCTGATTTTGTCTTCAGATCAAAGACGAAGAAGAAGGCGAAATCGGCTAAAGTATTAAAGTGTAAGGACATCGAGGGTCTGTACCTGAAGTGTGAAAGTTATGGAATAATATTTTACTTGATATAAAGTTATATTTGATAAATTTGGAATTTAGATTTTACCATTCTCATAAAATAATGATCGAAAATAAATCTCCAAATTCGTCTACACATAAAATATTCATGCAAGAACTTGCAGTATTACAGGCATTCTAAATTCTAAAATGTATTACACAAAAACTACATCTAATAAAGAATACTTTTTCAAATCGCGCTTTCATAAGCTTAATCATAACAAATTTCTCAATTTAGGCCATCATTGTATCTCCATTCGTATGATTTAGTTGAATGAATGAATTATGGTAGCATAACTCAACCTAAATTGTGAATGAAATTTACCATTTAACATAAAATGAATGCAACTTACCGTACTACCACATATTAATAATTCTATTTCTTCAGGACGGAAAAGTAATTCAAGTGGTGATTCGTCAACTACCATCTGAAAACCTTTATAAAAGGCACGAAACTGCTTTTCTACAGATTTATTCAAAAGAAAATCTGCATATAAATCAACGAATTCCTGTAAAAAAAAGAACTTTAAATTTCATACCCTCTCAATACATACCAATGGACTATTCCAAAACCTCCTAGAGACAATACCAACAAACCAACCAGAACTATAGCTGGGAGTCACCGTTAGTACTCCTTATTATAGACTATATATCAACCGCAAGCATCTAATGTATTTTCCATTTTGTGACTCAGTTTGTAGTTTAATGTTTGTACGATTTAGTGAACTGTAACACTTTCAATATTTAGTCATTGAGTTATTTCCTCCACGCCGTCGAACTAAAAATTCGGTTGATTTTATATGAGTTTTATTTGATAACTATACAAAATGGCTATCCCAAGAGCGGAGAGCGCAAGTCACTCGTGACCAACGAAATGGAACGTAACATGAATTCGAAGAATTCTTAGCATAAGCCCCCTTCCTTGAAAGGATTGCTTCCAACATAAATAAGACAAAAAAGCTAATATCAAAATATTCAATGGTACAAGTTTCTGTGGCTTACTTACCTAAGTCGAACTTTTATATATTTACCGGTCACAAGGTTAGAAAAGCCAATTCAGCATTATACAGTTTACGAAAATCCTTCAAAACTCCACATAGTCAGCTCTTACTTAAATTATACAAGACCTACATCCGTCCTATAATGGAATATGACGAATCGATTTGGTGTCCCTTTCTCATCAAAGACATGCAGTTACTTGAGAATGTTCAACCAAGAACTACCCAATGGGTTTATGGAATGAACCAACATCCGTATGACGTTCGGTTACAAAGGCTCAATCTATTCTGTTTGAACGAGAGGAAACGTGGTGATGCGATCTCAACTTTCCAAATCCTTCACAACACCTTTTCAGTTGACTCCTACTTGTTTACTTTAAACACTGATGATAGACTGCGAGGACTTAAGATTGTGCCCGAAAATTTCAAAAGTACTGTGCGAAAAAACACATTTAACAACAGTTTTTACCACCTGGAATCTACTACCAGAAGAAACTATATCAGCTCCAAGTATTAACACTTTCAAAAACAGTTATGATGCTCGTGTGCGTGACATGGTTTTTTAAATGCTCGTCTGACCTTGTGCCAATTTTGAATGTCGTAATTTCCTTGTTCCTGTAGGTAGATTTCACATTATTTTATAACCATTTCAAAACCATTAACATTTTAATATTTTGTATCTCTTTGTTTTTTTTTGGGGCGTAATAGGTGCAACACCTCTGCCCTTATCATCATGTAATAATAATAATAATAATAAAATAGGTAAAGGACATATTCGCGCAAAACATCACCTCACTTAACCCTTCGCGGTTTTTATGGTTGCGACTCGCGCAACTTCGTCTCTACTGGTATGTTTCACAATTCGCCCTAAAGGTCAACACATGAGGATCTGGTTGATGTCCTTTATGAGAACTAAGCTACCGAGCTATAGGTTAAAGCTCGACTTATTCCATTCGATACCGTTTATGAATGGAGTGCCTTAATTCAGGTAAAACGTAGTCTGGATCCAGAATGTTGGTTCTGGTACGCCCAATCAATAAGTGTCCTGATCTTCCGGTTCGGATGAGAGTGGAAAAAGGCATCGGGAATTTAAGATTCCTTCTACTTGGACCAGGACTGTATTCATAGGCTAAATTAGCATTACCCATGATTCGTTTAAGGTGATACTTGCACGACTTAACCCCGGCCTCCCATAAGTCTCCGAAGTGAGATGAATTAGATGGAATGAAACTCCATGAGACCCCATCTGGGAGCAGTAGTGCTCCTAAATTCGAAAGGACAAGCTTTAGCACAGGGGTCATATCGACGACCTGTGCTAACGAAATACCCACAAACTGCCTCAGGGAAACGGTCGGCTCACTGGGACGACTCTGAAAGGGGGCCGAAATGACCGGTCAATTCCGACTTTCCGGCTTGCCATAGGGTGCTGGTCTTCGTCCCTGGGACAGAGAAGACAGACCCAACAGAGTTCAGGCGGCGCCGGCGTCTTGGAATCCAAAATCCGGATATGAGGAAGCAGGAATGGATTCTGATGAGTAGGAACATGGAGAAAGAAAAAGGACCACTTCTGGCCTTCTCCGTGGACGAAAATTCGTACAGGGCAATGGAGAGGATGCAGTTCCGGGTGTACTACAGACTCGGGAAGATATTCTTTAGGACCCTGACCAAAAACCCAAATCTGACGGGTCAAGGGATAAGGATCCTTCAGATCAACCTGCAGCACTGTAGGATGGCCTCGGCAGTACTTGCAGTTGCTATGGGGGACTCTGAGGTGGCCCTCATACAGGAACCATGGGTCAGACACGGGGAAATAAGAGGTCTACGGGGGCGAGCCGAGAGCTGATATACAGCAGATCGGCTGAGACCCGCCGGTCCTGTATACTAATTGATGAACAGATTAAAATGCTACCGCTGACAGAATTCTGCTCAAGAGATCTGACAGCGGTAAAGATTAGGATCAGGGAGATATATGGTACGAAGGAAATAGTACTCGGTACTCGGATCAGCCTACTTCCCATCCGACGATCCTGATCTGCCTGCCACCCGATCATTGGTTGCGACGCGAATGCGCACCACACTCTATGGGGAAGCAACAACAATGAAAGAAGCGAATCGCTACTACAATTCATGCTGGCAAATAATCTGGACACATTGAAATTAGGAAACAAACCAACTTTTGTTATGGCATGTGTCCGATGAGGAGAGCTGCTCAGACCACAGACACATAAAATTCAAGATGAAAAGCGAAATTTATACTGAAACTTATCGGAACCCAAAGAGAATAGACTGGGAAGCCTACAAAGCAGGCCTAGAACGTAACCTTAAGGGAACCCAAAAAAAAGATAAGAACAAACAGTGACCTCGAGATGGTCGTGGAACAACTCAACGAAACGATCATCTCTGAGCTCAACAAAAATTGTCCTCTCTCCACAAGGAAATCTACCAAGACAGTTCCCTGGTGGAACAGCGCACTTGCGATAATGAGAGGACAAGCCAGAAAAGAATTCAACATGGCCAAAAAACTGGAAGGTGGGATATCTACCAGGAAAGTGCCCTGGTGGAACAGCGCATTTGGGAAAATGAGAGTACAAGTCAGAAAAGAATTCAACAGGGCCATAAAACTGGAAGGTGGGATGACTACAAGAACACCTTGCCATTTATAAAAGTGCACTGGAAAAAGCTAAGAGAGATTCATGGAGGAATTACTGTGAGGAGATAGAAAGCACTCAAGAGAGTGCTAGACTCCACAGAATGCTCTCTAAGGACACACAAACAAAGGCAGTACATAAGCACAGAGGAGGAAACAATACAGGAATTCTTTAGAGTACACTTTCCTGGATCTCAAATTGTTTAGACACCGGCTACCCAGAGAACAAATGGCCTTGACACCTTGATACAAGGATCCAAGGAAAGTTGGAGAATGACTAAAAAGGCGGTGACCTATGACAAGGTTCAATGGGCTATAAACTTATTTAAACCATATAAATCACCGAGCTCGGACGGGATTTACCCAGTACTGCTGCAGAAGGGGCCAGAACCAGCTTGGCCCTAGGGTATATTCCGGAATCATGGAGAAATATTAGCATTACTTTTATTCCGAAACCTGGAAATACTGGACCGGAGACGGCGAAGACCCTAAGACCGATTAGTCTTATGTCATTCGAACTCAAGACTATTCGGTATAAAAGAAAACAGAAATTTTTCGTAATTTATAATAACTCCCCGTATTTTATATAAAAATCGACACCAAGAATTCCTTGAATATTCTCCGTGAATTCGTCTAATATTACGAATTCTTGTCCAATGTTTCATTGTTTAATTTAGAGCTATATTAGCGGAACTGTGTGAAACAATTAAACCTGCGATTCCGTTTATTCTTACTTTTTATTCGTATTAGTTTTTCTGTTAGCTGAAGTTAATTTTTGAACATGATACTGACGGAGGCTCCGTATCCATTAAAAAATTGAAATCATGCATTCCATATCTCATTTTTACGCAATTCATTCCATTCATACTTACTTGCTATTCTTTATTCGCGAATTTGTTACTGCTTCTGAAAGTTCTATTTTGCCTGTACTGATTGGTTGATATACTGTCTAATCATACTTAATATTGGTTGGTAATTAAACTTGTCCCGATGTTGGGATTGTTTATCTCGCATGCCAGGTTATCCAATGATGTAATCGGCTGTCTACTCCCTTCCTTCCTGTATAACTACGTCTTAGTAGCTCTTGAAAGAGTACTTGGTTTTATTTCCAGAATGCTACCTCCGACAATTTCTTTGATTCTATTGTGGCCGATCTTCGACTCTTATTTTGTAGTCTCAGAAGTCATATTCCTGCCTCCCCCTTGGTCGTGATGTCCATTGGATGTAGGTTCCATGGCTGCGTTTAGAGTTGTTTTCATAGCTCCCATTATGCCGAGGCTAGCTAGTCTCTGTACCTTGTTCAACTCAACCGCAGCTATTTTCTGGGTTATCTGTATCCACCAAACCAAAGAAGCATAAGTAATCATGGGTTTCACCACAATGTAGTATGTCCAATAGGAAATTGATTTTCTGCAGCTCTTCGTTCCAGGTAAGTTTAAAGTCAAGGATTACTCCAAGATATTTAACCTCACATCTTTGATTATTGTTTGATGTTAGACCCTTGGACGGTTGGAGGACTCAATATTATTTTGCGTTATATCTGCACCTTGTACTAAATGACCTTGAAAAAGTTCTCGGCATAAACATTTTCCATAAAACATACAACAAACATAAAAGCTAGCTTTTCCATACCGCCATACATTTTTGTAAAGCGGTGATAACATGCGTTAGTTCCGTGCTGATAATATTTTACCAATTCTGGTATCGAGGATTAACTATAAAAGCGTTCACGCTGTGGATACATTTTACTCTGATGATGGCTACCAAGTAGCCATCAGTACTTTAATAGTATTTTTTAGTAGATGAGTGTGATTATTTCTTATCTATAGTGTCATGTGTCTGTGTGTTCATTTTTGTTGATTATTTCACTCCAGATAAATATCAACACGTATATAGAATAGAAATCCAGAGGCTACGCAGATTTTGTAGATCTGCTTAGTCAATATTTGTATGTACAAATGATCAATATTTCATGTTTTGTGAACCAATATAAATTTTTTATTCATCTAAAGGTCTCTTCCTGTTCTCAGAATTGATAATATAGTGAAACCTTATTTAAAACAATCGCAAACAAATGCAGCTATTTAACATTTGAAAATTTCACAACCTCGTGTTTTATGATCTTTCATTGAGAATGGTCTTTATAGTCTATTCCTGTTATTACATAAAAAATAGGTTATTCTATGTTCTGACCCATTGGCATTGACATTGGTTCTGGTTTCAATTTAAAACAATTAACACAAGGCTTGATTGTCTGTCTTACTATGTCTTCCCAATGACCCAAACATTTTTCCTAACTGTTGATAACAGTAATAATTGTGGAGCTGGATGTAAGTGATTTTTGTTTTTCGATTAATATAAATTTTGAAAGCTTATGTTTTTATGAGAATAGTAGCGGATGTTTGATGTTCTTATCCAATGATGAAAGACGTAAACGTCCACCTACTCGAAGTAGTCCAATATCATCGAAAAAGGGGGAAAAGTATCACAGATTGTGGTTTGCCTAAAAAGCCTTGTTTAATTAACTAACAATTGTGATGGGAATAATTGTGATTTCAATTTCGTTTAAGAAATTTGATCTTTTAGTGGCTGAAAATGCATTTGAGGCCATTGTTCTCTTGGAAGGTAAAGTAAAATTGGGTCGTTATATCATAGGTTGGAAGAACACAATTTGTCTGGGTGTACACCTTGTGAAACAAGATCTACTAGATAATTTTCGGTTTTGACGTTATTCCAATTGGACAGTTCCAGTATGTTGGACACCCTATGTGCTACAAAAACTTGAAAAGAAATATTTAACCAGCATAGTGTAATTTGGGAGGGTCAGCTAAAGAAAGATAACATGATATTGAAGTTTTGAAATTGAGTGTGTTGGACATAACAGCTACATTACATTTTTTATTCAAATAAGAACTGACTTGGTTGATTCCGATAATTGATAAATTGGTGGATACAGTAGGTACGCCCGATTTTTTATAAAACTTTTGTGAACATGAATTAGATTGATCTCCACAATCCAATGAAGCTCTATATGGATGTAAATTATTGTGCGACTCGAAACAACTCTGTAGACAGTATCACTTGAAATGGATTGGAACATTAGGTAGTACTAAAAGCACCTTATTCATGCTCCACAGGTACATTTTCATTATAAACTCTATCAATATGTAGCATCATATTAGGTATGTATCAATCAAAATTTTTTGTCCTAGAAAAAATGTTTCTTCAACTTGACCAGTTTTGAATTTTGGCATAGTTTTAGCTTTTTTGTAGTCTATGTTCTTTGGCTGCTGAAAGTTTAATGAATGACTCACAGGAATAAATTAAATGCTGTGTAATTTGAAAAAGGAACATTAACTTGGCTTTGATGTGGCGAATATTGTTTACTAACTGAACCTTTTGAATTTTGAGCATGAGAATTTCAATTGTGTTAATTTCTATTGTTTCTAAAACTTCTGCTTTGAATTTCAAGAATACAAACAGCTTGTTTAAAGTTTGCACCTCTTCTTCTTAAGTTCTTTCCATTGACGCTGTGTTAATCTACTTAATTTAGTGACTACAATATGAATGACCATACTTGAACTGGTTGTTTCAGAACCTTCAATGCAGCTATATGCTTAGAAACAGTATAAATAAGTTCCCCCCAATTAGCACGGAGATTGTTTGTTAATTGAATCAACATTAACAATTTATTTGATATGATTATTGACTAAAATGAGTGTGTTGTCAAATCTTTTGCACAGAAGATCCCATACAGGTGTATAATTAGCTTCAGTAAACTCAAGGGTATCAATAATTCTTTTGGCTTACCATGTTACCATGTTTGTGTTAGTATGAATAATAAAGATCAAATAAGATTTGAATTCTAGCCAGTGCTTCTTTCCATACGGGTAACTTAACTGACTGGAGATCAAAGCGCTAAGAACAACCTGCTACATAACCTGAGTTTTTGCACAGCTTGACTATAATTATTATTCACGAATTCTTTTATAGATGTTACAGTAGCATAATACCATTCTTCTAATTCTTCATATATATGTTAGTTCCTGCTCATCACAAAGTCATCTCTTTGAATTTCATTGAATTCACTCAAGAGACCTTCATAAATATACCTATTTTCTACAATCATCACTTTTACCTGCAGAAGTGTCAGAAACCCACTTTACTTACAAAATTGAGGGAAGTAAGTGATCAATATTTATTTTACTGTTAATCTTAATCTCAAATGGACGCAGATTAACTTGCTAATATTAGATAATTTTTACTATTAGAAATGTTTTTGCATAAATCAATTAATTGTAACACTGGAATGAAACTACTTTAATTATCTTAAATGCAAATGTATCTGTTACCTATATGTACATAGGTAAAATTGCAAAATACTTGAATAGGTTTTATAAAGATTATGAAATTCAATGCCACTGATTTGCGGGAATAAAGGAATGAAGCAATAATGTACTATTTTAGATGTTACATAGAATAGAAATAGATAACGGCTCACCAACCCTTGAATTCGGTTTGTTTTGACTAGATTCTGTTTTTATACGATTTGTCGGACTTTTATGCAGTAGACCAACTGACCATTGGGCGATTTTGACGGCAATCGTAGCTTCGTGTGCTTCAGCATATCGGCGGTCGACTGTTCACCGTTCAACATATGCTTGGATTTCTTGATTCAATTGTAATAATTTATATTACTGATTATTTATTCATTTGATATCCGGAACGAACAAGCCGAGAAAACCGTTTGTTTTGTGATTATAATTTGCTGGTCAAGTGATGAAATAAATAGACGTAGAAATAGAAAATGATTCACTGTATTATTACTGTAAATAAGTCTTGTTTCTTGTCACATCGTGTTCGTGAGAGACTCGCTGTTTCGAATTAACGTGATGGGCAATGTTGTCAAATATAAAACTAGACACAGAAGGTAAACAAATCTGACATTACATTATTCACAGAATACAAAGAAATCTCAGAATAGTATCAGCAAAATATTATTAAATTGCTGGATGGATATTATAAAAATATCATGGTTAATATTTCTAGAATGACTAATTACTTACATATTTGTTATCTTGTGTCACATTCAGCTCGTCACCATTTTCTTTCAAATCATAATTCAAAACGGAACCAAAGACATCCTGATAACTTATCCTAAATGTTTGCAGAAACATTTCTTCCAAATCTGGGTCTCTGTATTCTAACATTTGTTTCAAACTATTATATAGCACCTGAAAATTATGTCTGATGAGAAACCTACTTTAGCTACGATTTTATCCGCTTTAGCATTATAATCACCAACATACGGGATTTTCAGAAGAGTAATGAACGATTTTACTGTTGGCAATACATTGGGATTTTATAATCGAGGTGAGACAATTTGCTACATTACTATACTATACTAATGAAGGTTGTGAAAAATATTTTAAAATTCCTGCGTAACAAAAATAAAAATTTGCAACAAATCCATGATAGAGAAAAATAGGAATTATAATTACAAGATATAAAAGTTTAAATCTCTACATACATGAAAGTATCTTAAAACTTGGACCAGTATTTAATTTGGTTAGTTACTGCCTCCGGTTAATTCAAAGCTTGAACAATATATCTATGGTTTCGGCGTCTACGTAGTGTAAACTCATTTTAACTTTCGGAAGTTGGAGAATTAAATTCAAAATTACATAAAACTTGTAAATTTTAATTTAAAATTGATGCTGTTTCACCACACTGTGGCATTCTCAAAGATAGCTTTGACTATGATAAATGAAATGCGTCTGCAGCTGAGTTAAAAATTAAAATCAAATTAAAACTACAGAAAACATTGGATCAGTGTGTGAAAGAGCATTGTAAAAAAATGAGGAATATGGCCAATTATGAAATTGATGTGCATGAAATATATTGAAATGCGCTAATCAAATACCTGATACTTTTACTATTTCTACATAAAACCTTAACATTTTCTCACACTACCAAGCCAAAGTTTTCTGCAGTTTTTATTAGATTTTAATAGACAATTCGTCTGCAGACGCTTTTTATGAATCATAGTCATCCATCAGTTTCTAAATTACTCGGAAACACTAATAAGTCAAACAACTTTCCATAAAAACAGCGAATATATTTACATATAATTATAACTAGTATTGTTATGTTAAACATCATTGTCGATAGCAAATGCATTTAACTTATTAATTGAAAGATGAACTTGTCTTCTGCATCTTTTTATTATTTTTTTTTCTCAGTTTTACAACTGTATGAAAAGAACTGGTTTAGCTGAGAAAATGGAGGAAAAAAAACTGGAGGAGAATGCTTCTTGTTAGTTGACAGTATTCAAGGTTTGATTCAGAGCATATTTACCTGATGACTTCATTAAAATAGTACATTTTATACTCCATTGGATAAGAAATTCAAAAGAAGAATAATTTCTTCTTTTCATACCAGTCAGTTAATCGCGAACAATATAGAATATAAGTACTCCTTTTACTCGTTTTGAAACAATGGTAAACTACCATTCTCGGATATTTTAACGGCTTCGATATTTTTTTTTTTCGTTAAAATGGAGCTTATTTGACTATTCATGAATTTCTGTTAGTTAATAAGTAGCTGTCCAACAGCTAGCTGGATGCAAATTATGATGATGATAATTCCAATATCCTGGTGAAATTTATAGTTTATTATGAATATTTAAGTGAGAATTTTAAAAACATTGCTTTTTACTTATTGAAGCACAAACATGCATCGGGATTCGAAGAGAATATTTTCTCCGGTTGCATAAAAATTAATTGAAAAACCAAATAGTCAATGTATCTTGAGAAATATATTGAATGCTTACAGGATTCCAGTCTTGAAGGTCTTCGAACGATCCTCTTTTTCCCATGAGTTTTCTATAGAGAACCATTGGAAAATTAACTGCTAGAATTACATTATTATATATAGCGAGACCCAGAACTATACCTATAAGTGTAAACTGTGCATCACTTTCGAAACTAGTAGCATTAAACCATACTGTTTGAGTATCTTTTTGCGCAACAAACATTGCATAATCTGGATTGAATATTTCTTCAATGACTAGTTGAAAAAATTCTTTAGAAACTCCACCTTCATCGATTCCTTGTTCACCTTCAAATTCTACAACTAATTGTTTTTTCAAATCATTGGGATTCTCCATGGAAATCATTTCCAGCTGAAACAAGAACACATTTAGTTTGACATTCTGTACTTTCATATATTTAATTCCTTAGGGCGGTTACACACTATATGATTTGTGCAGCGTAGTATATTTAATGATGTATTACTTCCCTTTTTGAAAATTCCTAATTGCATAACGTGAACCTGTAACTGAAATATATTTTATCTGAAACTACTGCAAACTATGTGAGTTACATATGTAAATATGAAATCAAAACTGATGTATAATCATCCCATCCTGCTTGCACGCACCACAAATTGTATCTTTCATCCTTATCTGATCCCTCGTTATTCAAGCTGAAACTGCCAAAATAAATAAAGTGAAACGTCAGTGTTCTTGAAAATGGAGGAAGATGTATATTTCTCTTCAAAATTGTACGCCTCCAGAAATAAATGAAGCGGCAAGATCTAGAGTCCTATCAGAAACTACGTGCTTCATTAGAAAGCAAAAACGAGAAGCATTTACTGGTGAAGAGATCGATCAGTTCATCAAAGAAGTACCCTACCACAAATATCTCGCAACAAAGGTAGGAATTGAACTCATTCGAAAAAAAAAGAAAATGAAACCTCACTTTTCAAGGTTGCTTTGATAAAGGGCGTAATGGGGCCTGCCGTTCAAACGAACTTCACCCACTGAGAAAACAAAACTTTACATTCTTCGACGTTTGTGTTCAAGTATGTATTCCCAATACAGAAACTAAAATTGTTGACGAAATTACATCTTAGTTGTATTCATTTATTAACTCATCCCAAGGGTGGTACTAATGTGGTGGAATAATTGTTAATTTGTTATTGAAATATGAATTTGGGTTTTTATAATTCAGCTTGAATGAAACATTAGTAAACACGGGAAATATAGAATTGTGATTCTGGTTTCAGTTCGGAGAGCAACTCATTGGTCAGAGTGGTTAGCCTTCATTACGACCATTGAATTCCCTCCTTTGGGGACAGTCTGCCAGTGTGATAACACACTGCCCTAATGCTAACCATGTTGGCCCCAAAATGAACACTAAAGTGGGGGTGGGCTAGAAAGGTACTAAGCACCTGCTCTACCGTCTCGTTCTCTTCATCGCATGCTCTACACAGCGGGTTTTCCACTAGATCCATAGTGTACATGCGTTTTCTTACTTGACAGTGGCCCGTAGTGATTCCTGCAAGCAGGATTTTCCGAAACAGTCTCAACTAATATTCAACTGTGGTGCAGATAATGAGCCACTTCCTCTACGTGAATGTCATGGGGTGAGAGGCAGATCACCCTTCTATCCTTAGAATAAAGAGAGAAGAATGGAAACTGAACGAATAGGCGTGTCCAGTACCACCTACGTTTTCGTATGACAACTATTCTTGAATATGGACCAAATGACACTGTCAAGAGCACGGTTTAATATAATGGTAATGCGTCTCGTATACTGTTATACATGACGAAAGCGTAGCCCAAGTCTGTGAACTTACAACTCTTGCCGCAGGGTCGCTACGGTCGGATGCTAAACGGCGAGAACGATGTTAAGCTGATAATTTTTTCAATTTTTTACCGACATGTAGGTAATGTAAACAAAATCATTATGTACCTGAGCTCTGACCAGGATTGAACTCGCAAAAATTATGAAAGTTATCTAAGTTATCGTCTATTTCTATATTTCAACAATTGAATGCATGGATAGCGCTATTAACAACAGAACAACTCATTTCAATCACCCAAACTTACTACGAAAAATTAAACGAAAGTCCAGAATTCGCAAAATTGTCGAATTTCATCTATAGAAAAATGCAATTCAATACCTGAAGAACATTTGTATAGAAATTGAAGAAGTGAATTCATTTTTATTGGAAAAAGTCATCGAAAATTTCGACTTTCGGATACAGGCCTGTAAACTGTGGTAGTGGCCGTATGAATGATATCGTTTTCACATCTAATTGTAAAAGATTTAACAATTGTAAAAGATTCCCAATAAAAAATTCCGATCTTTATTCACGATGGGTTTTTTTTTAAAAGAAACTAATAAATAAATCACCCTGCAGTGTTTGGAAAAAAATTCTATATCACCCAAAACGCAAAAAATCGCAAATAATCTGTGCAACATTAAAAAACTAGAAGGATTGGTGAAACAAATTCTAAAAAAAAATTCTTTGAGAGCTCTTGGGGGTTATAGAATTTTTCTCTATTGAATATGGGCATAAATTTACAAATTGCTAAATTAACTTTACATATAGATTACAATGTAGATCAAATATAAATATGGAAATATATGGTCTTAACTATCTCAATAATATTCATTGTTAAGGAAAAACTATACTTGTATACGGCTGAAACAACTTGTACATAATAATCAGACGGCGATTCAAGATATTCTAACTGTAAGGAATTAGGCTGTTGTGTAAACAGGAGTCCTTCACTCATTTTAGTATGTACTTGTAAGCACAGTAAATAGTTAATATTAATATTATGCAACTTTCCAAATAATAATAATATCTAAGACTCAGAAATTCAAAATTTTTGACTTGACTATTGTCCACCTAAATTCGTGAATTTACCTACTGTGCGCCGTATAGCTTCTCTTACATCCGACCGTAGCGACCCTGCGGCAAGAGTTGTAAGTTCACAGACTTGGGCTACGCTTTCAATATACGAGACGCATTACCATTATATTATATCGTGGTCAAGTGTACTATAACAAAACTTTGATAAATAGTCGACTATTTCGATTGCATCTAAATTTCGACTGTATATTATAATAATTTAACGAGACATAACTTTGGCATTAATAATCTGATGCTCGAAGGCTTTTCATCTTTGATAATTATGTAGAGTGAAATTAATAAATACAAGAGAAATTTGGCTGTAATCAAAATAGTAGCTAATTAGTCGTGTTATATTCATGACGATTATTTCTTGGATCCAATGAGTAATATAAGATTTTGAAAAGAAGTCACTAGTTGTGATGTATAGCTCCACATAATTACTTTCCTTTATGTCTACAATAAGTATACATAATATTAAACATCAATGTCGATTGTGTGCAAAAGAGCGGACAATTCAAAATATTCATTGTCCATTGATACAAAGGATGTTATTCAATGTTTTTTTGCTAAACTGTATCTTACGTAGAGGAACATGGAAATACATGATGAATTACCTCCTCATGAAAATAATATTTGAAGTGACCCATATGTTTTTAAATATTAAATACTAACCTGTCCAGGTTCTTAGTTCAAATGAAGACAATAAAATAACCAATAATTTTAAATGGATTCTCTTTCTAAGATGAATTAAGTTATATAATTACCATGTCCCTTAAAATCAAAGTTGCAAATGGGTAAAGCATTTATAAATTACTTATACATTCACAGAGCAAAATTAATTTAAAAGTACATACTTCAACAAGAGCATCATCAATTATATGGTCTCTTCTAACTTTTAATCTTAAATATGGATTTGAAGGTTGACCTGTTACAGCCTGTAGATAACTTATTCTTCTTTCTGAGAACATTCGTATCCTACTATCGAAATATAAGCCCATTGTTTTGGTTGCAGGTGTGAGGATGAACGGAAAATGCATAAAACTAAATTTACCTACAAAAAAAAAATCAATACAATTAGTAACATGAACTGATTACATTTGGATTTGTAATTACATATGATTATTATTATTATTAGCTCTCATGTTAACCTATAAGGCTACTAGTGGGATAATGGGTTTGAAACAATATTCCAATAGTTACTTCTTAACCTTTCCCAGGAAGGAAGAACTTGGTTCACTCTTCTGATGAAGCTAAATCAATTTAACTATTTTCTTCTTACATGTAAAAATAAATTTAGATTGTGAAATTTACTATTGGGAATGATATCCCCCAAAGCTTCCAAAACAAATAAATATTCTTTACTTAGACATATATTAATAATAGTAATTTTTTTTTTTAATTCTCCATCACCTACATAGAACAATAATCAGAATAAACTTATGTCTAATAGTTAAGCACATACATTAATTACATTGTCTTATTAAGCTAAGAATAAAAAAAAACTAATGTTAGTGATTCATATTTCCACGTTTCACACCCTCTGATCTTTCACTTAACCATATTAATAATAATAGTAAATTAAATTCAAAACTAACATGAAAAAGAATACAATGAACAGAAAAGAGTAATTAAAGTACAAATTATATTTATTTCTACTGACTGGTCAACAATCTTTTAACATTTTTCAATTTAAAAGATGTTGCATCTAATGATTTTATGTTAGGCGGACACATTGTAACACTTGCATATATTATATGAAAATATTCTCTGAAATTATGTTGTACTATGTTTAATTAGGTAAATGGTTTACATTATGGACATCTGCGCGATAAGTAGTTTTCCTATATAAGAATGACGGTGATTTTTACAAAATAATTTTATAATAGTTTTCAATGCAAATCGATCTATCTGGAACTACAGGAGAACAAAAATTTGAAATTTTTGATTCACTAGCATGCAAAAAAAAGCCACATCATGAATTGCTTAAAATTTCCATGTTACAATTTAATTTCATTGCCAACATTAAGAGGGCTAAAAGATGGATATAATTGAGTATCATCAACATACATATGGATATTACAGTGCTCAACATATTCAGGAAATTCATGAGTATAAATAAAAAACAATAATGGTCCTAGGCCGGAACCCTAAGATGCGTTATTCGTTACCATGATTTTATTTGAGAGATTATTGTTTATCTTTACTCGTTACTTTCAATTTTGTGCTTCATCGTTGGCAAGATTGACGCAAACAAGGTTTCCATGTAGTTGGACAGAATAAATGCGGACGCTATGTTGACGGTAGCCCCATACATATGGCGAGACAATTGGATAACTGTACATTTGGCTGTAGCTACCTCACTTACGTCGCGAATTACTCTTCAATTTCTCGCCTGTCCTGGAGGGAAGCACTGGACCTTGGTGAAGCGTATAATGAGGTATGTCAGTAGCACAGTACATTTTGGTATCAGGTATAGCAAAAGTGGAGGACATGGTGGAGTAGAGGTCTATAGTGATGCGAACTTCGCAAACAAACTAGGGATGGAGCGGTCTATGAGCGGATTGCTGCTCAAAAAGTTGGGAGGAGCAATCACCTGGGCCAGCAGAAAACATCAGTGTCTTGATTTCTACTACCGAAGCGGAGTAGGTACGTTGCCACCAGCAAAGCGGCAAAACAAGCAGCTTGTCTGGGACCTCATTGAGGCATATTTTTGGTAGACAGTGCAAGTATGTGAGGTTAAACTAGCGAAGACCCCACAATTACATAATGTGTGAGAAAAGTTTAGCAGAGGTATCTGATCATCGAACATGTTGCCGGAGGATGTGCAATTGGCAGATATCTTGACTAAGCCTATTTTTCCAGAGCGTTATGAGTATTTACGTGATCTTATAGGGGTGATTTTCAATTGATCAATATCTTTGATTCTTTAATTCCGGAAGACAAAATTTGATTCATTGTTTTGGGAAAACTGAGTTTAAGGATGCTGTTCAGGAAAAAAGATCCGTGTTTATCTTTACATTATTGATGGTGGAATTCGATACCTTTAAACGATAAATATTGGCTTCCGAATAGATTCCGCTTCACAATAGCTCGACTTAATGCCGACGTTTCGCCCATTACAGATGGCATCTTCAGGGCAGGCTTGGGGCTTGAACTGAAACTGGTTCTACTGGTTTCTGTAGCAGTATTTATTGTAGGGAAATCCTTCACGCTACACGGTTAACTACCTTTATTCCAGTGGTTAACTCCGTTCCGGCACCTGACCCTGCCGTTGTGTGATCATGTGCGAAGTGGAATTTTTGAGGATGGGTTTCCAAATGTTGGGAAGGTAATATCCTGAGCCACGGTTCAGATTATTTGGATGTTTTAGGATTTCTATAGCTTCAAGGATTTTTCGCTGATAGAAGTTTGGGGCTCGGGCTGGGATTTTAGTATTTTCGAAAAGGATTTGTTTGATAATAAGGCAGATGGAAGATGTTTTAATTCTGATTTTAAGGATAGAGGTTGAGATAATTTGACAGCTCTGTCGACCAAGGAGTTTATGACAGATTGCTTATGGGTAGGGTAGTGGTGAAAAGACCATTGAGGTATCCATCGGTATGAGTGGCTTTTCGATACACATAATGTCCATAAGTACCGTAAGTCTGTCGACTAACCAATACATCTAGGAACGGGGGTGAACCTTGCGATTCGACTTCCATGGTAAAAAGGATATTGGGATGTAACGAATTTAAATGATTGAGGAAGGGAACAAGCTTTTTGCGACCATGTTGCCAAATAACAAAAGTGTCGTCGACATATCTAAACCAACATTTCGACTTGAGAACAGATGAGTCAATGGCATCTTGTTCAAAAGTTTCCATGAAGATATTAGCTATGATCCTCAATCCTTAAAATCAGAATTAAAACATATTTCATCTGCCTTATTATCAAACTATTTCTCCCATTACAACATTCAAAAAGCCATACAGAAATACCCTTCGCCTAAAATTTCAAATCGACCTGAGCCACAAACCCCCCCGCCTGCTTTATCCACTGCCTATCTTCCATATATTGAAAATATAACAGATCGAATTTCCAAAATCCTTAAAAAACATAATATTTCTACCCGATTTTCCACACTTCCAAAATTATCTCAG
The DNA here is from genome assembly GCA_958510875.1 of Endomychus coccineus. Lineage (NCBI taxonomy): Eukaryota > Metazoa > Arthropoda > Insecta > Coleoptera > Endomychidae > Endomychus > Endomychus coccineus. The sequence continues at coordinate 155,003,594 of OY294067.1, read as the reverse complement.
TTTTACAAACCTATCAAAGATCCCCTTCCTCCTCTTCACTTAGAAGGTGTTTATAGCATTCCCTGTTCTTGCGGTAAAGTCTACATTGGTGAAACAGGTCGTACAGTAGCTACTCGTGTGAAAGAACATGAGCACTGTACAAGGATTCGTGATACCAGTAGATCTGCACTTGCGGAACACAAGTTTGACACTAATCATCAAATCGAAAATACTAAAATCCTAGCCCGAGCCACAAACTTCTATCAGGGAAAAATCCTTGAATCTATAGAAATCTTAAAATATTCAAATAATCTGAACCGTGATTCAGGATATTACCTTCCCAACATTTGGAAACCCATCCTCGAAAATTCCACTTCGCACATAATCACACAACGGCAGGGTCAGGTGCCAGAACGGAGTTAACCACCGGAATAAAGGCAGTGAACCTTGTAGCGTGAAGGATTTTCCTACAATAAATACGGCTACAGAAACCAGTAGTTTCAGTTCAAGCCTGTCCTGAAGATGCCACCTGTAATGGTTGGCGAAACGTCGGCATCAAGTCAAGCTATTGTGATGCGGAATCCATCCGGAAGTCAAGATTTTCAAGATTAGCTATCCCTGGAAGACTACTATTCAAGACTTTAAACGATAGTTTAATTTGTTTTGGCACGTTTGAGCTTCACCAGTATTTATTTGAATTTGAACCTGCTTCAATGAAAAGTGGCGTTGTGATGTCAAACTATCGGAGTATAACGGTAAGTATATTATTTTGAAATTATTCATTGGAACAGTATCAATTTATAATTACCAACAATAGATTGTTAGATTCTCCAAAATAGTACTGTATATTTACTCTTCATTATTTAATTTTTGAGATGTACAACTTTTAGTTTCAAATCTGCAAGACTGATGAGTTGAAAAATAATTAATATATAATCTTTCTACTCTATTCATAGTTTTCAATCTTTTTATAGTTAACGAAGTAATTCATTATTACTAGCATTAATGAATGACTTTATATTCTTTTATTTTTCAAAAATGAGAAGTTTTGCAAAAACTGTAGGTTTCACTTTATTAATCAACTATTATTTTGAGCATATTATATACAGTATAGTATATAATACATTAATAACGATGCCAACTTGAATTGTGAAAAACTTGTTATTCTAGCACATGTTCACATACACACATGTTTTTACTAACTACAAGAAATTTGTTTCATTATTATGTAAAATAGAATTTTGAATACTAAATTTCTACATTAATAGTACTTATTGACAAAAATGAAATTGAAAAGAATTCTTCAAGATGATATTGAATAATACATCAAGATGATCATTTTTCCACATTAGTATTCATCTAAGAGATTCATGATATTATTATATAATCCAATTAATTTATTTTTTCGAACTTCAACTCATTTTCGATTTGTTTTGCAAATGTTTCAGTTAGACCTGAATCCTATTACAAAGAACACAACAACAAACTCACTTTCAATTACCACCTAGAGTATTTTACGACACGAACACTCAAAATTTCCATGAATCGACCGAAACTTTCTCCCAGTTTGTAGCATCACCATACAAATATTTTTTATAGGAAGAATATAAAACGCATTGTGATATTATGTTATGCTGATGGTAAATAAAATCTATCTACCAATCTATATAGCAACTTTTTTTTTAAATAAAATGTAGGTTTTGGATCTATTGTTTAGATGCAAATGGGTAGAAGGTTTCCTCCTGTTGCCACTCCGTGCATTGGCATCGCGTACTCTTAAGCTCCAGCAACCTGCGCACTGCAGATATTACTACACTTGCAGGAACAAATATTAAATCAGAAAATCATTTACCTAAATCACTTTTATAAATAGCAAAATCTCTATCCATTTCAACAGCGTCACTCAACGGTTCATTGTAAAATTCTTCAAATGGTAAATAGGGTTTCCTACAGTCTAGAATATGAATTCCCAATTCTGCAGCTGAAAATCTAGGAAGTAGTATATATTTTTAAAATGCGATAGTTCAAAATACCCAAAGCATCAACCGGAGGCACTGTTCTATTCATTTTCAATGCTAGGTAAGAGTCATCCATCGATATTGACAAATCTTCTGTTCTTAAATCTGAAGATTCCAGAACTCCAGCTAATATATTTGCATAATACAGTATCTACAATCAGAATAAATCTAATTATTATTGAATCAATATACTTAACTTAACTTCAACTATACTTATTGTAATTATTTATTGTTAGCAGTACTAAATTAATTTTTCAACGGAATATTCCTATCAAAGAGGAAGTTTCTCAAATATTGAATGTTAAAATCCAACAACTACATTCGGAAGTCGTCAAATTTTTATTACAGTATCTCAATTAATACCATACGAAAGATGATAAATTAATAAATAAATAAATTCTCGGAAGATAGAACATATTTTCTCTTGACGTGTATTTTGATCTTACGACCTTCTTCATAGAAGTCCAAAATAATATAATTATGATCATCTCATTACAAATATGAAATTCATCTCTACATGTTATTTAATTAGACAGGATCTTGTTTACAATACTTGGATAATATCGTAATAAAACACAATTCTTTGCAGTCAATAGGTCAACTTACATAGATCTATGTGAAGATTCCACTACTTCATCAATACGCATAGAATCCCTTTTGATGAATGTATTAAACCCAATAAGAAGCAATGTAACTATTATTGCATCTGATAAATATAGTAAAATATCGAAATGTAAGTATAATGAATTTTCATGTAATGGCTAATTCTATCCAATTCTTTATATATTGTGGGATATTTTTAAATTAAAAGAATATTATAGTATAAAAAACAATATTCAATATATATGTAGTTATACGGTAGATAATTACTACAGTCTATGTACATACTTTGAAAGCTAAGAATTCCAAATTCCATAGTGAATTTCAAAGATCGTTTCCCAATTTGTCAGATATAGCCTATTTCGAACTTCATATGTTTTAAAAGATCTTTTTTATTTTCACTATATGGAGGGAGACCTATAATGTTCGAAGAACATCGTGTGAGCCAGCGGTGGAATGTTGGGGGGAAAGGAGACATTGGAATTTTCCTTGAAAGTTTGGAGGTTGTAGCAGTAAGGACAAATCTCACTAGACAAACAGTTCTAAAACTTCGCCGGTCGATAAAAAATGAAGTCTGTTAGGAAGAAAATCGGCAGGTCTCGAGCATGACAATGGAGGGTGACCAGCTTGAACTAGCATTAACTTCAATCAGAAATTAATTATAAATTGCAAACTGGAAGAGATCTACATAATATACACCGTGCAGGGAAAATAGTTTATAAATTGCAACATCTTTTTTATTTCATTGATAATGCATAATAGTAGCATTCATAATAATTAAAATAACAACAATAGAAATTTGATGATCATAGACAAAGTTATAAGTTAATATCAAGTATATTATAAATATTGTTCCAAAATTCATAGTTAAAAGTCAGGAATGACCATAGAAAATCATATTTCTTACATCTTTTATTTAAATATCTGTGCGATGAAAAAAGATATTTCAGCAAATAAAATTCTTATCCTTAATTTTCCATTAACGGAGTAATAATAATTAAATAATTAACATCTGAACAAATTACAAGAGTACAAATTTGTTCTAGAAAAAATTAAGATATTACACATTTTCACCCCTCAAAACTTACATTTAGACTTTCCATACTGAACACTAAAGGATTAAAAACCCGTCCTACGCGAAACATTGCGAATTGAAGAGCCAAATATAATAGTATTTTCAGAAGAAGAAATTAGTTTATTACGTACCTTCATCAATTTTGTTGCAGATGTTATCACATTTTCATCTTGAATAATAAAATCTCTGTGAAATTGTGTTACGATCACTTTCAATGTAACCAATTGTTGTAAGTTTTCTAATATGTTTCTAAGACTTGAGCGACCTAAATTTGACCAAACTTTCGCTAATTTTGCTTGTACGTCTATTGTTAACCATTGCGATGCTCTACAAATAGCAGGCAATCCAGTTTCCAAAAAATCGCCAGAACCTGTAACAAATTTACAATTAAGATAAATAAACGAAAAGACATGATCAAATATATATATCAAGGTATTGGCCAATGTATATTTTTCCGTAATCTTTAGTAGGGATGGAATATACAGAATGGGTTATCTTTTTGAAAGGTACGTAGCTTTTCAATTTAGTAAAAGACTTTTCTGGTTTACTAAATTAAAAAGATAACTCATTCTGTAAATATCATCTTCTGTAAATATAGCGGAAAACTATATATCGGCCAATCTTCCCAATACCTTGATAAGAGATTGAATGGGCATAAATATACAAAGAATGCATTCATTGCACTTAACAAAGATATAAAAGACACAAACCATTCATTTGGCTACAACAATACAAAAAATTTGAATATTGAAAGGAATAATGATAACCGTTTAATATTAGAAAGTATCTAAGTTAAAAGAAACAATTGTGTTAATAATAAAATTGATTCTAATCTTTCAAAACTTGATAATAATCTGATTTAAACTCAACCAAATACAGATATTTTGAATTACCATTTTCTATTGTCCATTTAATTCAACCTAAAAAGATAAGTATTATCTGACATTGTTACATTTATGATAGTGACAGTTTTGCAATAAAATTCCATTGAGCTATCTTAAACTTGATTAGTTATAAAATAGTCATAGTTATTTAGATTTGTTAATCATAGAATAGTATCTTTTTCGCTTATATCCAGCGAAAAAAAAATAATCACTTATATCCAGTGATAACTACACTTTCGCTTATATCCAGCGAGAAACAATAATCACTTATATCCAGTGATAACTACACTTTCGCTTATATCCAGCGATAAACAATAATCACTTATATCCAGTGATACCTACACTTTCGCTTATATCCAGCGATAAACAATAATCACTTATATCCAGTGATACCTACACTTTCGCTTATATCCAGCGAAAAACAATAATCACTTATATCCAGTGATAATTACACTTTCGCTTATATCCAGCGAAAAACAATTATCACTTATATCCAGTGATAACTACACTTTCGCTTATATCCAGCGATAAACAATAATCACTTATATCAAGCGATAAACAATAATCACTTATATCCAGTGATACCTACACTTTCGCTTATATCCAGCGAAAAACAATAATCACTTATATCCAGTGATAACTACACTTTCGCTTATATCCAGCGATAAACAATAATCACTTATATCCAGTGATACCTACACCTTCGCTTATATCCAGCGATAAACAATAATCACTTATATCCAGTGATACCTACACTTTCGCTTATATCCAGCGATAAACAATAATCAATAAATTATTTCTAGTCTGTATCAAAACTGATCGAATTTGAATTCTCTTCATCAGGGACATACTTATCAGGCATTTTTCTTAGGTGGTCATGAGCATACTTATAGGTTCTATTACCAATTAGGTTTTTCAAAACACATCTGTCACCGTCTAACAATTCAATAAATTTAAAAGGTCCTCTATATTTAGGATCGAGCTTAGTTTGATTGCGCTCTTCATTTTTTTAAAAGTACATAATCACTGTCAGTAAAATTATTTACTTTTGCTTTTATTTTATCAAACCTAGTCTTTTCACATTGAGCATTTTTTTTTCAATATTATTTCGAACTTCTGTTCTCACCTCTGAAAAATCTATCTCTTGTTCGTAATCATTACAAACTAACATCAGATCCGATGGTCCAGATACTTTACCTATCATTAATTCTAAAGGACTTGACTTAGTGACACGGCTCATTGTGCAATTCAAAGCCTATTGAACATCAGGCAAAGCATCTTGCCAAGAACGATCATGACTCGTTTATACTACCGTTAACATGTTTTTAAGGGTGCTCATTACACGTTCCACTTGACTGTTTCCACGTGAGCTTCCTGTCGCTATTAAATGTAGTTCAAGATTTTTATTTTGACAAAATTCACGGAACACTTTACTGGCAAAATAACGTCCTTGATCAGCAATGATTCGTGTTGGAGCGCCAAACAGCGAAATACTAGTGTTCAGTGCGCGAATACTGTTTGTAGTGTCTATATGTGTGATGTAGCAAAACGTATTTTGTAAAAGCGTCTATCAAAACAAACACGTATTCTTTCGTATTATTCTTACCGCTTAATTTTCCTGTTGCGTCTATATGTACTGTATGCCACGGAATTTTAAACTTTGGTATTGGGTGTAATTCAGATTGTACTTTGATTTTTTTTTTTCATTGATATTGCACATGTAATATAATTAGCAACGAATTTTCTAACGTATTTTGACATGTTTTCAAACCAGTATAGTTCGTAAACTTTTTCAAACGTCTTTTCCCAACCAAGATGTATTATAGATTCGTGGATATTGTTTACAACTGACCACGTGAACGATTTCGAAACAATGGGTAAACAACCTGTTTTCCCGTTTCGTTGAATTTTACGATGAAAATTCTCGAGCGCTACTCGTATCCAACATTGTTAATAATAACTGTGATTTAAAATCTAAAGAAATGTCGGTATCTATAGCTTCAAACTGAATTTTATCAGCCTTGTGTTTACTACATATGTCAACACTAAATTGCAGTGAATTTAATTAAAGTTGTTTCTTTAAAAGTCATATGAACGGTTATGCTTTGGTTTAGAATTTCACGACCTACTACAATATCATAACGTAAACATTGATCAGGCAAAACATGAAATAAAATTTCAAGAATGATCTCATTAATTTCAATAGTGCTGTAACGAAGCTCAAAAATATTGTAGATTATCATATAAGGAACAGGAGAAATTGTTCGTAAAGTCAGAATGAATATTTCATAATATCATTTCAAAACTTGCAAAATGAAATATTATTGAATGATTCCGAATAATCATATTATTGTAAAGTACTTATGTTATTTAGCACCGAAATTATCTAGTTCATATTTCGAATAATCCAGGATTGATTCATTTAACGCTCGAATTAATCGATTCGTTAGATTAGTTAGTTAATTAGGGTCAAAATCCTGTACCCTCTTCTAGCATGATTCGGAAGATGCGCCGAATATGTAAATTATAGTGATGTATGTGAGTCGCGGTAGAGGGAATATCCCTCCACATAATCCCTTTCCATGATACCCGGAGGAAATAAGGTATTTAAACCAGATCGCAGCCTAAGAATGACACTTCTACCTTTGACTTCGACTTCTACCTTTGACTGAGACTTATACCTTTGACTCCGAACTCTAACTGGTAATTTGAACTTCAAGAAGTAAGTAACCGAGGTACTACCGAAAGCGATTATTATTCAAGATTCAATTAAGGTGAGATTTAGAGCCGCATAATACCTGTATATCACCGCTTGCTTATTTTAGCGGAAACTGTTCTGGATTCATTACTTGAGACTGCGCCGTGGCATTGTCTGTAGAAATAATCAGATAAATTGTTTAAATTATCCGAAGTAGATTTATTCTGGCTCTATCTATACCTCGTTTACCGATAATAATTATATTGATTGAACTGCAAGTAATTGTATGGTGTCAGAGTGTGAAAAAGGTGAAACAGGATCACACCCTTCAGTTGTACACTGTGATCTCCGGAAATAACGGAAGGGTGTAAATGAGCTACCGGCAGTTGCTGCACACTGTGATCTCCGGAAGTAGGAACTGCAGGTCAAAGTGTGTTAGTGGATCACAGTACTCAGTTGTACACTGTGATTCCTGAAATAACGGAGTACTGTTGATTGAGATATCTATAGTTTTTGCACACTGTGATCTCCGGAAGTAAGAGCTATAGACATCCTTTGTATGAATGAAATTTAAAGAGCTGACACTACTTTGCAATTAACGTGTAAAGGGATTCCGTGTACTAACTCAGATTAGAGCAGAATCAATTGAAGTGCATAATCATATTTTGTAATTATTTGAACCATAAATATCACAGATGATCTGCGGATGCGGGGGCGAGTATTGATAGCCGGACGGAAACCGTTTGCACCCGTTTCACCTGCACTGCTTTTTACCGCTTTGATTAGTACCTAATAGAAAATACCGCACGAATTTATATTAGTTGCTTGCTTGCTTGCTTGATAAAATATCTGTAAATAACTTATTAGTTTGCTATAACCGCTTGTCGTAAAGAACGTACAGAGTTTCCTTGCATTCCCTCCGAAAGATTAATGATTACATAATATGTTGTTGAATATTCATTCACCAGTGTTATCATTGTGTTTTTTTTAATAAAGTCAATAGTTGAAAAAGTTGTATTATTGCAAGGAACTGAATGAAACCTCTGCTAACATCAACTTATAAAAGATAGTATAACCATTCTGGCATTTAGTTACAATTAAAGCCTGTAATTCAATGCAAATCATGTTGCCCTGTCAAATACGGCCCCTGGTTATATTTCTTCACTGACGCTATCCTGGGACAAGGCAGTCTTTAGACAGCACTGTGACGGCTTTGTTAAGAGGGCCCTAGCAGAAGTCCTCAATGAGGAGTTAACCTTTAACAAAAATCTGGCGCCCGAGAGATAAAGATCATTCCGAAGTAAGTATTCAACGCTAAAGTGACAAAGCACGTCACAGTGCTTAAAATTTGCTGACAACTGTTTATACTAGTTTGCCTGATGTTACAATATTCTTTCATAAGTGAACATGGATCATAACAAAATGGAAATTTCTCACATTGGTGGCGTGTTTACCAAACACAAGTCAACTATGAATGCAGAGACAGTTTCGGGGCAGTCGTATCTGGCGATGAAAATTTCTTTGAACTCCTGCCACGTCATACTTGGGTAGGATACTTGTGCCAAGCATGTTGAAGCTTTCACCTTTGAATGCTTTGCTCAGTAAAATTATTGATGCGGCACCACTGAGCGACTTATCGATGATACAAATATCGGCGGTTGACAACCACGCTTGCTAGTCAGCATTTTCTTGGGCGAGGTCGAACTCTGGTAATTCAATGCTGCTTCATCGTCTCAATTGAAGTCAGAAATTTGTTAGTTTGTTGCTCAAACAATATTAACCATTTGTTTTCATCATTGAAATCACGGGGCTGGTCATATCCTACTTCTGATATCGAAGGGTCGTTCTCACATTGGTTTTCCATGTTGATAAAATACAACATAAGTCACAAAACTCTTAATAAAAACAATCAAATAAACAAAACACTAAACGTGAATAACTCAATTGCCCTTCTATGATAAATTACGTGTCTAGAGTTCGTAAAAGCGTGGTGATCTCTCGCAGTGCCAAACAAAGACTGACTTCCCGTCCGTCCTATCTCTCTCCTTTCGCTTATCCCACAAAATTCGGTATTTCCCCGAAATTACGTACTGCTTGGCACTCCGCTGATTCCACCCAAGTTAGGCAACATAACTTGCTGCTATACAAATCCCCGACATATATATATAATTTTTTTTCCAACACTTCTCACAATCGATTCGTGTCATGTTCAAAATGCTATGTCGGTATAAAAAACATTTTGCCCACATAAGGAAATGTTGTAAAATCAGCGTTAGCCGAACATATTATGAATACAATCTCAAATATTTTTAACGCAATGCTGCCAAAACTACCTACGACTTTTGCAGACGGCATCTGTTTTAATCGTTGAATATTTTGATCTGGAGCAATAGCATTTCTAAGTGTTATACAGTGGATATCGCCCATTGCATGAAAAGTGTTATAGACATCTAATGTCTGCGTGTTAAAATCAGCGTTGTCGAAAACAAACTGAGAAAATGCGTTATCATCGATATCCAACGGTGAGCACATTATAGCTGAAACTTCAAAAAGTATCGCTTCGGTGTATGAGGAACAAAATCCAAGAGATGACAATGTATATATTAATCGTCGAGATCCATACTTTTGAAACAAAAATGCTGCTACTCCGACCTGCATTGGTGACACGAAATATTTCGGCCTTGCTGCGGCAATTATAGAATGTGCGAGAGCAATGCTCTTTTTCCTCCATTTTTCAAGAGACGCACGTTTGTTCTTCAAGATCACATCATCCAGGAAAACGCGTAAAGTTTCAGGTATATCTGACTCAATTTCTTGAAAAAAATTATCTGATGGAGGATAATATTTTGTCTCGTATACCCTAGAGCGAATATCCTCCTCAATAACAATTGCTGCAGCTGTCTTCACAATACGCTGACGTTCTTCTGTCTTGTTGTCGCTTTTTTGGTTGTACCAGGCTTCCGTCAATAACTTATACCCTATCGTCACAATATTTTTTGAGGAGTTGTGCTTTCACCGTTTTTATGTTTGGGCGGTAATCACCTTCAATTTTGGTCATCAGTTCGTCCAGAGAAAACTGACACTCTTCACAATTCTGCTCGAGAAAATAATAAATATACTGCATTGCAGTATCGATCTCGTTCGCATAAGGACCTCTTTTTTAATTCCTTTAGTCGGCGGTGCTTGGTACAATTTTTTCATGCACGAGTTGTGATATTGTGCATCAACTGCGACCAAATCATTGACATGCGCGAGACGTTCAATAATCGCTTGACCCCAATCATCATTACGAGTTCTAGCAAGTTCTGAAATACTGTTTTCCATCGATAATTTACGTACGCTGTACACAATATTACGATCGCACAAGCGCGCCTGTTTTTGTTTCGCTATAAACTCTGTTGTTATCTCAGCAGCGCACACAAAACAATGATCTCTGAATGAGAACGTTGGGTACGTGGATCGCAGCTGTGGGTGAGAAGTCGCGACATCGCCTCCTCTACGCAAAGATGCAGTGATCAATTTCTCATTATTATATCGTTTTCGACATACATCGTGAACCACTATCGATCTCAGTCGTTCCAAGAGTTTGCTCTTGTTGTCCTTTCTTCGAACACTTGACTTATGAAAAGTTTCCAATCCGTTTTCCTTCACTTCAATTACTTCACTTCCTTGCAAAGGATTTTCACAAATAAAACAGTTCACTTCCTTAGAATCCAGGGCTCTAAAAATGCGAACTACTCTGTTTAACGATACAGGTGTACTGATGATTCAGCCAGCATACTTGAATTCTGTCGGCAGATGTTTCGTAGAAGAAGAAGTGAGAGAGGGGGGCCCGACACAAAGACGGCTTCTTCTTTTATACACGCGATGGACTCTACAGGCCGTAGTAAGACGGTTTTTCAATGTATAATTTGCGTTAATATACGAAAAACACGTGAGGTGTAGATGTATGTTGGTTTGTGTCACTGGTACACTAAAACTATTCATTATACAAAAAAAAAGGTTACTACATAAATTATAGGAAATTTTCTCTAGTTTAATTTATTACATAACTATTTTTATCGTAAAATGAGTCGGAAAGCAGATATTATCGAAAAACGTTTTTTAGGCGCCATTTTTCCAAAATGGCGGCGGGAGCGGCAAAAATACGAGGTGGCAAAGTAGAAATTCGAAAAGAGCATGTTAAAATCTATGAAATCACCAATTTTCAAAACTCCCGGAATACTTTCCAGGTAAAACTACCAAATGACTGGACTATAGTACAGACAGATATCTACGTAATTTAGAAGGGATGGAAGATATATAAACGAAAAAGCAATTTATTAAATTTCTATTTATTTCCAGCTGAGGGTAACCCATATTTTACAGTATTTAAACTGGTACATTTTGATTTCTAATTTAGTTTACTCTGATGTGGCTACTTGGTAGCAGAAAGGTCCTCAGTACACAAACAGTATTTTTAGTGGATAAGGGTGATTATTTCTTATTTAGTGTTATTGTGTATCCACAGTGTGAACTCTTTCTTATACAACTCAACCGAAATATCAGTATCTTCACCTATACTGCAAGAGATTCTTTGCACTTTCATTAATGCTACAGCTAAATATTTTAGTTCAGGGCTATAAGCGACATCTTTTTTAGTTTTGATGGTCAAATAATATACAAATATATTAACAGCTTTACTGATTGAAGCTTACAATCACTTAATTTGGAATAAATAGGAATTCATTGAATAATAATAAATAATATCAATAATACTATAATAAATATTAGTGGAATATCTTTCAAAAGTTATTATTTTGAAGAATATCTGTAAATAAAATATTGTTTTATATGTATCAATGTGGGTTGCGGGTATAGTTCAATAAACGCGCATAATTAGAAGAAACTACTGAAGGTAAGTAAAAAGTGCTTTATTTAAAGCAGGTGCTCTTTAATGCAGTAATAAAAAACTGTTGTTAACATCAAAAGAGTATGTTTTGTTTGGAAATAAAAACGTTCAACTCTGGTCAGAAGTACCAGGTTTCATACCCTATCTACAAAGAAGTCTCAGAACATTTTAAAATGCGGTTAGGCGTAGCATTAGTATTGCTCAACTCTCATCTGTACCGTTGGTTTCAAGGAAAGACGATTCTTCTTCTTAGCGACTTTTTAGAGATAAAATTATAAGACCCTGAATCAGAAGATTTCCATATCCTGTAAAATAGAGAACTTGAATATCGTTACGACACCCTCTGTATAATTAAAAAAACGAATAACTTAAAACCATAAGTTATTCGGAATTTGAGAAAATGAGATAGAACAAATATTTTTTTAATCAGGAAATTAAAGCATGTCGAAAAAGAATTAAAGAAAATCCAGAAGTACGTTCTTAAGAAAACATGGGAAATTGTTTTAGACAAATTTAACCTTTCGTTATCTTATGTTTGAACAACTTTCTTTTCGTTACATGTTTTAAAATTTCATATACCCAATCTTTTTAGACCATTTTAGTCTTGCATTATTTTACATTCAAACAATGTTCTATTTATTCTCCAAGTGCTCGATTTTACAATGTTAAACTATAAATTTGAATTAAAGGTAATTTTTAGTTCCCATATGAATGTATTATATCTCAATTGAATCTGCCGTTGGAGGCTAAGTTTCTAGATAATGGGTTTTATCATTCCTTGCCATATTTGTTCGAAATTTGGTGCAAGCACGACGTTTTTTTGACTACAGAGAGGGAAACAAACCGCTGGTTCACACGATTATAAGTTTCCCTCTCGTGTAGTCAAAGTATATAAAAAAAAAGAGAAATGTTATTTTTCTTTAAAGTTTGGAGATCATGGGCATACTGAAAGACCTTACTAGGCTAAAAGTTCCACAAGTTCGCCATTCAATGTAAAAACGAAGCCTGGTAGAAAGAACTCTCGTGGCATAACATACGAGATTTCTGATAAGCACCTACCATAGAAATATCTATAGAATACGAAGAGATCGCCCACCTTTCAAGATATTCTAGAAGTCAATGAATTCGTAAGTGTGACATAACCAATCAGACGAATAACTTTCTTCTGAAGAGCCACAACACTGAACTCCAAACATGTGAACAGTACTTAAGGGAAGGTCAAACCTGTGCTTTGTAGATTATGAAGAGCTGCTGGAATGTAAAATAGCTCTTGGCACTGAATAAAAAATCAAGTTGTATGAAGCGGTTTTAATGTACCTCACATGAACGTCCCATGAGAGGGTGCTGTTGGTGATGATACCGAGCCCAGACTTCAAAGGAATGGTTGTACATGGCATTATCGTATTAGGGTTTGTGCGATTCACCTCACTGGAGAAAATGCAAGCTTGAGTTTTGATTGTAATAAATTCTACTGGTTGCGTCGACTCGTCTCCGTCTCACTCCCCTAGCTTCAAGATGAGAAAACGGTAAGTGTACCATCATCTGCAGTGCTGTGGACGGGCCATAAGGTCACATCCCAAAAATCGTTGAAATGGAGCAGAAACAAAGTTGGTGCCAAGACAGATTCCGTGAAACACCACCGTTAAAAGCCATTGTACCGGAGGAGATTTCGTCAAGCTTCACATGTAGTGATATATCTGAGAGAAAAATTGTTAGATAACGGCAAAGTTGAGGCGGCAAAACTGTGAGGGCAGATTCCCAAGAAGGCCTTGTTGCTAGACTCGGTTAAATGCTGTGAAGATAGACAGCTAAAGTTTCACCATATTTTTCAATAGATGTGATGGGGGAATTTGTGCTGACGGCAGCCATAATATTGCCAATATTTCTGAATTTTCAAACCCATGAAATTTTTAGTATAAGTGATACTCTGACAAATTCACATTTTTAATTGTTTCGGAGTCGGTTTCTTGTCTTCTCCAAATTCGGGGAACAGTATTCTCTTATTCTCTGTTGAGGTTTTGTTGGTGCAGAAAGGGAAAATCATAAAGTAACACGAACTTCCAAATATACAAATAAACAAGAGTAAAAAGTTGTTGAAAAGTGAGACGTACTGCGAAGTATTACTATTGAGTGCGAGCGTGTGAATGTCCGTTTGATTCCAACTTTTATTCTCTTAATGCCAATCAAAGTGTTATTGAGACCTATTTCCCGATAATTTTTATATATAATTACTTAATGCCAATTTTCAAGTAGGTAGTGGGACAACTATAAAATAACAAATGGTGTGGAACTGGCAGGATGAGATTAAGAATTCGAATTTCTAGAAATATTCTGTCGAACTTTCGCGGTATTCAGATAATTTTTATTAACTTGCCTATCATAAATTACAAGTATATTGAGATCACAATTTTTGCAAGTACCTATTTGAACAGACCCTTGATACCATGCGTCTAGGGTCTACCAACTTATAGTAGAAACTAATATTACAATTGGTCTAACAATTTATAGAAAGAGCTAATATTAAAATTGTTGGGTTTCACAACATACTCCTCCTCGTTGATTTTACAAAAATAAAATCAATAAAGGTTAGCGTTAAAATTATAATATGGAATGAACAATAAATTGATCACACATGTATGTATAAAATGAATGCAGTATAAATATGTCATGAGAATACAATAAGTAAGTTAACATAAAACAAGAAATAGAAGTATCATAAGAATAGTAAACAAATAAATACGTAATAATTAAAATATGAGAGTGGCATAAATAAAGTGAAGTATGTATACTATAAAGGGGTTACAAGATTATATTTACATTGATTGAGGTAACGGACAGATTTTTGATTTTGCTCGAGTATTCCTTTATTAGTTACGAATTTAATAACTTTTCCGTGAGCCAATTCAAAAGTGAGACATTATCATTCATTAAAAGTACGTGATCGTTCTATGTTCATATTTGAAGTAGAATACATCGATTTTGGTTTATTTTATAGACGATTTAAATATTCTACTGACCATATTTTACAAAATGTTTGTTGTAATTTTTAAAAACGTTACCGAAACGAGACACGATTATCAGGAGTGTTGGTTATATTCTTTTCGGCATAAGACATGCGACTACTTCCAATTAAAAAATGAAAATGAATAACTCAACTCTGAAGGATCAGTTGAAAGGAGACACAACGGCCGAGAATTTAAAATAGCTTCGATTTGAGGCAGTACCGTATTTAACCCTTCAAAAATAAGATGTGCATTACCTACGCTGAATAGGATACTTGGCGATTTTTATTGCTGCCTCTCATAGTCCACCCCAATGAGGACTATGAGGTGGAATACATTTCCAGGGATATATATTTGTTAATACATTTTGTATATTCGATAAATAGGTTGGGTTCCATTTGGAATCGTCTTTCTAAACATAAACATCTTCTTTTGGCGATGTGAAATGAATCACCAAGTTTTAAATGTTAGGTATATTCACTTGGAAGCCACTATTTTTTATGACTTTGGTGCTTTGTTGAAATATTTTCTCTGTGCGAGTTCATCTTACTCTGAGCTATGTGATTCTAAGTGTGCCTCTTCGAGTTCCCAAATTTTAGGAAGCAACTTATTGAGGTTTCCATTGAAATCGATATGATTTCTATTATTTTGAAATAAAAACAATTTTGACTAGGGATATTACGTGCAATCCAACCTAATTGACTATTTAGAAGAGGGAATTTATTTCCTAATTTATGCAGGACCTGCTAACGTGTTACAATCAGTAATTTTAAGTTCGTCAATAATAAATTCAATTTGGGGCAATTTTGGAGCGAGGTAAAACGATACATTGTAGTTTCAAACTATTTTTATAAATATTTGAGTGAATAACTAAATCGGCAAAATTATTAACTAATGTTGAAATTTGTGTGATGTCTGTATTGTGTAAATTCGTATTTGATAACAAACTCCCTTATAAACGAATCGAGAAGACCCTACATAGGTAAACCACTTTTTTTTGTATACAGGGTGACTACTGCGGCAGTTAATAAGACGTGATTATTATTTGTTGAAAGGGTAGATAAAATAGAGTTATTTTGGAGCATTTCAGAATTTCAGAGGAATTCGTGAAGTACATTTAGTGAAATGATCGTTGTTTCTGAGAGAATGTTGATTTTGGGATCGAAACGTAGGGTTATTTTGCGAGGGACCAGGGTGAAAACGCGTCTCCTCATTATTGTGTTTCGAGAATGTTAACCTCTAGATCGATAAGTTTGAGAGCTAGTGCCAGATTGATAACGATTGCTTATGTGTAAGTGTTTTAAAAAAGGTTTTTTATTACAAACGAAACAAGTGAAGTGTAATTTGCGATTGAATATTTATCTCCCAAATAGTTCGAGCATATTTTCCTTGACCTGATGAACGTATATTTTTCGGAATGTGATAGTAATTTTATTATTTGTACTATAACAATGAGTGCATTGTTTTTCAATTTTTACAATAGATGAATTCGACAGAAGCTGGTGTAAGAAGCTATTTGACTTAAAATGATGTTTTTCTTGTTTACTTTTCAACAGGGTTTAAATCTTCTAGCTTTTTACACCTTTCGACTAAAATTTCGTAAAAATTATTTAATGTAGGTTTTTTCGATTTCGAGTTTCCTGATATTCTTTTTAGAACTAAAATGTAGTGTTTTCACTAAAATAATAAGCAAAATTAAATCCCAATGTTGTACAGGACATTTTAACTTTTTTAGGGCTTCCGTATGTTTTTCAATATTAGATACGGAAGCAAGAGTTTCGACTAGTAGGTTTTTGTAAATTAGGTAGATCTATTAAAATGTTTAAGTGATAGTTATGATATTCTTAACTCATCCACTTTAACCACACGTACAAAAATGCACAGATAAAAAAAAGTTCAATTTTAGATATCTAGGTTTCAGTTACTGCATATAATACTATAGGGTAAATATAATAAATGATACAATTTATTGCTTGATACCGTATTATCATTATTTAGATACCTTGACCGGGGTTTCTTTTGAACGGGTGGTTTCCAGCAATCACTCCTGGGATGGGCTTCAACTTGAGGATACTTCTGGCTATGGTAGATGCTAATCTCGGGAATGGGCTTCTGGCTATGGCATAGTACAATTTCGAGAAAGGGGTTCTGGTTGTGTACAGTTCAATTTCGGGAATGGGCTTTTTGCTGTGCAGATATCAATCTCAGGAACGGGCTTCTGGTTTCTACAGGAAAATCGGTCGGAAACACTTCTGCAGGAATCAGATTTACTTTTCACTTTTATTTTTCACTTCTGCATTTATTTATTTTTTGCCATAACAGACTCGACGGACCATGTTTTGGAGTCGATTATTTGTCTTCTCCAAACAGTATTCTCTGATATTGTTCAATAGTTGAGGTTTCGTTGGTGCAGAAAGGGTAAACCATAAAGTAACACGAACTTCCAAATATATATTCAACAAACCAACACAAACAAGAGCAAACCGTTGAAAATAATATCAAAGGTACACTGCGAATTATTAATATTGAGTGCGATAGTGTGTTCTTTTGGTTCCAACTCTTTGACCTCTGTTGACCCTTCTCGGTATTCAGATAATTTTTCTTCACTTGCCTATCATAAATTATACTGAGCTCAAAATTTTTGTGAATACCTATTTGAAGAAACCGTTGATACCCTACGTCTAGGGGTCTAACAATTTATAGTAAAAATTAATATTACCTTTGGTTTAACAATTTATGGCAAGAAGTAATATTACAATTGTTGGGCTCCACAACAGTAATACTTTTTTTTATGCGTTTTCGATTCGAAATCAGAAGCCTCGGAAGTTTTTTAAGTTTTTACTACATATCTTCTTGCCGATTTCAAAAATACTTAGTTGATACACCTTTTACTTAAAAGACCCCTGAGAAAATAATAAGAGTCAATCTTTTCATGAGATCAATGTGTTAACAATGAGAAATAGACGGCAGTAATTTTAACTCATGTTGGTTGGCCTCATTTTTGGCATGAGCCAAGGAGGTCTGTATAAAAATTCTTCAATTTATGAACAGTGTATCAATTAAAAAATATTTCATGAGGATAAATTACAATCAAAGAATTGCAAATTTGACAGGATATTACCCCTACCAAATGTCTTGAAACTGATTAATTTGGAATTAAAAAGAGGAAAAATGACAACCGAGAGGTGATTCTGGTGAAACCTGGTGTGATTTATGTTTTACGGTTAGTACATTTTCTAACCGGAAATTGCTGTATTATGAAAAAAATTGTCGAACAATAAACAGATTTTTATTTGGTTTGAATAATATCCCAATAACAAGTGAATATAAGCGAATTTGGGTGGCTGCCAAATGTACATAGTGAAATTAATACTAATGTATACACAGAGTGAGTGGTGCCCTCAGGTGGCAATCACAATGAACCAAAGGTGTAAAAATAAAGATATTATACCGACTTGGGAAGCCTTCTAGATTTTACGAAACAACAACAATGTGAAATTAAATACTATGTTGATATCACTTCTATTTGTATTTCCGTTATTCGAGTTTCAGTGTTATTACGTCATGTTTAGACGGTATTCAAATACAATTAAAATACATAACTTCAACTACAAATATACTTATCGGAGGTAGCTAAAGATTTCTGTAGTCGGTCATTCATCGAAGGATTGTTATATATATATAGGATTACATGGTGGGTTTTTACATTCTAATAATGACGAATTGGTATTAGTGGAGTAAATCTGGCAAATGGTTGGCGAAAATCTTACGATGCTTAGCGACGCGGTGGAAAATGTTTGTTGTGGTACCAATGACAACCCCCTGAAATTTCTATTTCCCAAAGTGAGAGCAACCCCTTTTTCTTGACCAAAAAGAGGTTTTTTGACATTTTTAAGGGTAGTTTAGCAAAAAAAATTAATATCTCTGGTTGTATTGAAAATTAAAAAACCAAAGTAGAACCCTTTTATAGTCAATGTCCAAGGAACTTCCAGTCCAAATTTCAAGTTGATCCGACCTCCCCCCTCCCCGTAATAAATATATATATGCAATATATATATTATTGCGTAACGGCTAACTTGGTCATTTTTCAACCGAGTTGGCTGAAATTCGGAATGAAGATAGGCGTTATGGTCCCAAAACTACCCTCTGAATTTCAAGTGAAAATATTGAATGGTTTTTCGGAAATTCAACTTTAAGTCGATTTTTTAGTTATTTTCACATTAAGATATCTCATGTCATTTACATCCGATCGGGATCTGCTTTGCGAGAAAATGTAGGTATTCGCATATAATTGTATGTCATGGGACCCATTATTCTATTTTTTTCCGGTATGTATTGGCCATTTTGGTTAATTTGAGATAAATCGAATGACGTTCACGTGAGGAGCGCGTAGCTGGCGAGTTAGAGAAGTGCAAACTGACGACTTTTCGCGTGCCGTTTTCGCTCCATGTAGTAGATAAGATATCGGACCGTGCCCGACGGCCCTTCTTTTTTCGATAAATGTCCATTAAATGGGACTTTAATTAAAATAGAAACAGGTACTCTCAGGTCTAAGCTACGCGCGTCTAACATGCGACGTACCGAAGGGAATTTTCTAGCTACTAAAATATACCCGAAGCGAGTGAAAGCTAGCGGCCCACAGCCGAAGATGTTTTATTACAACTGGCGCCGCCTGCACGGAGCACGAAACGTCCCCAACATAACAAGACCGAGGTAAAATGTATGAACTCTAACTGACGCGTAGCGAGCTTCTCGAGGGAAACGTCAAAATGATTACGTTCGTAGCTAATTACATAGGACGTCTGACGTTCATGCAATTGTGTTTTTATACAATTTGAACCTTCTAATTTCGATAGGCCTATCAACTTCTGAGTCTCACAATATTCGTATAAAATTGCGAAATTTCGCACTTTTAGAAACTTCAAATTAATTAATTTGACACAAGTTTTAGGGATATTAATACCGAAAATAAAATGGCCAATATGAGCCGGAAAAAAAATAAACAAGAAATGAGTTCCATGATATAAAACTATATGCGAATACCTACATTTTCCCGCAAAGCAAATGACATGAGATATCTTAATTTGAAAAATAAGTGAAAAATTGACTTAAAGTTGAATTTCTGAAAAACTATTCAATATTTTCACTTGAAAGTGAACCATAACTCCTATCTTCAGCCCAAATTTCAGCCAAATCGGTTGAAAAATGACCGAGTTAGCCGTTACGCAAGATTCCTTGCATATATGAGTGTATATATATATATATATATATATATATATATATATATATATATATATATCACGGGGAGGGGGGAGGTCGGATCAACTTGAAATTTGGACTGGGAGTTCCTCGGACATTGACAATAAAAGGGTTCTACTTTGGTATCTTAATTTTCAAAACAACCAGAGATATTAATTTTTTTTGCTAAACTACTCTTAAAAATGTCAAAAAAAGGGGGTTGTTATTGGTACCCTAACAAACACTTTCCACCGGGTCGCTAAGCATCGTAAAATTTTCGCCAACCTTGTCTTTTTTCTCGCCAGATTTACTCCACTATATTACTAGCAGGATATCGAAGCTGATCGGGAAAATAATTCGTGGAATAGCTTTAAATAATGGTGAATAAATTAGGTATGTTTGATCATTAAGAAGGTATTGTTTTTGTGTTTGTAAGTTTCCAAAGATTCCAGCAAGTTTACTTTAAAGCCTTTATCACCTTTATGTAAACTGTCTATTTCAGGAAAGGAATGATATCGAAAACATGATCTGCAAATGTGGAACTTGTTTTTGAAAATCTAAAACATCTTTTATGTCCATCGAACCTAATAGAAAATGAGCGTCCTGTCCTGTTAGACCTACATAAAAGATGTATCTCAATTGTTTTCATGATTGAATAAGATACGTCCTAATTTGGAATTGATTTAAATGCAATATTCAAGTCATGATGTTATAAAATGTTATGGATTTTTTCTAAATATGTATGCTAACAAATCTCTTCTCTTCTTGAATTTTGTTTTGTTGTTCACTGTTGATTAATTTCTTTATTATTTGGTAATAAAGATTCTTGACCCAATATTAAATATTGACGATACAATTTCGATTATTCGTGGTTCTGTTCGTTTCGACGGCGTTCGTTCGTTTGATTGAAATTAAATTTGTGCGATATGGACGCTTGTGCTATAATTAGTTTTAATAAACCCCTTTTTTGGACATAGTGATACTTCTGATGATGGTCGTAAGACCGAAACGTACGTAGAGACGAATATTTAAAACAAAGTGTTAATGTGACCTATTTCCCGAGAATTTTTATATATAATTTATTATTTGGGAAGAATTATCATTATTTACTTCGAGTTGTCTAAAGGTAAATTACTTCCTGCTGAAAATTTAATTCTGACAAAAGTATTGATAAAAAAAAGCCTATGTATCATTGAATGAAAGGAAGCTATTTTATGTGTTCTAGGACTAAACGAAAACACCATTAAGCAAATCGCATGTTATTCATCCCTAATAATAACTAAATTATTCAACCGTAAATAATAAAACAACATTTACTTCAGTGTATACCTAAAAATTTTAATTCAAGAAGAAGGCATTTGTTATACATACTTTGGAAAAATCACTGAAGAAATCAATAACTTTTTGAAACAACATGACTTTGCATTTAAACCTAATTCCAAATTAACCACAGTATTGATAAACAGGAATATGAAGTTCACACAACTTCTCCTACATATGCCTCCTTACAGACTGATAAGAATTCAGGATTTCACAGTTATTTAAAGATAAGGGGAGGGGGCGAAAAAAGCCTATAAATCTCAAAAACATTATATTTATTACTTCCGAAAATTTTCCAATACAAAAAGACAAGTATATTCTTAACAATACATGTTTTAAATACTACTATCTTCACTGATGATTCATCCTTCTCCTATTAGTAGAAGAATCTAGTATAGAATTAATTTTGTAGGTTTATCTACAGGAACCTGCTTTGTTGTTGTGGTATTTTCTTAAAAAGTTCCACAGATATCATCCGTCGTTCCAACGCCTCCAAACTACTACTAATGTCATTCAGACGTATGTCCAGACCGTTGAATGTCTTATCTCTTTTAAATTATTCTTTTTCCCATAGACCTATTATCCTAAGGAGACAGAATTGTTTACATTTGAACAAGATCAGACATTGCCAAAATTTCGGGCCACTCAGACCGCTGTGTATTACAAGTATGGCCATATGGAAAGTGCTGTTGCCGGATTAGTTGTTCTGTGTAACGGATTGAGATTTATAATTATAATAAAAACGTCCATAGCATTATTTATTGGTTATATTAGAAGAAATACTGTTGAAATGTCGTTTTCTCTGAAAAATATTCCATAATTTATGGTAACCTGGAATATACAATCGAATTATAGAATATTTAAATTTTTAAATATAGAACTATTCCATTCCATTGCATCATTTGTTCAGAGGCGACAACGCCGCGCAGCTTTAATGAATGGGGACTTTGTTCTGTACTACGCAATTTGACAGCTTCCGTATTTCTCGTAGGTATTTCGAAGCGGTGTTGCCTTACAACTACTTATGATCTTACATTTAGCTTTAGCGAATTCGAGCCGTGCAATTTTGTTAAAAGCTCTTTTGCTTGTTATATCTCTTCTTTATTGCCCATTTTGGGCGTGTTGCCTTACAAGTGGTACCAAGTTTTCAATCATAGTTACAGCGTTGCCAATAAGGAGTAATTATGACTCGACGACAAAGAGGTCCATTGGTTTTCTTTGTCATACTTCATGTAATCATTGCGACAAGTCAAATGGAGTTTTGTGAAAGAGATGTTCCGTCTCCTTAGGATAATAGGTCTATTGTTTTTCCTCACATTATCACTGTTGGTTTCATACTCATGTTTTATATCAGTTTTCATCCCAATATATTTATTCTGCACATCCGTTAGCTGTTTAGTAAATGAATTACCAATGGTGAGAATACTCATTTTTTGATTTGTGTTCATCTATATCGTTGATATCCTTGATCAAATTGTCAACCCTAACCTTGAAGGTATCTTGAAGACGGGCTTCTGTTTTCAGATTCGGTTCGTGTGTTAATTTATCAACATACGCTTTATTTGCAGCATCGTCATTAATATTCGGTAATTCTACGTTGCAGTCTACGCTTTTCCATATCATAACCTCTATCGTTCGTTAGAAATAACCCGTATCCATGGACTTGTTTGAAATTATTATTAAATATATTTGTATCATACAATTACAGAGAAGATGCAACAAGAAGTCCTAGTCTATCTACAATTTCTTTTACGTGATCCCAATAAACGTATTCAACCGGTTCTCTGTTATATAAATGTTTGTATTTTGTGATGTATCTTATTCGATCTGCAGGATCGTTATTACGTCTCTGGGCCCTAGTCATTTCTACGATTTGGCCATAATTTTGTCCATCTTCAAGGGTGTAAGAATCGGGTATTACATCTCTGAGAAATATTAACTTATACAACCCTGTAGTGCCTTTGAATGGGATACCCTTGATAATTATATTACTCTCATTATCAATTTCTATAGGTTGATTACCCATAAGCATATATCTCGAGTTGAATTATTTTGCAGATCAATTTTATCATCGTATCTCTTGACATCATCATCCAATAGAAATCCCTCCAAGTAATAAGTGCTATTGGGGTATTGTCTGAATTCTTTATGAATCTCATCAATAGTAGGTTCGGGGTAAACACATGATATTCAGTATGTGGAGGATTAAATATGAATTCTCGTTCTGTTGCCGCAGAAACAATTCTTTAAGGTTCAATCAAAGAATTGTATCTGATAATTTCAGTATTCTAGTATTTCATCATTTTCAGCTTTATGAAATTTCACTACTACATATTTTTTCCCTCACAACTTTTCTTAAATTCTTGTGCTTTTAATTGGCTAGATACCTCCATGCTGAGTGGTTTCTGTGTGTAAAATAAAAGTTTACATAAGTTACATGTATATATTTTTCAAATGGCATATCACTATTCACATGATCATCGTAAATATCTCTGAAATTCGTTTGGTCTTGTTTGAAAACGATTAGACAATTGGCATTATCTCGCAATCCATGTTTTGGACATTAGGCAAAAGAGTGGCAAAGATAGAAACTGTCAATCGAGTTGTCTCTCTTGAAAAATAAGCCAGAATTTTTTGTTGTTTCTCATCCATTACATTATCGAACATCATTACCGAATAAAGCATTGTTTCTTTGGGGTCTGTGGGGATCAGCTCTTAAGGTTGGGCGGTTTGCTCTAAACTGACTCGTGGTCCTGGTGGAGGCATAGGGATTGAAACACAACACTTATAAAAGAGTTACACTTTACTCAACGTAGAGTTCGACGCCATTATGGCTTAATGTCTCGCTCTATATAAATACAATTGGTACAAGTACAAATCAATGACAATACCGTCAATATCTGAATGATGTATATGCATGATTGAATGTCCTACATAAGAATATATGTTACGGTAAATGTACACTCTTGGGAAATGTACACTTTTACCGTAAAATGTGTAGGTATATGTGAACTGAATATAATGTATATGTACATTTCCCGGCAAATGTGTACTCTTGCCTTCACATTTTGGTAAATGTATATATACTCTTACCTTCATGTTTCAAGAAAAGTTGGAATACAAATAAATTAAAAATGTTGTTGCAGTAAAAAAATATTTATTTAAATAAGCATAATAAGGCTTTAATAACGAACATTATTTTAATTAAAAAATGTAAATGACAAACAAAACATACTTTTCTTTGCATATTATATAATATGTCGTAGGTTATGATCCCAATAATCATAAATACAATTTTCGTCCTAGTTTTTCAGGACCAATACGATGGGAATCAAACAAATAATAATAATAACATAATTTTGTTTATTATAACAGTTACATTTCATAAAACTATAAAGGAACATAATATAGAAATTTCATAATGAAAAAAGTTTTATTTATTTGAGCAAGAATTGCTATTGTGGCATTTGGAATTACATAATATTCCAGCATTTTTACAACTGCATTTTTCTGAGGAACATGTTCCTTTACAGGTGCATCTTTTAAAACCTTGTCCACCAGTAAGGGACTGCATTCCTATGATTTCTCTAACCGATTTCTCAACATCTTGAGGAACATCTTCGTATGATATAAACTTTTGTTCGCAAATGGCGAATTCATGCCTAGAATAAGATTGTTTTAAAACTCCCTGTTTAGTTCCTAATTTGTATAAATTTTTATCGTCATCTCTAGACAAAACAACGCAAATCAAATTTTTTGGATCTGTTTTACCACGATCAACGTCTGGAATGGAAACTCTAACATTGTCACCAATCACAGCAGCAGGAAATTTTTCTTTCGAAAGATTACACATTTTGATAGCTTGATTTTCTAAATCTTCCCTTGCTTTCTTTCGAGCATTATCAATTAAAATTTTCTTCTCGTTTAAAACAGAACTTAACTCAAAACTTTCATCTTTATCTTCAATTTGGTTGCATAATAAACCATCATCCAAAATTATGTCTAACGTTTCAATGGAAAATTCATCGTTTTCTGCGACTTTGCGATGTGGTGAATTGGCTACGTGTACTCCTTCTAGTAATTGCTCTAACTCTTATTCTGTTTCCAGCTGTTCAACAGATTCCATAGGTAAATTTGATGTTTTCAAACCCAATTTCATTCTTGTTCCGAATAAAGCTTCATAGGGAGTTTGCTTTATACCCTCATGAAAAGCTCTATTTTTCATCAGTCGAACATATTTTAAACCTTCTGATCACTTGGTTGTTTGGTTAGTGATAAGCCAGGTTGTAAGCATATTTTGAACATCTCGATTCGCTCGCTCTATCGAGCCCTGGCTTTGGAAATGGCGAGGCCTCCCGTGTATTATTTTCACACCATCCCACATATTTGCTAATTCTTGGATAATTTTATTTGCAAACTCCCTACCATTATCACATTGGAGAATGGATGGGGCTCCCAAAAGAGTGAAAATGTCCATAATTTGTTTTGCTACTTCTGACGCAGTTTTTGTTTTTAGTGGGCGCAGTACAACAAATTTGGTTAAATGATTTTGATAATTTAAAATAAATTTAAATTCATTATCTGGTTGTGTCTGTAAATCTATAAGACCCACTTGACACCTAGAATTCATTTCACTCGTCAAAATTGGTTTTATCACAATTCCTTTTTTCTTGCCCTTTGCCTTTTTTGACATGCTTCACATAAAGATAAATACAACATAACTGCTTCAGTAGTAATGTTGTTGTATTTGTTATTAATTTCTTTCACTAATCTGTTTCGGCCATCAGGGCCAGTTGCCAAATGAGCATCATGTATAATTCCATAAGTTTCTTCAATTGTTGCAAAATATTTTATGCTACCCCCTTCTTTTAATGGACTCATTAATTTTTCTTCCTTCCCTACCACTATTATATCGTATCTTTTCAGCCGGCGGTAATCTACATCACTTTTAGTCTTTTCTTTTAATTTTGCTGCCTTTACTTCCAATAATATTTTTTCATACTGATGTTGGTTTAAATAAATATTATTTTTGTTTTTTTGTGATACAATCTGTTCTAGTTGGTTTTTGAATTTTTCTTTTTGTTCCATTGTTGTTCAAAAATTCTAACTAAAAAAATATTTTTTTTGTAGAAACATTAAAATTTTAAATCTATAATTATGATAATTTTAACTTACCTGAGTCTTATTTCTCTAAATATCTTAAATTATATCCAGAAATCTTCAGTACTATGGCATTAATTTGTAATGTAGTTATTGTAGGGTACATAAACATAATAACTTCAACATTATAGATAGAGCACTTGCACGAAATGTGTAACATGAAATAGCAGCGCCTACTGAACTAGCCGGAACAGTAGTTACCACTACAAGTGCGCATGCGCACCACATTACTAGCACTTGCGATTTCGTATTTTCTATGCTCACATTTATCAAAACGACATGGTCATTGTGAACTCAATATACATTTCCCTTCTTTGAAATTGTAAATGTTAGTTGAATCCACATTACCCAAACGAGGAGGCAAATGTGCACATTTACCGGAAAATGTGTACATTTGCCGCAATATCTACTTTTACCGTAACATATATATTGTTATGATTTCATTTCCTACATAAAATAAAATGGTAGAATTTGAATTTACCGAAACAGTAAAAATAGAAAAGATTAAAAAGTAAATATAATATGGAATTAAAAACATTATTTAAAGTTAAATTATAAGTAGTATAAGATATTGAACATTGTATAATAACAGAAATCAAAATGTAAAATAGTATATAGGAAGTGTAAAGAAGAAACAGTGAAAGTGGATAAACGTACAGTGATACGAAAGAGGGAAATCATAATTAAAATGATTCAAAGACTATCAGAAGATAGCACAAACTAGTAAAATACGTTATAGATATAAGATAGTATTAAGAAATTTGAGTTCTACAAAGTTATATAGATGTTATTTATATTTTAAATTATGTATTAGCAATGACAAATGTCAAATTAGACATAATAATCAGAATTATAAAGTTAATAGGAACCTAATCATAGGTTATCATATATCAAAATATGGGAAAAAATCTTGGTAATATGAATTTAAATAGCAGAATGCACAATAAGTTTAATTAATTTGAAAACCTTCAAAATATCAATCTCATTGGTCGATACAACAATTAGATATTTTAAAGTTTCACAATACTAAAGAACTGTCAGATTCAACAATGGGAATAGCATCCTAGATATTAAGAAGAAGTACCTGATTGGCTAATTAGAAAATGAACTAGCGTCCTTTTGTGGGCCCTATAAAAGGAAAAATGAAAGGAAGCAAGTTAGTTTTGCATTTACATCTGAGCACTGAATATGTGTCTCCACTAGCTCAATTTAATTTCCATAACCTAAGTTTTTAGTAACATCGGAGAACTGAAACAGTCTCTGTAGCTTCGACAAGTTTATATAACCGAAGCCAATTTGTAATTCCTACGAAGCAAATAGTGTTCATGAGTCTTCATCTCAACGTTTAAGGTTAACATAACCAAAGTTATTCAAGTGGCATCGTAGAATATTCAATCTTCGATAGCAGTTCCAGTTTGTTATAAACACAGTTTTATATCTTAAAAGAATAAAACAATTAACAACAAGTTCCTGAATAATAAAGAAGAATCAACGTGTTACCTGTGAATGTGTTCAAAGTGCATAACCAAGTATAATAAGGAGATATAAAACTCTACGAAACTTTACCAACATTCGTTCTAATATTTATAGGATAAATAAAAGTAAGTCTATTGTATCGTTGTACCTGAATGAAAGATTGTTATTGTAAACATGTATTAATTTTAAGTAGTTTGAGGTTATAATTGAAACATAGAGAATTTTAAAGTATAAAGAACTATTAGAAACATAAAGTTAACTTGTACAATTTGTAATCATAATACAGGGTTCATAACCAAATTTAAATATAAAACTTTTAACATTTTAAATAAGGTTTTATTTAATTTCATATAATATAATAATATCAATTCAAACAAATCATTCAAATAAAAATTAAATTAAATAAAAACAAATTGAAAAGAGCTAGCCGGAATAAAAATTAAAATTGAACAAAATATAAATCATTGAAATTTATAAATAAAAAAGTAAAGCCTTTTTTATATCAATATATTATGTCATATACTGTTATTGTTATTGTCTTAGTTAAACTAGTCTAAGATGTCAAGATAGCTGTGCCAAACAATATGTTTAATTATATTAACGCAACATTAAACATATTGCTTTGTCACAGCTCCGAGATGTAAACATATACTTATAATAACATTACTAAATAGAAATAAGGTCGCATTCTATAATTTGGGGATTTTAGGTAATCTCGTATAGGGATGGAAGATTCCTATACCACAGATCTATGACATCATCACTCTGAGTATATTGAAAATTACCAAGCCTATCAATATTCTTCAATGTTTTCTTCAGTAACTGGTATTTTGGTTAGTGTAAAGACTTGGAATAAATATAGACATTCTCAAACTTCAATCCAT
Organism: Endomychus coccineus; assembly: GCA_958510875.1. Lineage (NCBI taxonomy): Eukaryota > Metazoa > Arthropoda > Insecta > Coleoptera > Endomychidae > Endomychus > Endomychus coccineus. The sequence goes on along the minus strand of OY294067.1, from coordinate 154,974,369 downwards.
TTTCCTCGAATAAGAACATATGATTTGTTTTACCACAATTACTAGGACCACAGTTTATAGTTGGTAAAGTATTTGGCAGCAAAGAACTGACGTTGTGGTTGGCCGAAATGTCAATTAATCAGATCTTGGGTGCTTCATAATCTTTATGAATGTGGGTGTATGGAAGGTTGATCAGAAACAAAAGCTACAAAATTAATTACCAATGATTTACTTCTACATGAAATAAAATTTCATAATAATTATATAACTTTTGTTTCTTCGTATATACCTCTGGAGGTATGATTTCTCTTAGAAGTTACACTAGAACATTCAGATCAATTCAAAGTGCTGGCTCGTTAGAATGAGTCTTTACCACATGTTTTTGAGGTTTGTCAGTGAAGTTCCCCACATATAACGATTTATTTATTTTACGACTTTCGATATCCTTATGTATGTAATATTTCTTCTCTTTAAGCTCCGAACTATTCACGCACCTATTTGCGAATAGAGGTTTGATAATATTATTGTTTAATCTTACAAGTCTGGTGTCGTAATCGCATTTAAGAATTTCCAATTATAGAGTTGGTAATCTTCGGTAAAATTTAGAGCTTCATTAAAAATATTAAATTATGTATCAATCATTCACATGACAATAGAGGAAAAGCTAATTCCTCTATCATCCCCAAACTGAACAAAACGTTTGGTCAACGATCACATGTGTTCCTTGTACCAAAAATATATAATTCCTTATCTGAAATGAAGGATATAAAATCACTTAGACTTTATAAAAATAAAATCAAGCAATATTTAATAAAAACACCAAGACTTGAGGTACATGATTTTATTGATATAAAGAATTCCTATATCTCTAAATAGACAAATATTTAGAATGCGAAGATACGTCACTTTAATTATTTTATTTTAAGATATATTGTACATTTATATTACTAAAATTTATTAATTTTTTTTTAGTTGGTACTAAACCTAAATTAGTCATAGCTATATAGATGAATTGTCCTATAACTGTATAGTAAGTATAATTTGATATATTCTTTCACTATATGGAAATGCTCATATCTACCCATAAACAACGTCTAACCTTCATGGGATATGTAAGTTTATTCTATATACTGTAATTACTTTGTACTATAACTACTTTACTATAATAATTATCTGAATAAACTATTATTATTATTACGACAGTTGACAACTCATAGATTTTATACTGTACGAGTCGAGCCCTTTCATTTGATACCCATTAAGCTATAGTTGGAAGTTTTTCTCATTTTCAGACGCCATATTGTTTTTTACTGAAATAGTTGAAAATTCTCATTCTACGAGTCGAGTTCATCCATTTGATACCCAAAAATAAACATTTCAAACCCATATCGGAATCGGATAGGTCGATTGCTATATTATTGTTCAGCACATTACATAGATTCCGAATATTCTATAAAATTACTACTTCTGGTTTCACTTCCCGTGTAACACATTGTCGGCTATATAGCCCGCATAACCCAATTTCAGTTTCACCGTGATGATCCTAAAGTATATGAAAAACTTTCCTTCAACGATTGACAGTTCCGAGGATGATGACAGTTCGAACACGTAACACGACTCGAACACGTGACAGACAACTCGGATACGTCACAGACGCCATGAACCCAAACTAGAATCTTTATAAACAGCCTGTATCTCCAGCATAACCCTCCTCTTTATAAATAACATGTACAGTGCACACACGATATAGACGTCACGGCAGCTCAATAATTGACAAGTAACAGTTCACAGACGCCATCACACCTCGTCGAAATGATATTACGTCATGACAGTTCACCGATTGACATAAACCCGCCATGACAGTTAATCGTTTAACATACAGACACCATGACAGTTCATACAACCACACATTCTCTGCTTCATAGTTCTATACCCTCAAGCTATATGACCAAGATTAGCTCTATGGCTGGGTTAGCTACAGCTGCACCGGATGTTGCGCAGACATTTCTGGTAAAGAACTTGACGTGTGTAACTGATGGAAATCATATTTATATCATTCGTATTTAATATCAGGTTTCAAAGACCTAAAACAGATGATATTTTCTAGCAAAAACTGTAAATTATGACAGTCTAACTACTTTTTTGTAGGTTGGGATAAAACAAATGAAACAATTAAATAACTTCACTAGTTATTGTTTCTTATTCTTGCAAAATATTCAAAATATCTATTTCGAGTTCAGGTTCGGACATCACACAAGCATTCTGAACAAACAAAGAAATTACGTGCTCGTAATTTTTGTTATTTTTGATTCATGTAATACTTATTAATTTTGAATAAAATTAGATATTAAATTTAACCCACTCAAGAACAAAGCAATTAAAAATTTGCAAGTCTTAACATGTAAATGGACTTTTTATTTCTCTCTGCTATACACAAGCATACGTTATCATGTTATCAATATTTTCAAAATATATGAATAACAAATTCATATATTTGAATTTCGATAAATTTAACATTATCAGTCATATGTCTACGTACACATAAAGCGGTTCGAATTCTAATACAGATTACACCATTTTTCAATAAAGAATATATCCAACAATGATAAAGCCCATATTTAAGAATATCCCTACATCCACCACTCTCCTAAAACCAAAACTATAGGTAGATAGGTAATTAAAGGTAGACAGGTATAGATTGATAGGTAAATCCAGTTTGTAATTAAAGGTAAATAGGTAGATGATAGATAGGTGAATTCTGACAAGAGAAGACAAGACTAGACATGGCTAGCCCTACGTGGCCTCTCCATAGCTGAGCGGTTAAGCCGTCTGGACTTTGGAATTCATCTCACTTCACTTCAGGTACTACTGATCATACGTCAGCAGAGGTTCTATGAAAGAGCAACAAAAATTACGTATGCAAGATGGTGGTTGACTTTGAAGGGAACCATTTTCGGTAAACTGAACCCTACAATTCCTTATGGTGATTTACATGTGAAAAAATGATTTTGGTCGATAACCCTGGTTGTACGGGTCATAATGCATTGTCATCCGAATGACGAACACCTGCCATATTTCATTTTAATCGGACAAGAGGGTCAAATTTCACTTGCAAGATTTCACCCCACGTACAAATGTAGTTAAATGAAAACTTGTAATAAAAATAGTGACTTACCCAGAGCTGGTATTTCGAAAACGATCAAGAGTACATTTAGAACGTCATCCTGATTTTCTTTATCTTTCCTCGTTGGAAGTTGCACTTGTAAATTTCCGGCTAATGTAACGAGAGCATTGACCAACGCATTTTCGAATATTGATGTTTTTAATTTGAAGAGGGCCGAATAAGCTCGTCTGACTGATGCTAAATCCACCGGAGGAAGTGAATTCTTACTGGGTTCTACACAACAATCCTCATCTTTGTCCTTTTCGCCTTCAAGTGATCTCACTTCTTCTTTTTTCAAGCCTTTGATGTGTTCTGGAATGTGATAATTTTCATAATATGATAATAATTTCAGTATTTCTAAAAATACCTGCACTGTTCTCTACTGTGTTAGTAGATGGATCCGGATCTATTTGCAAAAAACTTCGTGATAAACATTCAATATTACTGAATACTTCCCCTAAGGTTCTGATCAATTTTGAGTAGGAGTCATGTGTTTCACATTCATCAATTATATCATACAATAATTGCTCTGTTAAAAATAAATAGACTGAACCTGAAAATAATATCAATAGTTAATGATTGTAAAATATTCGATCTCATACGATTGACAATGAAGGATATAACGGTAAAAAATAATTCAAACTCAACGTGAAAAGGAATATTAGGGAAGATGTTTAGCTTCACACTCATGCTACAGATGTAACTCTCAAAGAAAGATGTAGTATATCATATGGCTAGGGTATTTGTCCCGAGTATAACTGAATTCTTCTTCCAACTTTTAGGAGGGGTAGGAGTAATAAATACTAAATGAACAAATTACTTGTTAGATATTATCCAAAGGGATATGTTCGAATTTGTTCATTATTTTATTGAGTGGTGTCGCCATCTTGGCACAATGTTACTAACATTCGCCGTGACTTCAGTTCAAGTTTGAGATTAAGATCATTGCTTTGGGTAATCTTACTGGGATCTACTTTCGAGTACATAGCGTGAGAACGTTCTGGCCACCCTAGCATTTTTGTCAATGTGTTTATACCTCGACAAAGATTTCGACCAGTAGCACTGAAACTTACTCACTGATAGATACAGATAATTGCCTTTGTAGACAGAAGTGTTTAATAACAGCTAATTAGATGGAGTGAGCGTTAGCGAACGAAGTCGTCTCTTAATTCAGTAGGGTTATTTTTCAAATGTATGTTCTCGTGTAGCGGCCAAACGGTAAATGCAATCAATTTGACATTTTGAAACAGACTAGATATGATGCTCGAAATTTACTGGCATAAAAATTCGAAGTATTACCTTGAAGTGTTTTAGAGTTATTGAGCAGAGTGGTCCGTCGAAATACTTGATTCTATACCTTCTGTTTCACGCGGCGTTTGGTGCGCTAACTATTGTAAAGAAAAATAGAACACGGTCGTTGCCAGTCGCATCTGCTGGTGCGTCCGGCACCCAACAAAGGGCTAGCTAGCCCTTCACTAATTTAATTAAGAAGGGCTTAAGGGGAAGACGGATTCAGCGTAGCGAACAGTAAAATGAACAAATAAAATAAATATAAGAATTTGATTTTCACAAATTTAATCCTCTTTTGGTTCAATCACACACTTCGTCTTAACCCTTCGGGCATATTCGCAGCGTACCTCCCTGTCAAATTTTATTAAGACGGAATTTTTTGTCCAAATGCTCTAAGAAAATAACTTAGTTGTGCATCTTGTTGTGCACCTGGTTTAGCCTCAGACAAACAGAATATAAATCATAATTAAACAATCTGTTTCCCATGATACATTTCTGAACTGGGAATCGGCATATAAGCCAACCCGCTCAATGCATATCACGTCAAAAACAAACCTCACACTCTCTTATTTAGTCACATATTTCGCTTTCTTTCGCAGCATTATCATCATTAATTTTTCAGCTATATTGTGCTCGAAACGATCTGAAAAAAATCAGATACGAGTTACGTATTCTTTCAAACTCTTAAAATAAAAACCCTAAGACACTGTTGGAGAATCCAATCTGCAACAATATTATAAATCAATTCTAGGGCCTCTATTTCATGTAGGAAGTGACTTTCCTACTGTTGTGAAGGTCAAATGCACAAAATTCTACAAAGATCGATACTTATCTGCTTTGAGAGGTTATAAATTGAGTTAGTGTTTTTCAAAATCTCATGTAGGCAGTGATTTTTTTCTTGTTTTGAAGGTAAATTGTAGAACATTTCTTCAAGCAGTTTCTTTTTTAAAATTTATTTATTTGGGGTATAAACAGGCTGTGAGGTTGAGGAAATAACCCGCGAAATGATATGATACATTACCAGAACACTGAATTGAATAAAACTTCCAGAGGTCAGATGTTTGGTGACTTTGATTCTGTGCGTTCGTAGGTACTCATATTGTACGATTGAAAATACATTAAATCCATTGCCAAGCAAGTCCTGCAGCCTACAGATCATGAGATAGATTAATATACAGGGTGTCCCAATATTGCTGGGACACAGAGCTACCACGTATTCTAGAGGTCAAAATAAGTCGATTGAGCCCAATTTACCTGTATACCAAAATGTACCGTTTGTCCGTGAGAAGAGTTCAAAGTTTACTAAAAAAAATACATTTTTGTATGTTGTTCCGAAGTGCTTTATACAAATTTAATGAAATTTGGTAAATGTGTATTCTAGATGATTAGCTTACTTTTAGTAATCAAAAAAACCCAAAGAAAATTGTAGAGGGGTTGGAACCACCCTCACCCCTTGGCATTTTTTCCCCCATTTTTGTAGGGGTGGGAATACGGTTTTAAGACTTTTTTATCTGGAAGGCCTACTCATTATCCTCATTTTCTTACTCTTGTAAAAACTCCGTATTTTGCGTAGTTTTCAAGAAAAAAAATGTTTTCGCAAACACTGATAACCGATTTTCGGGTATAGGTTTAATAAAATTATTAGACACAAATTACACAATACATTTACACAAGACAAACAATAATTTTTATAACAAGTGTTCAATGTGACCTCCACCTTCATTAATACAGAGGTCAATTCGACGTAAAAAATTGAAATGCACTCTTCTTAAAACATCGTCATTTTCTCGTAGCGCATTTACAGCATTTTGAATTCTATTCCACAGTTGTTCGATGTTATTTATTTGAACCTCGTACACTTGTCTTTTTAATTCTCCCCAGATGAAGAAGTCACAAGGGTTTAAATCTGGAGACCGCGGAGGCCATTGAATGGGTGCTTCTTGTCCCCTACCTATCCACCTGCCACCAAATTGTTCACCAAGATATTCTCTTACTGCACGTGCAAAATGAGGTGGTGCACCATCATGCATGAAGAACGTATTTCTACGCAAGTTAAGAGGCAAGTCTTCTAATAATTCTGGCAAATTTTGTTGAAGGAAACGGAGGTAACTATCGCCATTCAGACGATCAGGTAATCGTAACGGTCCGACTATAAATTCGCCAATAATTCCGACCCAGACATTAATTTTAAATTCACGTTGATAATGTCTACTTTTAATGGCATGTGGATTTTCATCTGCATAAACATGATCGTTGTGTAGGTTTGTCATACCGCGACGTGTAAAACAAGACTCATCAGTAAACAAGATCTTAGTATGGAATCCGTTGTCGACTACTCTGCGCTCCCGAATAGTTTGTAAAAAACTTAAACGTAATTCGTAGTCAGGTGGCAACAATTCTTGCACTGGCTGGATGTGAAATGGCCGAATTAATTGATCTCTAATGATTCGACTTACAGTGCTTTTTGGAATTCCAGCTTCTCGTTGCAATCTTCTAGTACTGGTATTAGGATTGTTATCAATCATTTGAAGAACAGCTTCTTCCGCAATAGGTGTTCGAGCTTGTCGAGGTCTTCCAGCGTTAACTCTTACTGGGGTCAACCTCCCCGTTTCTCGAAGACGTCTTTCGATTCGGGCAAAAGTTTTATGGTTTGGAATTCTCCGGTTTGGATACCTCTCTTGATACACGCGAACACTTTCGCGGCAGTTACCTTGACAATATCCAAGAACTAATAACATGTCGGTCTGTTCATTAAAAGGAAAATTCATAATTGTGGGACGTCAAAGGAACAGCAACAACAGCAATAACAATTAAACAAAAACAGTGATGACAATAAGAAATAATAAAAAAACAAGCAAAAGAGAACAAATAACTGACACATTTACTGTTAACAATAAACTATGTTTCCTGTCAAAATCATAACATTTGGTTTTGTCTTTGTGTCCGCGGCCAACTAAATTTTGTATTACAATTTTATTAAACCTATACCCGAAAATCGGTTATCAGTGTTTGCGAAAACATTTTTTTTCTTGAAAACTACGCAAAATACGGAGTTTTTACAAGAGTAAGAAAATGAAGATAATGAGTAGGCCTTCCAGATAAAAAAGTCTTAAAACCGTATTCCCACCCCTACAAAAATGGGGGAAAAAATGCCAAGGGGTGAGGGTGGTTCCAACCCCTCTACAATTTTCTTTGGGTTTTTTTGATTACTAAAAGTAAGCTAATCATCTAGAATACACATTTACCAAATTTCATTAAATTTGTATAAAGCACTTCGGAACAACATACAAAAATGTATTTTTTTTAGTAAACTTTGAACTCTTCTCACGGACAAACGGTACATTTTGGTATACAGGTAAATTGGGCTCAATCGACTTATTTTGACCTCTAGAATACGTGGTAGCTCTGTGTCCCAGCAATATTGGGACACCCTGTATATGATACAAAATTGGGATGAACATATACAACTTTTCTTTTTCTTAGATTAATTTTACACCAATGATCTATCCATCACAATTGACAGTCATATTGCTATATTATAATTATATATTAATTTTTATTGATTTTTTTAATTACCGACAAAAGTATTAAAAAAGTGACAGTTTTTATTATATAACAACGAATAACTGGGGCGGTATTCGGTCTTCGCTGCGTTGTAACTTGGAAGATTATTCCGGGCAGTAAGAACTCGGCCCAGATCTTGATAGACCGGATGCAGAAGGCAGTCGTTCTGGGTTTAATAAGACCACTTAGGGCACACGATTTGGGAACTTGAAGCTACTTACCGACCGATGGGGAGGAAAAGCTTCGGTTAACTGATTAGGTTATTCTGGCGCGATTGCTGAGATGTCGTCGGAGCGCGCAGCAACCCCGACCAGGTATTCAAGTAAAAAAAAAGTATATACTCCTGTTAAAAATGATCTGAAATCATACTTGGTTATTTTTACAACCAATTCACCTTCAACAATGTTCCCTGTGTTATCTTCGTCAAACCAGTAATATATTAAATTTGTACATCTATCAAATTGCCTTGTCAGTTCATAATTTGCTGTGAATCTACTTTTTGATAGAATCAAACTTCAAAAGTAAAAAAACAATTCTTCCCAGAACTCCAATTCTATGTACATTTACGTCATGTGCTGTATAAATTGCGAAACATGTAAATTTTTTACATCAGTATATGAAACTGAAAAATGGAGGTGTTTATCTCGATATGGATCTTCGAAGATGGTATGGCCGGTCATTTCTGGCAAGATTCAACCACTAAAACTGTGATTAAAGTTGGTGGCACACTGTAAAGTGTATATTGTAGGTGTGTACGACAGATTTTAATCCTAGTGCGTAACTAGTATTTGCTTCAAAAATATAGGATATCGATTATCATGGTAAAATGCATCAATTATCTACACTTGAGTGCAAAATGCATTTTTAATTCAAAATAAAAATAAATCAATATCCATGTATATTTTCAAGATGACCCTGCACCCATTTAGTTGGTTTATTGCATTTATATTTCGTCGGGGTGCTTGTTAGCAGTTTATTCAGTAATTTATTATCCACGACGATGGTGGAGGGTTCGTGTAAATTCACTAAATTTTGAATTTCAAACCAATTTAGGAATTTGTTTTGGTACATTTCATCATGATAATCGATATTCTTTTTTAATAGAAATTAATGCGATAAAATCGCTCAGTGATTAATATAATTAGTTTAAGAAATCCAAGGCTTTAGTTGATATGAATTAGTTCTAATGATGATCGTGAGACCGAAACTGTTAGTTAGCAGAATAGTTTTATTTTTAATATCGTTTATGAACCTTTTGTAAAATGTATGCAAGATGTAACCTAAATTAATCTTCTCAAGAATATTTTCATCTAATTTTCAGTCAGTTTTCGTACAACTTACTAGTGAATTCAATGCCATTAGTAAAGTGTTTTTATTTGGTTCTACAAAAGTAAGTTCTTTATTTCATAGAATGTTGAATACAATTCATATCAATATCATTAATACCTAAGTAGGGAATAGAAAATAAAATACACGTCCACATAAAAATAATTAATATGAAAGATAATATTCCAACTTGTATGACTCAAAAAATTAATTCTACTTGAATTTTTGTTGAAATATTATATTCATCCTACTAAAATAGTGTTATTGAGATCATCGAAAGTAGAATTGGAAATCGTGCATTGATATGAAGATTTTTATAATCGGATATTTTGACTGTTTGTTTGCATAAATAATAATGATTACTTTATCATCACAATATGAATTATTAATATTGACTTGAAGCTGAAAGTTGATTTTCCATATATCTATCTATCTAATTCTTTCAGGTGTAGATTCACATTTATTTTAATAATCGATCAAGTAAACTCTCGAAAAGCATCCTGTAATAGGTATGCGCCTAATGAGAAATACGTCCTTTTGCCATTAACTGTGTCTTTCGGGCATTTAATACCAAAATAAATATTTTTTGGTACTATTTAATTTGGATTGAATGCAAGCAGAACCAGTAAGTAGGTACATAATTTTCCTTCACAAATGTAAACATTACAACAGTAGTGAATTACATTTTACGAACAATTTGTATTATTCGATATAACAAGTAAAAGAACTAAATTTGTTCGTAAACAGTTTATTGCATCACAACAATGAAAGAACAAGCCATATTATTATGCAGGATGAGGGCGTCGTTAGACAAAATGGCATATTACATGCCGTTCCTAAACGTATTTCAGGAAGATACCTTTGATGTAATGACAGACGCGCTCAAATATTTTAACTGAGAGGGGAAATGCCCGAATTGACATCTGCTAGAAATACAAGAGCTAATTTGAAACACTAGCAGAACAGATTCATTTCGTGGGAACATATCAAAAAAGGATATAACTATTTTCTAATTTTTCTATTCATCGCTTTGATTGTTTCGCATATAAATGGTTTTTGTGAAATCTTCAGTTGAAAGGTTATTACCGAAAAAAAAGTATAAAAGAATCCTAGAAGGGAACCTTTATTCATTTCTATAACTCACTCTCGCATAAAAATATTTCTTACACAATGTTTTCAGTGAAAAAATACGATCGAAGCAAGCGGTTCTGATCTCTTGTTCCTAGTAGACTTGGAGAAGCCAATCTGTCAATCAGGCCACTATTTGTCTAACTACTTCGAGTCAGATATTTCGGATTTCGAATTTTTCTGCTTTTCTGGATGTATTCTCTAATTATAGTATTTCCAAGTCCAGAATATTAACATTAAATTCTATTTAAATATCCCAAATTATTCACCTGATTGTTGATGTGTTCGTATCTAGTGGTACTAAAATCATCTAGAACCAGAGGTGGCCTGTTGTCGTCAGGCGTTAGCAATGATTTTATGGAAGAAAAATACTGTTTTTCTACAAGTTCAGAGTGATGCAAAGAGATGTAGAAAATTATCGATGCTCTGATTAAGTAAAAGCAGGTCATGTTTAAAACGAGCAAGACCTAGGAAGTAGCGGGTAATATTTAGAGGGTTGGACTATTGAAAAATATAAGCTAGAAAAAAATGTATGTAAAATACTGAAAAGCTCGTTAATGAGCAGAATTTCACTCGTGGCGTTTGAACAAAGTCTAATTAGTGATAATAGATTTTTATGGGCCTTAAACAAATTTAATAAAATGTGTGATCAGCGGCGATGCATATTCAGGTGGCTAATATGTTGGAGAATTCACGACACTCATACTGAAGATGAGAAACAAAAATGAATTCGATATAGATGCGATTGTGACAACCAAACGATATATCTTCAACAAAATCTAATCTGTGGGGAGCACATTTGAGTTCATACTTAAATGAGAAACTATCATGACGGCTAAATTACCAGCGATCTGACTGTTCATTATATCTCAATCAGTTATACATAATATTTATAAGTATGTACTCACTTGTATTTGAGTTGGACTCTGATTTGCACTTTTCATTGTTAGTTTCCAATAAAGCGATATCATTAGTTGGTATTTCAGCATTTATATTTATGTTATCAGAACTTATTGTACCTTGTATGAATTTAGTACCCTGAGTACGTGCAATTTTATTTGGGTGCCTTTCACATAATCTTGCATCTTGAGAAAATAGCTGAATTGCTCGAGCTGCAGCTTCATCTGGACTAAGCGGTTTCAACTGAAAATGGAAATTTTCTTACATAATACATTATAAATATAGAACCAGTATTTATAAATCTTTAAATTTAAAATTATCTTAGTATGTATAAATAATAATGGCAATATACAAAACTTGAAATGAATTCATTTGTAGATTCTTTTATTAAATTATTTTTTAAATGTCATATTCTTGAAATTATTCCAGAATCATGTGATACATAGTTGGAATTTAATTAAAAGAAATGACAAAGAACAGTGAATTAATAGTCCAGTTAACGTAGCCAAAAATACTATGAACTATCCGAATATCTTTGTACGGGTGACTTTTGTCTGAAACCTTTTGGCGTACCTCAAAGATCATTCGTCCTCCACTCTGTACTTGCCGAAATTTACAAATTTCGTATGTTCATATCTTCGTAAGATTTTAATAATTTTAAAAATACAGAGGAAAGCCCAATTATAGTACTTTTGCTGAAAAGAGCGTCATAACACGAAGGTATGCAAAAATTATGATTTTTAAGAAATTTATTGACTTGAAATGTATGAACAATCTCAATTATAATGTTACAGATAGGGTTTAATATGCCCCCAACTTCACTAGCTACCATTTGCAATCGACTTTTCCAGTGCCCTATTGCAGAAGCTATTTGCCTCTGAGGTAACTGATGCCTATTCCAATATTCGCTCCTTTGGATGATTAATATCACGAATTTAAGTTCTATCGTAAACCGATTTTACCAACTTACTCCAAACGAAGTAATCCATCGGATTCAAGTCTGGACTGCAAGTTGGCCATAAATTGGGTTCTACAAAATCAGGACATTTAGTCTGAAGATACATTATTGTGTGTTCTGTCCGCTGCGATGATGATCCGTATTGCATAAAACAATAATCTGTCTTCGATATCGGGAAGCATTGTGGCGAAGATATCGTCACCACATAACAACTTTGAAGATCTTCAGCGTACAATTGAGTATTCATACCCCTATGAATATCAAAGAATTTCCTGCATTTGAAACTTGCAGAAACCATAACAGAATCACCAAAATGCGCTCTTTCGTGTAATAGTCAGATATCCTTCTTTACACAAAGATTGGCGTAAACTCTATCATTCTGGATATTTTTAGGGGCTTCTATGGTAAACCATATTTTTCGTATATGTTCTCTGTTTGTAGATCTCACCAGTAATCTTTTTGATCTCTTGCATCTTTTTTGTCGAATAGCAGCACTCAACCGTGTTACATGCACCTTTTAAAAACTTTCAACTTTCACTCAAACTTGTGCCCGGAGCACTTTATTGACTACAAATTAATGCATGAACTACTTCTATCCTTTCAGGATGAACGTAGTCTTCCACTTCTTTGTTTGCGATTAAAGTTACCGTAAGTTCTAAGTTTAGTAATTAAACACTGGACACTTGTAACCTACCAACCCGTTTTGTGGATACATGGGTTACTAATTTTGATAACGACAAATGCGACGCAGTGGTCTATTATAAACTCCCGGCTTTGCAGACCCTTCATTAATGTGAAATATCGTTGATTTAAAAAAAACGTTGCAAAAATGGAATTAATAATTATTGATTAAACATTTTTTTTTTCAGAGAAATATTTCAATGCGTTAATTGTAATTAAAATTATGAATATTCCCTATTATTTACAGTTATTTTGGCTCACTGTGTATATAAAAGGCAAATACCACTAACAGACTCACTCACTCATCACGAAATCTCCGAGACAAAAAGGTTCCTTATATGACGTAAACACCCGTTAAGAATGGATTTTTCGAAACTCCCTCCCAAACGGGGTGAAAGGTATTGATATATTTTGACGTTTTTGACATCTAATATAATCACAACTTACATGACAGGCAATTCCACAGAAATGGATCATTATTACAGTTCAGACTGTGACATAACCCAACAAGACAGGTAACGTTTACATGACGACAGCTGATACATTTACAGTTCTAAAATCTCCGTGACAAAACATTCCATAACATAGATGGCTGTCGTTTTGAAGCGAAAAGGAAGCAACATTTTAAAAAATGCGATTCACGACCCTAATATGGATTTTTCGGAAAAATGACAAGAATCAGATTGTGTAGAATAATCAGAATCAGAATCATCAGAAAATATAATAATATCTATTTTTGATCATTTCAACCCCTATATCTGAACAAATCGTACGGTGAAAATGTAGTATTTTAAAATTATATTAATTTAAAATCATTATATAATCAAGATTTATATTATATCAAAATAAAAATGAATATATCGACATTTCAAATTTTTGAGAAAATTCACAATTTTTTTTTTAAATATGATGTGCATTATGCGTTATATGTTTGGCGTTTGAAAAATAAACAAGCCAAGTTAAAAATTGGAACAGTGGTCAAATGCTCAGATTTAAAGCTATCATTTGCATTCTATTTCGATCCAATAGACCCAGTATTTTCCGGATAATACACCGAAGAAGGAGAAATTTTTCCAAAATGCTGACGTTTTCCGTAAGTTATATGTTTGCCGTTTCCGGAAAATACTAAATCTATTGAGACGTAATAAAATACAAAAGGTAGCTTTCTCTGTTGGTCCTTTAACGTTTTTTCAAGATGCTATGTTAAGTTTTCAAACGGCAAACATATGACGCGCCGGGGGCATCGGAATTTAAAAAAAATGTATTCGGTTCTCGGAACATTTTCCGGAAACTACGTCGTCCATTGAGACAAAATATAAATACATAGGATATATTCATGCCTTAGCTATTGATACCTGTTTGAATTGTTAATTTGGCATGTTTAGTTTTCAAACATATAATAACAAGCAGAACACGCCAATATTATGAAATAATTTTCTCCCTTTTGGTGCATTATCCGGAGAATACTAGGTCTATTGGGCAAAATAAAATGCAAATGATAGCTTTAAATCTGAGCCATTTGCCCCCCAGTTTGAATTCTTAATTCGGCGCATCATAATTTTTTTTGTACAAATGTTGCTTTTTCCAGAAATTTTGAAATGTTTAGGATTGCTAAATATCAATCTTGATCATATAATTTAAATTAATACAATTTTAAAACAATATATCTTCCCTCTACGGTTTGTTACATCTATAGGGGTTGAAATTATAATATTTATTGTAATACTTATGGAAAACACTATTCTACACACGTTTTGATTCTCTTTTTCTGAAAACGGAAAATATTACATTTCTTATTAATAATTGTCGAATTTATTATCGAACAATTGATAAGCCATTTCGGCAAGTACGGAGTGGGTGACGAATGATTCCTAGGGTATCCCAAAAGGTTTAAAAAAGATAAATATACAAAAAAATTTCGAAACGAAATACTTTGGACTGCGTAATAGTGAGATACGGAAAAACATTATCTGAAATTTCGAAAGCCATCCAATTGGAAATAACATATTGATGTCTTCAAGTCTTGACGATAATATGGCATTAAACACAATAAAAACGAAACATCAAAATAAAATATGAATATTGCTGTTTGAGAAATCACATGAAATTATACTTGTTCAATTTTCTAAATATTAAGGCATTCTTTCCCGATTTATAATGCATGGTGTTAGGAAAAAGCAGTCGATAGCCAATCGAAAACTAAGTCGACATGTATATGTTTTTTTTTCAAAAGCACTTCCTAAGGGAGATACCATGGCGTAGCTACTAGCTATCCTATGATTTAGGCAACTGGATCGGAAATAACTGAGTTTTCATGTAAAGTCCCATAAAATAAATTTCCGGATCTGCGAATATCTTTGCAAATACGGAGAGAGGGGTTCCTTCCTTCAAATGTGACAAATAAACATGATACGCATAATAATTGTAATCTTTTAATAGACAACGTTTTACTCAACATATTACAAAATATAAAAATCACAAATTCTAACAACTGTTCAAAGTAATAGTAATAATAATAATAATAATAATAACTAATTTCACTTTAATATGTGGCTATTTATCTCGACAATGGGCTCTTCTAATCTAAATTTTGCAAAAATAATTTCTCAAAAAATCTCAGTTGCGTAGAAAATGGCTAAGTCTTATTTTTCAACTGAACATGTAACTCATTTTTCGATGGACTATCGACTGGTTAACTTTGTTACACATTTTTTTCACCACCCCTTGTATGCGAAATGATTATAACATACTTCTACAGCTCTGTTGGATTCTGAAGTGATTGACATTTGGAGTTAGGTTAAAATGTTTTTCATTCGCTTTATTCACTCATACTATTATTATTATATTACAACTTCTAGTCCGAAGAACACGGAATTTGTTCTAAAAATAAAATTGTGTTGTAATGGTTTATGTGATTTTACTTGAATCAAATTTCAAAGAAATTGTAAAACGTCAAATCCAATGATGTTTTCAAATAATAATAATATTGCATTATTGTTAATATCTTGATCATAAGTTCTGTCCTGAAATGTATGATTAACTATTTAACGAAAAGTTATAGAAACTGATTTAATTTTAACAGTAGCTATGTTACCGTAATTCTGGGGCTACATCTTTAAACATAAGAAAATAATAAATAAACTTTAAGACGGTATAGGACCAATCAAAATTGTTTCGGAATTCAGTCAAAATAGCCGGACTTCATTTTTCATTATGCCAGTTCTTTTGGTCTCGTAGGCAAATTGAATTGAATTTTCAGGGAAGATAACATCATTCCTCGAACAGAAATGAAGGCTATTTATAAAAGACAATTTTATTCTACTGATAAACTAACGTGATGTTGTTTCCACTGCAGACCTCATTAATAAGAATAATAATGAACATAGATGATCCCAGAGAGAAACTCCTAGATGACCCTTAACATTTTATGATTTGTTAGAATCTATTCGAATTGGGTGTGTTGTTTTCGAGTTTGTGTCTATCAATAATTAATTCTATTAAGCATAAACATTCAAACAGAAATGGCTAATTTCTCAATAAAAGTATGAAGCAATTGCATTATTGAAAAATGGTAATATTTATTTTTTGTCGTCTGTTTCAAAGTTCAGTATGCATTGTTAAATCTGAGTACAATGAGAATTGTTTAGAACAAAATGAGATAAGATAATATTATGAGAGTCAAGATCAGACTTGTTGTCAAATCAAATGTAGGTATTTATCAGCCATTGATAACATTATGATATAGAAAAGTATGTTGGCTCTTTT
Organism: Endomychus coccineus; assembly: GCA_958510875.1. NCBI lineage: Eukaryota > Metazoa > Arthropoda > Insecta > Coleoptera > Endomychidae > Endomychus > Endomychus coccineus. The sequence goes on along the minus strand of OY294067.1, from coordinate 154,957,615 downwards.
CCTATACGTATTCTGAGTTCCATGAAATAAATAGCAGACTCACTCAAATTTTTTCATTTTAAATATCTACATATCCGAGCTCAGAAGATTGACCTTTATCACTGAAGATACTCATAAACTATAAAATAGTTCACACTATTAATAGAAATAATCACCCGTATCCACTAAAAATACTACTAAAATTTTTTTTCGAACTACCATAAGGTTCTCAGTACTTTAATAGTTTTTTAGTGGATATGGGTGATTATTTCTTATCAATAGGAATGAAGATACTATTACATATTTTATTCAATTAAATTTACGGATAACACTTTGAAAATGTCTATTAAATGAAAGGTATTAAAACACTAACTTATATTAAAATATAATTATATTATCTATGAGAGTAGATAATAAACTACCGAAAACATTAAATATGCCCTTGAATATAAAACAAATGCACGAAAGAGGATGTTAATATGAATCATCAATAATGGTTGAATTTAATTTTAAGCTTGTAAATTGCTTGTAAATTGCTTGTCATATTAAAATAAAAATTTATTGTTCCCTTAAGTTTTTTCCAAAAATCAATATTTTCCGAGTTTTTCACAAAAACAAACGAAAAAATACGTTTTGTTTGAAAAAGGGGAGACATAGTAAGGACTTTTTTAAATAATCCAAAAACCTGGAAATTATAATAGATAAGACCTATATAAAAATGTTTTCAGTGATAATAATTGTTCCCAAAATGCATATTTTCCGAGATATGGGAGATTTATTCGCGCAAATCTAGAATTGGAACTTTTTTTGAATGAGTTAAATTAAGGTATTCGCGTTCTATCAGTCATATTTCAATGAAATTTATTATCCAGTGGTTTTTTTGAGTCTCTTATGATGAATGCTTCATCAAAATTTCTCAATTCAAAATGGTTGAAAGTGAGGCAACAACTTAGGTCCATTTTTGAAGTGTTGTTAATATATCTTAATTTTACCCATTTAAAGAGATCTCGAAAAATATGCATTTTGGTAAAAAGTATATTCATGTTTATTTAGTTCCAAGTTTTAGTTTTTGGATTGTTTATCAAACGCCCTTCCTACTTCTCGCACCCTTCAAACAAAATGTGATTTTTTTTTGGGTTTGCGTGAATACTCTTGGCCATTTTTGACCCCATTTTTTTTTAATGTAACTAGAAAGAGATGCATTTTTCTGAAAAATGAGTGGAAATAATGGATTTTTTAATCTCAACTGAATTTGCTTCTAGGTTCACTGATTTACGTCTGAAATTGATTTCATTGGTATACAAAAATAATGCAACTTAATGCCAATTTCATTTCACATTGTTTGGTCATAGTGAAAATTAAATCAAAATCCGATATAACGATAAATCATAATAAAGATTCTTGAACCAGGTATGAATTATATATAAATTCTCGGGAAATAGGTCACATTAATACTTTTGCTTTATATTTTCGTCTGTATGTACGTTTCGGTCTCACGGCCATCATCAGAAGACTTATTATGTCCAAAGCCGGATTACTTAAAACTAATTGTATTACAATTTCGATTATTCTTGTTTCTGTTCGTTTCGGCGACGTGGTCATTTTAATTGAAATTGGTGCGGTAAGGACGCTTTGTGTTAATACAATTAGTTTTAAGTAATCCGGATTTAGACATAACAAGTCTTTTGATGATGGTCGTAAGACCAAACCGTACGTAAAGACGAAAATATAAAACATAAGTGTTAATGTGACTTATTTCGTGAGAATTTGTACATAATGATAAATCTAAAGATCTGTTGTTTATAAGCTGAAATGTTATTTTTGTTGAATACAGTGAAAAGGTTAGATTGGAACTTACGAAAATCCCAAACTGCAAAAAACAGTTTTTCAGAATTGGGCGGTAATTTCACCTTTAGTTCCTTAGTTTAAGTATCAAAAAGATGATAGTAAAGCACTATTGAATCACAAAATTTCTAGTAATAACTCGACATAAATGATTGATTTTATTGGAGAGCTCTTTCTGGGCATGATGAAGCTCCCGTGTTTCATTTACTCTAAGTTATCATCACTGTGCATTGTGAGGCAATTGTTAGTTTTGAGTATATATATTTTTATTCTTCTCAAAATGTCACACCACCACCACTCACTACTAATTTAAGTAAATTTGAAAACTAATATTGAGCCTTATCGCACTAGCGAGTAAGGGTCAGAAACAGCTAATTTTTACCCTTCATAAACTTGATTTAATTCCTCTTATAACAACTACCAACTAATGAATCTACATTTTACACTCTTATATCATGATCTTTATGTACCTAATAGAGCTATAACGGTCAATTTGAATCGAATGATTTAAATCGCAGTCAAAGGTGGGGTTGTGACGTCATACTATCGAAGTCTATTAGTCTATTAAATCTTTCAGTTGTGAAGCGGCATATTATTGTCTGTCTTACTGGGTGAATGTAATTGATTTGTAGTAGACAAAAGATGGTGACAAAGTTCAAGTGAATGCGTTATTATAAAAGCACACAACGATACAACTCGATCTAGATAGATGGAATGGTTGTATTCATAACGATGTGTCAAGACTTCTAAGAACACATCTTCTTTACTCAAAGCCACAATAATTGTACAGTCAATTTCTGCTATACTCTGTTTTGATCTTCATAACTGTTCCGGCCCTATGACGTTATGACGCGGCAAATTTAAAGCACAGTTCGACGCGAGGACGTTTCGCCTCAAGCTATTTTGACGACAAATATGTAACTTTATTATCATTTATTTCATTTTCATATAGCATTTTATCGTTATTTGTTAAGTAGGTAATAAATAATAAAGAAAACATATGGTATCTTTGACTGTTCATTTATCTGAATAATTATTATGCATTCATAACAAAATTAAGAGATATTGCTTCTAAATTCTCAATTATATTTTTTTGTGTTTAATCCCTAATTATTAATATTGCGGCTGCAGCCCGAAAGTTATTGCTCGTAGTACAAATAGGCATTTGTACTACGAGCAATAACTTATACGAAGGGTCGTGGTTCCAGATCGTTGGATGGTCCATGGGCATTTCATGTTGTAATTGTCTGCCTGCAGCTTCGCCGTGATTATTCGTTCTGTCTGTACCAACCAAACAACCGAGTGTGGGCTGAAATATCGGATTGCGTCTTCCTCTACCCCGTTGTGGAGAACGACCTAAATAAGTCCTAGAAGCTTGGTAGTAAAGGTTGCACTGCTTCGGCAATTTATTGAACAAGTGGTCGATTGCATCATCCAAATCCTCTTCAGGAACAAATGCCAAAGATGTCACAATACGGGCTTGAAGATTGAAATCATCGGTATTGTATCCAGAGAACAATTTCGCGTGCGCCGAATGCTTCTTCATGTTCTTCACCAAATGGAAAAAGTAACCCTCATTTGGAAAAGTTCTATTGAATGCATTTATGGTACCTAGTTCAAAATCGTATGAAATCTTCTCCAGTGACACATAAGTTATGTGGTTTATTGTACAGAATGTACACCACAAATTGTTTAACCACTGTAACATAGATCTAGTAAGAAAATGATAGTTGGTTTAAATATTCCATCAACGAACCAATATTCCTTCGAAATCTAAAAAAGAAAAAACAACAAAAATTTCCACGAAATATTTTAGCAAACATAGCACTTTATCGCGAACGATTAAAGGCAGGTGTGAAATCAATAAAGGATGTTCCTGAATACTTACTTTCTGGTTAGTTTGCACCCAAAAATTATAATTCATCTGGTCCACTGTCACTCTAAAAGAACTAACATTGTTTGTAACTACATACGCTTTATATTTTTCAGTGATAACGAGTTCTTCAGGACTAACTAGGTCTTTTGCGCTTAACGAGACCCTGAGACATAGAATTTATTATTACAGCCATGGCGTCCATCGTTTCTTGACAACTTTTTAATCATGCTTTGATTCCGATTACTGCAGCCTCTACAAATGGAGGAGAGCTCCCGTGGTAATGCTCGTTTTTTAATAACCACGTCGTCCTGAGTATGAATCATGGCCTTGCAACTTGCAGCGTTGTTGTACTCAATGGTATGGTCATATCTCCGTAACTTTTTTCAATTGCACAAACAAAGGTATAATAAAAACACCCTTTTCCATTTTTGCTTACAATTTCATGTTGTGGAAATATAAGCTAGTAAAATATACAAAATCCGGAAAGAATAACTTTTCAATGAGACTTTTCGAGGATATATATATGTTGTGGAAAATAAAAGCTAGTAAAACATTAGCACGAGAAAATACTATAATCATGTGCACGATGATACAACATTTTGGTCCTTCGAGTTGGATGTTAATGTTCAATTCATCATTTCTCTGTAATTCTATTTGAGGTTGTTTCTCTTCTTACTGACATAATTTTCAATTTATATGGCACAATTAAATATAAATTTTATACAGTGTGTTACAATTCAGTAGGCCACTTTATAGATGTAAGAACAAGCTAAAAAAACTGTAGGCAACACCTTTGATAAAGTTTCCAACTTCGACAAATCCTGGATTTTCAAAATCGATTGTGAGTCATGTTCAAAATGCTATGTGGGTTAAACTAGAAGGCACATTTTAACTCTGTATAAAGAATACTTTCCCCATATAAAGAAAAATAATGGTGAAGAATCAGCGTCAGCCGAACATATTTTAAATACAGATCACACCATTTCTCAAAAAAGTATATCACTTTTAAAACACAGTATGGACAAATATCAAGGTAATTTAGAAGGGATGGAAATATATAAGCTGAGAGTAACCTTGTTTGCATTAGTATCCCCAAATAGTATTTAAACAGGCACATTTTGATTTCTAATTTAGTTTACTCTGATGACTTCTTGGTAGCCAAAAGGTCCTCAGTAATTTAATGGATAAGGGTGATTAATTTCTTATTTATAGTGCATCCAAAGTGTGAACTCTTTTTTATAGTTTATTGTATGCCATTTTGACAAGATTTTTATTGTTTTCCCATATCTAAGAAGTTATGGAATCTGAAATACTGGTAGTGTGTTAAGAGTTGAGTTGTATTAGATGTGTGGTATGTGTATGTTCAGATAATCATGTCATATGGTTTAGATCAGTCATTGAATATTTTGGAATAAATAGTAATTCATCATTGCTATCGTATCTTATATCATGTTAATTCATAAAAAAGGAGCATAGAGCACCTGTAACATTTCTTTAGAAATTGACAGACAATAATTCCATCATGTTCTAATAAGATAGAATGTATGATCTGGGCTTCTGTTTTGTTTGTAGGACATTGACATTGAAAAATGTATCTCATGAACTGAAATTGTGTGGTTCTCATCATTAATCAAGCCTATAATTGAGTGTTAAATTCTACTCCTCGTATACAGTAAAAGTTTCATGTAAAATGAGAATTATTCAGCCACATCAATGAGAATTTCAATATATAACAAACTCATTTATTTTATTGTTTTATCCTAAGTTCAGAAGAATAAGTTTTGTAAAAATGTTGTGCCAATGGAGACATATCACATTAATCTTCCCAATTCATCAAATTCACTATCATTTAGAGAGCTATATCTCAAAACAATACCAAAGTGATAAACATTGCTATAATCAGTTTCTAATTTTGTAGGCATTACTTCACTTTACTTTCAAATTACTTCAATGTTGATGGTGGTATCCGTTACTTTATGATAATTTATCATACTGATATAATAAAACACTATTATACTTTGTTTATATATCACTTATACTATAAGACACCATTATTGTGACTATAGTTTTGACAACTAGATTGTCATCTTCAGAAGGATACAAAAAAAAGGACTTTTGTATCATTCTGAAAATGACACGCTAGTTATTGAAACTATGGTCACAATAATAGTGTTCTTTGATATAAGTGATATAAAAACAAAGTAAGTGTTTTAATTGTATCGATTACTTTAATATATTTCAATTGAGTGAAAAAATTACTATCCATATATTTTTTTTACCTAAGCATGAGTATCCATATTGTGAGTATACATATTTGCTAGAAATGATTTTGATTTCATAATTGGAATTCAGTTAAAGCCTCAACAAACTTCAAATATTCTGAATGAATTATGTCATAGAATTTGTAATAGCCTTAATACACATAAAAATGTTTCAAGAATTACCAAATTTTTGTATTTTTCAATGAATATTTTCATAATACAGAATATTACTCTAATATGTACTTCTATGTGGATTATTTAATATAATCAAAATTTGCAATAGCCTTAACAAGCATGAGAATGTAATAGAAATGACCTAATTATTGAATTTTTCATAAATAATGAGTATGCATTCATCTTACATATGAATATTGACAGTTTACAATGTTTTTTTCATTTTTTTTTACTATTCTTTTAAAGTTCCTTGTAGCAATGCTTTGTTAGTCGATTATTAGTTTTATATAAATTTGGATTAGGAAGTTATGAAATAATTATATCTTATCCACATGACAAAACTATTTGTATCTATATTTTTAGAATTGACTCAGATACCACATAACTGTCAAATAAAAGTATCATTATTTGTAAATAGATAAGTATACTTATGTATATTTTAATAGAACCACTATTCAACAGACATGCAAGCACTTCCTTTTTCCTGATTAAAATATTCAAATGGGGTATAATCTGAAAAAATAAGAATTCATTCAACTCCAGACAAGCCATAAATTGTGACTGAATAATTCTTTATGTGACTATGGGTTAATAATCTACGTGAGAACCTATTCCAATATTGAAATAAACTCAAAATGAGATATGAAAAAATGCAATTTTCGTCAAACATTACTTCTCCACTTGATGCGCAAAATTCATTATCACAATGAGGATTTCCACAACCATCAGTAAGTTGGTAAAAATAACGTTCAATCAGTTTCTTTGCTGCAGCTCGTTTCATGTCTTCTTCCCTTTTGTCTTTATAATGTTTGTTGGTTAAAGCACTAGACGAAGCCTCTTGGGTACTCCTGAAATAATATATGAGTTATAAAGTACTATTTCATGAAAGGTAAATCATGTTTGAAATAACATCTCGAATGACAATGCTTTTTCAGTCTTCAAGGTTATGTGAACTACAAACCAATACAACCGTATGAAAATGAATATCTATCTACATCTTAAATCCGAGAAACTAAGAGAACAAAAATTTATTTTTACCTTGAAGCGTCGTCTTGTTTTTCACTTTGATCTAAAGAGCTCATAGAATATGTTTATATAAAATATGAAAATCTAAAAATAAAGTAAAGAAGGATTCATAAGGTGGAGGTTACAATTCGAGTACTAACATTTGCTTGATTTGCATTAATTGCTGATACTTATTTCAATATTATTTTCGTAACAAAATTATTGTACTTTAAAAAACAACATTACTGTTAAATGCTTTTCACTACTGTCATCCGTCAATTATTTATCAAAATAAATTCCTGAGTTCTGAAATTTAATTCCATTTATCATATTCTATGGGAACTGCCATAGATTAGATGTTATATATGAGCATTGAACTATATACTACGGTCGTACATACAGGTCTGGAAACTCGAGGTTGTTTCCTATGTGAGAAGCGAGTCCGCTAAGCGTCAACTTTCGCGTAGTACCAAAAGACGCCACGTAAGAGTATTCTCTGACAACTGTCAGATCACTTGTCAACACAAGGAATACCTGCGTTTTTAGAAACAAATTACGAAATCGTGCATTGTGCCGAAATGCAAAAAGGGGTACAAAAGTGTAAAGCAAGAAACTTCTGTTTTTAAAGTGCCGAAAGATGCGGAAATGCGTTAAAAGTGAATGCTTGCGATTCCGGATAGAAATCGTTTCAACGAGGTTTTTATGAAGTTATTTTTAAGGTGAGTTTGGCAAGAGTAACAGTTATATTCCTCTCTCAAATCAGAATAGTAAATATTGCGTTACGAGAAAAATTGGCAGTGTCAACATAGCCGAGGTTTCCGGACCCGTCGAGTGTACAGTACAGGAGGTTTTAGTGTATAATGTATATATTGTAAGCATAATGAAAGACAACATACTAAACTAGTATACATGTAATTTGATTGTGATCCTAATTTGATTAAAAAAATGTTTATATGCGATCGATTATTTTCATACATTTCCTTTTTGAATTACTACCGAAAAAAACCTTAGATAGTAAGTACATACTCCGGAAAGAATGTATTTTAACGAGGTCTTTTATGTGTGCGAAAAAGGGGAAGTTATTTTTAAGGTGAGTAATACATTTTGACAAATTTTCTCTCAAATCAGAATACCTAGTAATACTGCTTGCGATTCCGGGAAGGAATCGTTTTACCACTTCGTGATTCAAGCGCTAGCTGGTGGCTGAGCGAGGGACTACGAGTTTGGCGACGCGTAAGAGACTCATGTCAACCATAGAGTTTGCAGACCTGCATGTACGACCGTGCTATATACTAACGTAACTGGAACGGCATCGAGCACCAAAATCGCGTGGCCGTGAGATTTTAGGCAACCAGCATAACGTAAGTATACCCATCCTGGTCTAGCACGTTGGATGACTATTGCACAGGTGAGATTGATTTCATATATTTCATATATACAGGTAAAATAATATACTGGGGGTCAGGGCTTTAAAGAGCGAAAGAAAAATATTTGTTGATACTTTCATAAGAAAAAAATACAGTTTCCATAAGAGTTAGGACTGTTTAGGAACACTATTTTTTCTACAATGTAAATGCATAGTATAGGTATGTATTAGGATACGTATAGATTTTTTAAATATGTATTTATTACAATACAGTTTCAATATATCGCGAAAAATATACATACCAGTGGAGGTTCAATGTTGCTTTTCGAATCCATACAACGCTTTAAAATCCTTCGATTATTGTTTTCTTTCAACATATGTGCTGAGAAATTGAAAATACTTGGCACTTCATCAGGCTTTAATATTTTAACACTGGCCTTCGGCCGTATTTGGTAATCAGTGTCCAAAAAGTGTACACTGCACATAATTTGCTACTTTTTGTTGGTGTCCAGTCAGCCCTCTTCATAGCCCTGATCCACAGTGTTAGGATTTCAGGCCGTTTAAATGGAAAACTAAAATAATTTCAAATTAATAAGTAAAAAAGTTTAAGGTTAGGTAAGGTCAGTTTGAAAAATATTATCAAAACTTACCCATGAAATTGAATATTACTATTCTTATTATGCAAATTATTGCACTTATATGCCACACATCCCATAACCATATTTGCAAACTTATAAACAGTATATTTTAAACAAACATAAAGAAAATATATCAGGCAGTATGAAACACAGCATAAAAGCACGTGAAACGAACACGATGCGGTATACCTAGCTCACGGTCGTACATACAGATCTGGGGACTCGAGGCTGTTTCCTATGTGAGAAGTGGGTCCGCTAAGCGTCGACTGTCGCGTAGTACCAAAAAGAATGGCGCAGTAGTCGAAATTCTCTGACAACTGTCATTCTTATATAAATAAATTGTAAACACAAGGAATACCTGCGTTTTTAGAAACAAATTACGAAATCGTGCATTGTGCCGAAATGCAAAACGAAGTACAAAAGTGTAAAGCAAGAAACTTCTGTTTTTAAAGTGCCGAAAGATACGGAAATCCGAAAAAAGTGGATGCTTGCGATTCCGGATAGAAATTGTCTTAACGAGGTTTTTTATGTGTGCGAGCATGTATAACGAAAAAGGTGAAGTTATTTTTAAGGTGAGTAATAAATTTTGACAAGATTCCTCTCTCAAATCAGAATACTTAGTAACACTGCTTGCGATTTCGGAAAGAAATCGCTTTATCACTTCGATCCAAGCGCTAGCTAGTGGCTGAGCGATGGACTACGAGTTTGGCGACGCGTAAGAGACCCATGTCAAACATACGAGTCCCCAGACCTGTATGTACGACATTGACCTAGCTCTACCCGTTTCTCTCATACAACGATTGGCCACGGCCACGGTGTAACACCGTGGCCAGCCCCTGGCAACAGCTGCTTACGGGCGCTGCCATTCCAGTTACGTTAGTATATAGTTCAATGTATTTGGGAGAGGGACAGCTTACAATCAGTGTTTATTGTCTAAAGAGTATAGACTCAGATATAGTGCATCGAGCTTTCTTTTAAACGGAAATTACAGATTCATCTATGTTCTCACGTTAACAGTATTAACTATGGTTAATTTATTGATGAAACATTTTTGTAAGGTGCGAATGATATCAAGGTTATCTTTCCAATCTTGATGTAACTTAGGTCAAGTGATATCAAGATTGGAATATATGTTATTTAAAAACAGATTGTGTCTTTTATGAGTCACTATATAATATATAGGTGAGTTTTGTTAGTTGGAACGAGCCAGACGCATTATATTGCTATACAAGAAAGACTACTGAATCGCTATCAACTGTTTAGAAAGTTGGGCCTAGTCATTTGAGAAACGTGACCTTCGACTGGTCACGGTTATGTTATCGTACGGTAATCTTAGAAATTATCCATGCTTACCACAACCGCTACAAGTGAAGAGAATAAATCGAATGTATCATCTACAAAAGGTACTGACGACAGGTGCGTCAATAAATCATCTTTGTCGAATCTGTATTGCACTTAATAAATCTGAATATGCCGTTCTCTTAAATTCATCCTGTACATTCGCTCATTGCTTTAGAGTTGAATAAAACTGTTTTGTGAATACACTTTATAGTCTAAGAGCTAGCAACGTTTTCGAGTGAGAATTTTAAGAAAGCTGGTTTTACAATATATCTCTTCTTATGCTCTCATAAGCAGCGTGCGGGCCACCTGGCTGCCGGTAAACGTTGCATTCACTACTGCGCATCTTACCTATACAGGTAAAAATATTGAATTTAAAATAATTTCAAGAAGATTTTTTTTTCTTTCACGTACTTTTAAACAGTATGAAAAACAAAAATTTGTTATTGCCAGACATTTATTGTTGACAACAACGTGCCAGATTCCATTTTTTATCAACAAAAAGAATTAATTTCAAACCATTTTAGTATGGCTAAAATTTTAATATTATTTTATTTATATATAAAGAAGTACAAAATTAATTAGCCAGACACTAATTCAGTTGTTAAGTTATGAGCCAGTATGATTTAATGTTGTAAAAATAGTACGTATGTTAGAAGAGTTTATTCAGTTCTTCGCTGGTTGTGTGAGAAAGATAGCCACAATTGCGGCGGCGCATGTTAGTATTCAATATGACGTCGGTCTAAAGTCACATATTTATGTTTGTTAGTTATTTGCTTACGTTGAACTTTTCACATAATGGCTAATAAAATAAAATGTGTAGTTTGTAAACAAAAAATGGAAAAAATCATAACTTTTGTGGAAGAAAAATTAAAAAAAAGGAAAGAAGTGTTAAATGTACGAATTAAGTTTAACTCGAAATATAATAATATTACGTAACTATAGCAAATTAGTACCTCTGATGGATACCACCGACACTGTTATAGTTCTTTTACAGCCTTAATGGCTAAGTATCGCAATAATTCTGATCACACTTCTTTATCAATAACAGATTCTCCTAGTACATCTAGTTCTACGCCGTTATTACCGAATACTCCAGTGGGTGTGAGTGAGACAGTGCCACATAATGATGATGGAGATTCAAGTTCAGCAATGAAGGATCTTCTTAGCACATCAAGTTCTACTGAATTATTACCGAATACTCCAGTAGGTGTGAGATAGTTTCACAAGATGATGCTACTCAGAGTTCATGCTATGATTCAGATATCCAAGAAACTAACTCTTGCCATGAAATCTCGTAGACCGTGAATCGTGAACTATCTAAAAATGCATGACAGAATAACAGAGTGAGTGACAAAATTCCAGAATGAAAAGTTGTTACAAAAACTTAATCATCTCTGAACCTCAAATGGTACCATTTTTTATCATCATTCGGGTGAATTACAATATTTGAATGATTACAAGAGAATCACTTCTGACACTCCACGCATCTCTTGGTACAATGTGAGATGTTCATGAATGCGTTTTTGATAAAACGAGTAATCGAGGAAGAGATTGTTAAAAAAAGATGTTATTTATTGTTAGCTCCAACCCGAATCAGAGCAGCGACGATGATGACGACTATGGAGATGCATCACTTGTTTGTAACACAATTATGGAATAAAACTATTGAACTCAGTTATTGTAAGACTGTTATGATTTAAAATGTATAAACATTATATACATACATTAAATTAAAAAACCTTATTTTCAATACTTTGAATAGTGTAATGTATTCTTGTCTCTTTTCCACCTATCTACTCTGCAGCTATCTCTCTCTCTAACAGCCGGCATAATACCGCGGCACTCTACAACATTAAATCGGTCTGGCTCATAACTTAGCAACTGAATTAGTGTCTGGCTAATTAATTTTGTTCTTCTTTATATATAAATAAAATAATATTGAAATTTGAGCCATACTAAAATGGTTTGAAATTATTTTGTTTTGTTTATAAAAAATGAAATCTGCCACGTTGTTGTCAACAATAAATGTGTCTGGCAATAACAAATTTTTGTTTTTCATACTGTTCAAAAGTAAGTGGAAGAAAAAAAAATCTCAAAATTATTTAAAATTCAATATTCTCACCTGCACAGGTGAGATGCGCAGTAGTGAACGCAACGTCTACCAGCAGCCAAGTGGCCCGCACGTTGCTTATGAGAGCATGAGAAAAGATATATTGAAGAACCAGCTATCTTAAAATTCTTGTTTTTCCGACGTCGCTAGCTCTCGTACTATTAGATTTCAGGTTCAACCAGTCGTTTTCATTACAAAGAATGGAGCATCCTTTATCCGTACGATACTGAGACCTACGGAAAAAGGGTGTAATTTGTCGTGACGCTTCGGTCTGTATACGGAAAACAGCTCAACAGTCAAAGTTCCTTTCTTAACAGGGATATACAGCGTCTTCAACACTACAAATTACAAATAATTTGGATACTTCTCATCATCGGTTTGTGAATACCTCAGAATAATAAAATAGACTTGAACGCTGAAAAGGAAAAATTATCGATTGAAAAATATATCTATTAATAAAGGTTATGTCTTCTATAGAAATTTGCTATGTTTATCAATTGAATTATTAAATACAGTCCTATTATTCAAGAACAGTCGAAGACAAAATTTCAAAGGCACAATTCTAACAACACAAAGATGAACAAACGACTTGAATCAATAGTAATAGCTCACAATGATAAATGGAAATAGTCCAACCGAACCACTCAGCCCAATACCCTTTTCAGCCCCATTCGAATCAAATGAACGGTCATACTCGACGAGATCTTGTTTAAATCTGAACCAGGCCCTACCTAAATAAACCAAATAAGCTGATAATAGTTTTCAATTCTATATGTATTATGACGTGTACCTTGCGACTTTTCGGTAAACTGCTTACTGCCCGTAAGCTTCAAATCCTCGGGCGCCAGATTTTTCTAAGGGTTTACTCCTTTGTGAGGACTTCGGCTAGGGTCCTCACCACAAGGCTTGTCACTATGCTATCCATAGATAGTATTATCCCTAGGGTAGCTACAGTGAAGTAAAACCAGGGCCCATTGGGCAGAAAACAGTTTCAAAATTGTAGGCTTTAATTACAATTGATACCTGGTTAAAACTTAGCTCGTTAAAAGATGGAGCAGAAATAACTTAATAAAACGGGGAATTTCAAATATTGAAATATATAATAATTATAACAAGTACACTTTCAGAATAATTAGTGAAATGCAATTGAACGGTATGATTCACAAAAATTCACCCAGACGGAAAATGTAAAGAAGCTCAAGCGGTAAAAGAAAACTGTTACAACATATCTATTTTTACGATATGTTCGGTATTTAATTTCAATTCAACGGTACGGAATCGGTTGATAAATGATTTACATTTATCAATTTACGGAAAACAAAAATCAAACAGGTCCTAGAGTAATAAGCGGTATTCAAATAGCATTGTCACTTGAAATGTTGTTAAAACGCACTACGATATATCAAACGATTAAAATTCGGTCGGATCGGAAAATATATCGTATTGCCCGAAAATAAAATATTAAGCTATCATTTACCTTATGTAAAATTCACTATACGGAACACTATTGTTAATTCAAATTCCAAATCTGACTTGAACTCGGATAATAATTAATTCACTCTCTGATTTTAATATAATAATAACACTTTAACGGTACTGATTGATAATCAAAATAACAAAAGAGGACGATCTTTTGTCTGTCACTGCTTTTATATGTTTTCGAGGTTCTGGTCAAGTCCGCACCACCAATTCCTTATTTTGTGCCGAGGCTTTTTTATTTATGTCCCGATTAATACTTGAAAATGACGCTACTTTTTAGATCTAAAATTCGCGCTCATGATATCTCGGTAGTTCCTCTTGGCACAGTAAACAAATGTTATCGGAGTTCTTTTGGTTATTCGCCCTTTTTATAAGGCTGTTCAAATTTTGATGCGTTAACTTACCGAATCCCCCAATTCATTTATTTGAATAATTACACTTATTCAAAATTGCGCAAATTTAGAAAAGTGACAATCACGGAATACACATTCGGAGTTTACGCACTGTTGAAATAATGAACTATTTAACCGGAGTTTACATGTAATATCCGTATTTACTGCCTGATCTAAAATAAATGATACTTCAAAACTTAAGCTTCGTTACATCCCCCCTAAGTTCGGTTAAAAATGAAAGAATATGATTCTTAAAATTTTTAATTCTCATTTGAGAATTCATACGAAAAAAAAATCTAACACAAAGGTAAGATACCCTAACCTGACGTTAAAACTTTTATTTCTCCCGTCGGGAACTTCGTGGAATAAAATATCTTACTTGGAACTTAAAATGAAAATTCTTCTGCGGAATGGAAAACTGAACCTACTCTTCGGAACGGAAAACTGAAACATCCTCTCCGGAACGGAAAACAAAAATTTCTTCTTCAAAACGGAAAAACTCAAAACTCCTTCGGAATGGAAAAGCTGACGTCTTAGGATCGGAAAACTTGGAACTTCTCCCTCAGAGCGGAAAACTTAAAACTTCTTCTTCAAAACGGACAACTTAAAACTCCTTCTTCTGAACGGAAAAACTGAAACTGCTTTTTCAAAATGGAAAATTTAAAACTGCTTCGGAACGGAAAACTTCTTTTTCGGAACGGACACTTGAAACATCTTCGGAATGGAACATTTCTTCTTCGGAGTGGAAAACTTCTTCTTCGGAACGGAAAACTGAAACTTCCCTTTTCGGAACGGAAAACTTGACATCTACATCGGATCGGAACAACTTGACTTCTTCTTCGGAACGGAACAACTTGACTTCTTCTTTGGAACGGAAAGCTTGACTTCTTCTGCGGATCGGGAACATTGAACATCTTCTTCGGAACGGAAAACTGAACCTCTTCTTCGGAAACTTGAGGATGTCTTCTTCTTTGGAACGTATCTTCTTGAAACTTCTTCGGAATGGAACTTCTCACTATTTTCTGGCATGGGCATATTCGGCAACGTGTGCACTGTGATCGGTGCTCAAACATTGGTTCAGGATTCGGATCGGTTGGAAAATTTTCCTCGGTCTCCACCGGAGCGGTGAAGGAACGGACTATCGAATTCGGTACTTCAAGTTCTCGGCCAAAATTAAAAAAGGCAGGTGAAAATCCGGTGGATTCATGTGGGGCGGAATTTAAGGCAAATAGAAAATCGGGTAGAAATTTATCCCATTTACGGTGGTCTTCATTGCAAAATTGTGCAATCATGGTTTTTGAGGTCCGGTTTGTCCTCTCCACGGGATTGCATTGTGGAGTATATGTAGGAGTGAGGCGGTGCTTAATTCCAAACTCCTTTTTGGGAGTTATGAAAATTTCACTTTCATACTGCGTCCCATTGTCGCTGATAACGGTTTCCGGACAACCAAAACGAGTTATGATCTCTTCGCAGAAGGCTTGAGTCACAGCTTGCGCGGTAGCTTTTCTCAACGGCTTACATTGTACCCACTTCGTAAAACGGTCCTGCATGACAAGAATAAAGTTGTTTCCCTTGGCGGATCTTGGTAACGGTTCTACCAAATCGGTGCTCACACATTTCCAAGGAAACTGATTTACTGTCGGCTGCATAAATCCAGGCTTCTGCTGTTGAGACACTTTGAAAGCTTGGCACTGCTTACATCCACGCACGTACTTTGCTATATCGCGGAACATCCCCGGCCAATAATACTTGTGGGATATTCGCGCAATCGTCTTGGCAATTCCTAAATGTCCTGCAGTCGGACTGTCATGGTTTTCTTTCAGAACGTTCAACCGAAGCGGTTTCGGAACGCATAGCTTCCACGGATCTCTCATTTCCGGTTCGGACAAGTAATTCGAGTCCCAGAAGTGGCGCTACAACCGATTATCTTTAAAACAATAAATACTTGTGGGATATTCGCGCAATCGTCTTGGCAATTCCTAAATGTCCTGCAGTCGGACTGTCATGGTTTTCTTTCAGAACGTTCAACCGAAGCGGTTTCGGAACGCATAGCTTCCACGGATCTCTCATTTCCGGTTCGGACAAGTAATTCGAGTCCCAGAAGTGGCGCTACAACCGATTATCTTTAAAACAATAATCCGGATACGCTTCTGGACTCTTTTCAACTTCGGCTTTCTTTGAATAACTCTTGATTGTCATTTATTCCCTCCTTGTTCGGCAACGGATCGCGTGACAGGGCGTCAGCCACACGATTCAACACTCCTTTACGATATTTTATCTCAAAATCGTACTGCTGTAGGAAAATGCTCCAACGAGCCAATCTCCCACTCGGACTCTTGATTGAGTGCAGCCATTTCAATCACTGATGGTCGCTCAATACGGTAAATCTGTATCCCTCTAAATATGGTCTCATTTTATCAATGCCCCCACACAATAGCCAAACACTCCTTTTCGGTAACAGAGTAATTCTTTTCGGCGGCTGCCAATGTTCGGCTAGCGTAGGCAATGATTCGGTTGGCTCCCTCTAAATTCTGGGTCAATGCAGCTGCAATTCCCACATCCCAAGCATCATTTTGCAATATAAACGGTCGGTTGAAGCGTTGATTGAAAGAGTTGAGAAGATGCGCACCCATATGGACATTATCGTGCCGTACGATACCCTCTTCCCTCCGCCTATAAACTCGTAAAGTAGTAGACTGTTTGGTGCGCCCTCCTTGATTTACGCGCGGCCGTGGACAGAACTAGGTTGCAAGATGTTAGCGTTAGAAGTTTAAGTGTTAAAAACGACTTGACTTTTTACGATGACGCTTCTGCATAAATATGATGGGAAATTCAAGATCACGGCGACATCCCAGTTGTATTCTAGTGTGGTCAAATGAGTAAAAATTTGAAAGGAAATCAGTATAATTTGCTTATGAAGTGTAGGCTTTGATATCTAGAATACGAGTTGGTGAATTTGTATCAGTATTCAATATACATATACAAGATGGGCCAAAAGAAGTCATCCGATGTTGTTTGGCTCTCATTTTTTTTCTAAATGAAAAACTTCGATTCTGTTTTTTGATTATGTTTATTTGAACCTTTAGAATTTTATTGGTCGAGTCGAGAAGATGATATCGGCCAAATGGGTGACGCCACAATTGATTGCTATACGGGCTCGTTTTATGGCATTTTTCATCACTTCGGCGAGCACTTCGGGCGACAGATTCTCGCACTCGTGTCGAATGTTGTCCTTGAGGGCTTCCAGTGTCTCGGGCTTGTTCACGTAAACACGGGACTTCAAAAAACCCCACAAAAAAAAGTCTGGAACGGTTAAATCGGGCGATCTTGCGCCGCCTTCAGAATATCGGTTGTGGCTCGCGCAGTGTGTGCCGTTGCTCCGTCCTGTTGGAACCACATGTCCCCCAGTCCTAATTCGTTCAATTGCGGCAGAAAAAACTCGGTTAACATGGCCCTATAGCGCGCACCGTCCACTGTTGTCGTTTGACCAGCGGCGTCCTCGAAAAATAGGCCCGATGACTCCTCCAGCGTGAACAGCGCACCATCCAGTCACTTTGAGCGGGTGTAATGGCTCCTCGTGGACTTTCGGTGCCCCAGAAGCGATAGTTTTGTGGTCCCATACTCTTCAAGGTTGGTGGCCAAACGGCGCAGTGTTTGCGCTATCGGTGCCGGACGACCGAGGAATCGGCGACGGAATTCGCGCTGCGCCAACACCACAGACGAATTGTTACGCAAAAAAATAGACACGATTATTCCGCGTTCTTGGGGAGTGTATCGCTCCATGGCTTGTTCACTTGTATTCTACATCTGTCTAGTTCACAAATGTCAAAACAGATTTGAAATTGGCCGCTATTTGCAAAAATAAGAGCATCTTCCAATAGGGTGATTTCTTTTGGCCCACCTTGTACATTAATTTGGAGAAAAGGAGGTATTCCTACAAAATTCTTATTAGAGGCACGGTTTATAAGATACCTATTTGATCTTTAATAGGAAGAATTTTGAACCCGACTAACCAATTTTCGGGGAAAGGAATATGTTTGCAGATACCCAGAGGGGGTTTCTTCCAGGGAATACTAAACATGGGACACCATAAATTTTATCTGTTAACAAAACAACTTCCCACTAAATATACAAACAAATATTTATTTACTTTTATAAATGGCTATTTCAGATTTTCCCTAAACATTCAACTCCATAAACATATGCAAATACCAAATGACCAAATTATACCTACCAATCTTGAAATAAATTAGTATTGACTAAAAAACTTAAATATTCGCGTTCCTCAGCTATGAATAACTGTTGAGAATATTTTAACTGGAAGAACCAAAAGATAAACAAAATAGATAGAAATGTTTGGATTGTGGTGGTACATGTAGTGGTACGTCGAAGCAGTATTTGCATATAAAATAATGCATATATAGCACATAGAAACAACATTTATAAAGTGATACAATTGTATCTCATTATCTAAACAGTGCTATGGAAAAAAATCAAACATTTAATTTTATTAAAATTCATAGAATGATAATTTAATACGATTGTATCCGCCCAGGATATTTTAAAAGATTCAAACAAGATAAACAAATAAATATGAATGTTTGGATTCTGGTGATACATGTAGTGGTACGTCGAAGCAGTATTTGCATATAAAATAATGCATATATAGCACATAGAAACAAAATTCATAAAATTGTATCTCATTATCTAAACAGTGCTACGGAAAAAATCAAACATTTGATTTTATTAAAATTCATAGAATGATAATTTAATCTGGTTGGACCCGCCCAGGATATTTTACAAGATTCAAACAAGATAAACAAATAAATATAAATGTTTGGATTCTGGTGATACATGTAGTGGTACGTCGAAGCAGTATTTGCATATAAAATAATGCATATATAGCACATAGAAACAAAATTCATAAAATTGTATCTCATTATCTAAACAGTGCTACGGAAAAATCAAACATTTGATTTTATTAAAATTCATAGAATGATAATTTAATCTGGTTGTACCCGCCCAGGATATTTTACAAGATTCAAACAAGATAAACAAATAAATATAAATGTTTGGATTCTGGTGATACATGTAGTGGTACGTCGAAGCAGTATTTGCATATAAAATAATGCATATATAGCACATAGAAACAAAATTCATAAAATTGTATCTCATTATCTAAACAGTGCTACGGAAAAAACCAAACATTTGATTTTATTAAAATTCATGGAATGATAATTTAATACGATTGTACCCGCCCAGGATATTTTACAAGATTCAAACAAGATAAACAAATAAATATAAATGTTTGGATTCTGGTGATACATGTAGTGGTACGTCGAAGCAGTATTTGCATATAAAATAATGCATATATAGCACATAGAAACAAAATTCATAAAATTGTATCTCATTATCTAAACAGTGCTACGGAAAAATCAAACATTTGATTTTATTAAAATTCATAGAATGATAATTTAATCTGGTTGTACCCGCCCAGGATATTTTACAAGATTCAAACAAGATAAACAAATAAATATAAATGTTTGGATTCTGGTGATACATGTAGTGGTACGTCGAAGCAGTATTTGCATATAAAATAATGCATATATAGCACATAGAAACAAAATTCATAAAATTGTATCTCATTATCTAAACAGTGCTACGGAAAAAACCAAACATTTGATTTTATTAAAATTCATGGAATGATAATTTAATACGATTGTACCCGCCCAGGATATTTTACAAGATTCAAACAAGATAAACAAATAAATATAAATGTTTGGATTCTGGTGATACATGTAGTGGTACGTCGAAGCAGTATTTGCATATAAAATAATGCATATATAGCACATAGAAACAAAATTCATAAAATTGTATCTCATTATCTAAACAGTGCTACGGAAAAATCAAACATTTGATTTTATTAAAATTCATAGAATGATAATTTAATCTGGTTGTACCCGCCCAGGATATTTTACAAGATTCAAACAAGATAAACAAATAAATATAAATGTTTGGATTCTGGTGATACATGTAGTGGTACGTCGAAGCAGTATTTGCATATAAAATAATGCATATATAGCACATAGAAACAAAATTCATAAAATTGTATCTCATTATCTAAACAGTGCTACGGAAAAAACCAAACATTTGATTTTATTAAAATTCATGGAATGATAATTTAATACGATTGTACCCGCCCAGGATATTTTACAAGATTCAAACAAGATAAACAAATAAATATAAATGTTTGGATTCTGGTGATACATGTAGTGGTACGTCGAAGCAGTATTTGCATATATAGCACATAGAAACAAAATTTATAAAATTGTATCTCATTATCAAACAGTGCTATGGAAAAAATCAAACATTTGATTTTATTAAAATTCATAGAATGATAATAGAATCTGGTTGTACCCGCCCAGGATAGTTTACAAGATTCAAACAAGAAAAACAAATAAATATAAATGTTTGGATTCTGGTGATACATGTAGTGGTACGTCGAAGCAGTATTTGCATATAAAATAATGCATATATAGCACATAGAAACAAAATTTATAAAATTGTATCTCATTATCTAAACATTGCTATGGAAAAAATCAAACATTTGATTTTATTAAAATTCATAGAATGATAATTTAATACGATTGTACCCACCCGCCCAGGATATTTTACAAGATTCAAACAAGATAAACAAATAAATATAAATGTTTGGATTCTGGTGGTACGTCGAAGCAGTATTTGCATATAAAATAATGCATATATAGCACATAGAAACAAAATTTATGAAATCGTATCTTATTATCAAACAGTGCTATGAAAAAAAACGTTTGATTTTATTAAAATTCATAGAATGATAATTTAATCTGGTTGTACCCGCCCAGGATATTTCACAAGATTCAAACGAGATAAACAAATAAATATAAATGTTTGGATTCTGGTGGTACATATAGTGGTACGTCGAAGCAGTATTTGCATATAAAATAATGCATATATAGCACATAGAAACAAAATTTATAAAATTGTATCTTATTATCAAACAGTGCTATGGAAAAAATCAAACATTTGATTTTATTAGAATTCATAGAATGATAATTTAATATGATTGTACCCGCCCAGGATATTTTACAATATTCAAACAAGATAAACAAATGAATATAAATGTTTGGATTCTGGTGGTACATGTAGTGGTACGTCGAAGCAGTATTTGCATATAAAATAATGCATATATAGCACATAGAAACAAAATTTATAAAATCGTATCTTATTATCAAACAGTGCTATGGAAATAATCAAACATTTGATTTTATTAAAATTCATAGAATGATAATTTAATACGATTGTACCCGCCCAGGATATTTTACAAGATTCAAACAAGATAAACAAATAAATATGAATGTTTGGATTCTGGTGGTACATGTAGTGGTACGTCGAAGCAGTATTTGCATATAAAATGATGCATATATAGCACATAGAAACAAAATGTATAAAATTGTATCTCATTATCAAAATTTTAAGAAAGAATTCGTACTTTCCGATTAGGTTTACGAAAACTGCTTGAAGAATTTTTTCGTTTTCTTGATGTGAGCCGTTGCGATTCCCATTTTAAGTTGCGAAAAATTTTCATTTTTATAAATAACTTCACAATGTTTATTCTATGTTTTACACATTCTGAACTATCATTGTCTGCAAACCAACCGTGATGAACATTTAGCGACTTTAAAATGGAGTTTTCAATATTTTGTGCAACATTTGGTCCGCATTTATATATATCGAAGAGAGCATTAAATTTTGAAAATAAAAAAGTTACAATGTTACAAAACTCTTCCGTTGGTCGTTTCAGAAATTTCACACTTGCAGAACATGAGTAATCTTTATTCAAGAGAAGAAGTTCATTTCCTTGAAGTATTTCACAACTGTTTCTGAGCAGTTTCACTTCACAATATTTACATTTTGTTTTTCTCAGAATGTTATTTACTAGATAGCCAGCAACATAAACATTGGAACATGTCTCCAGAGTAATATTTGTAGGCTCTGCATCACCTATGTATTGATCTGGATACCAATCACTCTCAAATTCATTTTGTGGCACATCATTGTCATTGGCTTTGTTCGGATTAATTATTTCCTTTTCTCCACTAAAATCACAGGAATCTGATTTTTCAAGGTCCAACATGTCGCTTTCGTCCACCTCACAATTTCCTGCGTTTGCAGCCATTTGAAGTCTTATGTTCATGTTGTGTTGAATTCAAATGCGGCATTGTCGTACAGTAGGTGTAGGGTTATAACCTCCCCATGTTCTGATTACAGAAAAAAAAATTTCCAAGGGGTCTTGAGTCAAAAAATTCGTCAATAAATAATTTATTTTCTTCTCTTTCAAAGAGGACCATGATAATAGAATTGCTTTAATAGTCCATAAAAAGCCGTTTAGGCAGTAAATATTATTTCTTCGTTTCTCGCCTTCGAAAACTTCTACATTTTGAAAATATAATAAAGTCAAAACTTTCTCAGGTAGATCTTGATAAATAGATAAGGCTCTCTTATGGGGATTCTGATCTTTCAACACTCTACTATTTAAAGCATCAAATATATGATTAATATTTTCAATAAAATCTGCAGTGTCTAGTATTGTGGAACTATTCACCTGTTTCGTTTTATCTGCAGTGATCATTGTTGCAGCAACAGTATGTGAAAAAATTTGTGTTGCTAATTTGACTCTCATTTTTTGAAAATTTGTGGGATAAATATGACTTTCCGTAATTTTGATCATTGCTCTGGAAGTTGAACTAGTTTGATCGAGAGTGTAGATTTTGACAATGTCAGACCAAGAAACGCGCTTCTTGTTAACAATAAAAGTCAATTTTGGATTCATAAAATTATTACGTAAGCTTTTTATTAAATGAGGTGCATCAAAACATGTGAATACTTTTTGACTATCCACATCCAGAACAGGATTATCTTTTGTAGCACCCAACAAGGTTAACGCACTTCTATTATTCGATTGTTGATCACAGACGAGTACCTGGGGATTGAATGACATATTCCTTAATGCCCTTATCACATCGATGATGATGTGCTGCAATGAAACACTTTTCACGGGACCGGAAGATGTGTAGTAACACAGGGGTATCTTCCAATTATGGAGAAGACCACGAATGAAAAATACGAGAGCTGTGTCTGCTAATTTTTCCTCCCGGTGTAACATCCCAAGATCCTGGTAACCTTCTACGTTGTCTTCAGATCTATTGTATTCCAATTGTTTTTTCAAAACAATCTCATCACACATCACAACACACATCTTCTCACGATCAGTCATACATTTTGCTTTCAAAGAAAGTTTATTAATAAGTGTTGTTTTCAATCCGGTTTTCAAATTGAACACTTTTAACCACGTTTGGATCACTCGAACAGATGGGAGAGATAGTTTCAAGTTATTCACCATATATTTATATGCACTAGGAGATTTATAATATAAGGAAAGAGCTAATTGTTTCTCAGCTAATAACCATTTCAAATTTTGGCCATGGAAAACTTGCATATTAACGAACGTTCTTGTAGCATTACTCTTAAATCTCAGTAAATTATTCATGATTGTTCTATTTGTGAGAGACTTTTGCTTTTGTTTCAGTCTATATGTTTGCGAATAAATAGCTTTCAATTCATATTTCAACTTTGTTATCTTAATTGTTAATGCCCTAGTCTTTCTTTGTAGCAATGATTCTGTTTTGGAAGGCATTGCTAACAAACGTTCGCTCACTTTACTGCTGAGAGTACTGCTAGATGCGGATTTTCGAAAAGTACGTCCTGTAGTTGGAGAATCCTTCACAAATCGATGATTACATCCTCTGAGTTTGTAGAAGACGTGGTACTGATTTGACGTGCTATTTTTTTAGCGTATGTTTTGGGACTTGGTTCCGTTGGTAGGTTTGTTGGGGTAACAAAAGGATGTGGTTCCCCTATAAGAAAGATTATTAATTTTGAGAATAATCATAAAAAACTGTGAAGAATTTTTGAATCAAGATTCGAATAAATTTTGGATAAACGATAACGCGGAAATGTGATGAAGGTACAGTCGATATTTCAAGAATCTATCATATATATACTTTATGAGAGGTAACACGGTTTATAAATTTCCGTACTTTTGGAACCAGACCAAAATGTTGGGGTTGGTTGGAACGGAGAACCATACCCATTTAACTACGCAAACCACTAAGAGGTATATTTGAAATCCTACAAAATAAATATTAGAGGCTATCACTGCCATTTTATTAGGCATAAATAAACAATGTTATTAATAGTCTATTCGAGATGATAAAATAACTTTAGTAAATATAAGACAATCCTGAATTTTATTGATCACACTAGTTTATTTTTATTGGATAAGCTGAAAATTTCATAATTTTGAAATACGACTGTATTAAAACTCACTGCTGCAGATCCAGCGTTAGTTATTTATACCGCTGACAAAGATGTCCAAATGGAATGAGAATAAGAACTTGACTTACCTTCGGTATTATATTTTATAGGCACTGCAGTACGGCACAACAATTTGCGTTTCCGATTAGTGTTAATGCACCCCGGTAAAAAGTGTTCGTCACAAATCCTTTTACGCTTTAATTTCTCAATGTCCATTAAGAAGATTTCAATGTTTCCACAATTCTTTTGCCACTCTTTTGTTCGCTTAATATCGTTCACCGGAAATTTGAAAAAAGTGACACCATTACGTGATCGAATGTTATTGTCACAATAAACATAACAACAACTATTATTAGATACCGAAGTCATTATTAGAACTGATATGAAGGCACAGTAAATCTATAATAGCGTTTATTGGAATTATCCGCGGCAATAGTCAAGCGTAATAAGCGTGTGAATATGAAATGCACGGAACGTAGCTCGAGCTCTGTACCTCACGGCAGTCGCTAGCAGACTGAGAATCTCGGCCACCTCAACCGTTCCTCACCATCTAGATCTCGGCCACCTTTTCGTTTACGCTAAAATGCACGAGCGTTGCGTATCTTCTCAACTCTTTCAATCAACGGTTGAAGTCTGGACAAGCCAACACGGGTGCACTGGTTAACATATCTTTCAATTTGTTGAATGCGACTTGTTGCTCCTCCCCCCAACTCTAACGTCGATGCTTCTTTAATAAGACGGTTAACGAACTGATAATTTTCGGAAGCGACGGTACCACGAAGCTATTCCTAAGACACGACGGAGTGCCCTCACTGTAGACGGGCTTGGAATCTGCTTGATAGCTTCGACGATTTTCTCATGTAATATTCACTTAATTCTCTGTTTTAATTCTTGTAATTTATTAACTTCCCACTACTGATTCTCTCCACTGTCAACCTCACAGCGCTCCTCTGGTAGTGTGTGTCCTCACGGCTTCCAGGAGATAATCGGAATTTGCAATCAGGCAATTAACCTAACCTTTCAACTACTTTATTAATCATTATTATGATATACTGCCACCACCTACTTATTTGAGAGATTATGCAGGAACTCTCCGGTACTATCAATGCTTATCACTTCATAGGTAAACTTTGGGTTGGTCCGTTTATTAAATCAAAACCAATCGAACTTATGACCTGAATTTATTATTAATAATTTAAATATGACAAATATAATGATATTGATATATAAAGACTATTACAACTAAACCAAATGGTCACTAACCCTTACTGTCGTGACTGAATAAACAAAAGGAATAGTGGTTTCTGAATTGAATCTCCAAAGAAAAGTCCTTTACAACCTTTTACCACATTAATACTCTACTCAGCGGAAATCATTCAGTACCAGTTTAACCCAAACAGTTGTAATTATCTAGATCTAAGACTTACCCCCCCTTGTTGTTTAACCTTGCCCACTCACTACTTTTAATTCACCGGACGAGTCGGTGCCAAAGATATAGGAACGAACTTATTTATTTAACGCTGTCCTCTGAACTGAACTACTTAACCACTTAATTTAATTACAACATCACACCTTAATCACCAAATTTTATCTTTTTGAGAAAGGAATGAATTGACTTCGGCTTTAATAATACGCGACTTGAGTATGGACCGGCCCGAACTGCCTTCTTCCCTACTGAAGAAAGAATTTTATCAAAACAGCACAGCCTCTATACCCCTTTACTTCTTAACCCGATTTTACCTTTATTCCCATTTCCCTGTAGTCTGATGTCATATTTTTTTATTGATAACACCTTCGTGTGAGTACAGAGTATCGGTTCATATCTTTGGCGGCAAAGGACTTTCATTGTTTCAATCCAGACTAATATTACCGCCATAACTCGATAAGATTATCGCAACATACAACAGGCTACCTTAACAATGAGAAGCTACGATTTCCCTAATTCCTATTTATTACATTACACCCCCTTAAAAAAGATCATTCACCCCTGCGGGTGGATGGTCCTTCCAGGAAATATACCTTCTCCTTGAATAGCCAATAATATATATGTTGACCCTATTCTAACTTACTAAGAAGATAGGTAGGCTACTGCCAAGACAAAACATAAAAAAACATTCAAACCTTATACACTAAATACATGGCGGATTAAATCCACCTCTAATGAGATATATTACTTAATGCTAGAGATATATCAGTACACTCATACACTGTCTAAAGTAAGATAATTCTTTAGTTTATTTACCGCATCTAATACTTCCTCTGATATTACAAATTCCGCGGATTTCTTAGTTAAATTTATTAATGGGTTTGCTATTTCCGAAAAGTTCTTAATAAAACGTCTGTACCAACCTACTAATCCTAAAAATCCTCGGACTTGTTTAACAGTACATGGAACTGGAAATTTATTTATACATTCGATTTTCTCCGGATCGGGTTTCAAACCCTTTTTACTGATCACATGTCCCAAAAACTTCACCTCTGTTACCAAAAATTTGCATTTACTCGGTTTCAGTTTTATATTTGCAGATAGCAACCTATCAAAAATCTGTTTCAATTTTTCAAAGTGGTCTCGTATATCCCCTGAGGAATAACATATAATATCATCTAGATATATCGGACACATGAGTCCGGTAAGTCCCATCATGGTCATATTCATAAGCCGTTGAAAAGTAGAGGGACTATTAGACAACCCGAATGGCATTTTATTGTATTCCCAATGACCATCCGGGGTAGAGAATGCAGTTTTCCATGTATCTGTCTCTTC
Source organism: Endomychus coccineus (assembly GCA_958510875.1). Taxonomy (NCBI): domain Eukaryota; kingdom Metazoa; phylum Arthropoda; class Insecta; order Coleoptera; family Endomychidae; genus Endomychus; species Endomychus coccineus. The sequence goes on along the minus strand of OY294067.1, from coordinate 154,929,969 downwards.
CATCTCGATTTCATGGTACGCAGACGTCACATCAAGGATACTAAATAAAGTGGAGTGTCCTAACTGATCTAAAGTCTCGTGAATATTTGGTAAGGGGTAGAAATCTCTTTTGGTTACTCGATTGATATCTCGATAGTCAATACACACTCTTATATTGGTTTCTCCTGTACTTGATTTTTTTTTTACAACGAACACCGGGGTGCTCCAAGGCGAACACGATGGACTAATTATTTCGGCTTCTAATAACCTATCAATTTCCTCAGTTAACATGGCCCGTTGGTGGAATGGTACGCGATAAGGGCGTTTCGTGATAGGTGTCACATCTTCCGTAATGATTCTATGCCTGACATCGTGTACACTTGATAATGCTTCCCTGTCAGTACAAAATACGTTCTCATATGTAATCAGAAAATCCTGTTATTCTAGTTTAACCTCTTGATCTAAGTGATCTGTGTCAAAATCCTTAAAATCCATTCTACTTCCCACAACACGGTTAATTCCTAATATTTTTTTTGATTTAGCGTTATTTTCATTCATTCCCCTCATATTCACTTCACACCTTGGGGGTATTACGGTGTGTTCCTTTCAAATAACTTACTTTTGAAGTTCTAAGTTTATTATTATCACCCCAAATATACTTCCTTAGTTGATAATGCTTCATCATCCTTGAATAATACATGAGTATCAATTTTCCCCCCTACTTCTCCTTCAATTCTCCCATCTACTGCCGTTTTTCCCCTTATAGAGAAGGTCTCAAGGGTAGTTATCCCTGGCCCGTCATCCTCATCGTCATCACTAATTTCTCCATAATTCCGTACTTCCACTTCCACTTCGATAGGATTTTTTTGCTATGATTCTACATACAGGGATACTCCTTCTTCTGCCTCTCCCCTACATTGTTGAGCTTCCCTTTCCTCTGGATCTACCCGTATTTCATCCCAATTTCCCTGTCGACATGTCATCCCCTGCGAACTAGGTAGTACTTTGACTTTTGTCACCCCAGCTAAGTCCCGGGAGAAATTATAATGGCGCCCTATCACCTGACCGCTCGTTTGACTTCCGCTCATCGTACTTTCCTCGTTTTTTGTTAACTCGACCTATGGCTGGCCCCCTCCATTCTCCTGAGTCCCTGGTCTAGACCTGACCTCATCTTCAACTTCCCCTATAACCTGATCATCCCTGTGTTCCCGTGTACTATTTTTCCGATTTGCTACACAACTGTCCTCTAGATCTACCAGTTCGCTCAACGTATATATTGGTATTAATATACCCCCTACTTCTACTCCTACCTTATCGAAATACACCGAAGCTCTAATCGCATATAAGAAATCCCTCCCTAAAACTCCTGCTGTACACCAGTAATGCCTTGTAACTGTAATTCCTCTTCCCTTCGTACTTCATCATAGTTCAAAAAATTTTCCTTTATAATAGAAATTACCGCGCCCGTATCTACCAAGACAGGTAAACTCCTTCCATTAACCGTTATATGAATAAAAAATGGCGCTGAATCATTAAACATATTATTTACATGAGGAACCTTCATTACCTTGGAAATTTCATTCGGCACAATTCCTATTTCCTTATTATTCATCATTACCCCCCTCCGGCTGCCTCGTGCACTGAAGGGAGTTACTCGTTTAGAGGATTCACATCCTCTCGTTCTTTTACATTCCTTACGTTATGAATCCTATTATTATTATTAGTATTACGCACATCTTGTATCCCCGGCCGATACCTATTGTCATGGCCCAATTGATTTCTATCGTTACACCCCGCGCCTGCCGCACCTTGATAACCTCTACCATTCCTGTACTGATTTTGGTTCCACTGTTGATTTCCTTTCGTATCCCGGGATTCCCGTATATTATAGCCTGATTGCCGTCTTTCGACATTTGAATTAAACCCATTACCTTTCACATACGATTGTCTTTTATTACACTCTCGGGCAAAATGTCCCATATTTCCGCAATTAAAACAACGACTTCCCTGTAAATCTGTTCCGAAAATAGTTCCACCTGTCCCCCGACTATTAACAACTTTCAAATTCAAGTTTTCCTCTTTCATAAGTAAAATGCCAATATCTTTCAAAATTTCTCTTTTAAGCCCTACCTTCAACTGATTCATAATCAACTGATTACATTTTTTTTAAACCTGGAATTTCTGATACATCACTTTCGCGCATATCTTCCTCTAAAATTGAGTTCCCTATCATTCTTACTCTTGTAACAAAATAACCCACAGTTTCATCATGCCTTTGAAACAATTTATCTAATTTCAAGAGGTTTTCACCCGGAATCACTTTCCTGGAGAAACATTTTATGAATTTCTCCTTTATATGCGCATACGTCAATATATTCAGCGTCGAATCAGAATCAAAAAAATCCAACGCCTTACCCTGTAACCTATATTTGAATATTCGCAGCGTATTTTCTTCCGTCCATTCGTCTAATTGCGCTCTCTGCTCCAACTTTCTGAAATAAACACGTATTTTCTCTTTACCTGTATATGCTTCTACTGTCGAAGCAATTATACCCAAGCTCATGACCGGGCCTTGCCTAAACATCTGGTTCCCCCCTTCTGGATGACCTGGTACTGACATTTACAATTTTTTTTCCGAGCTAGACTATACTCAATCCCCAAAGCTCACTTAATAATGCATCAAGTTCTAGTATTAAATGCCTGTTATGCTGTCGATCCCACCGCTCTGTAACCAAATGTAATATTCACCTAATTCTTTGTTTTAATTTTTGTAATTTATAAACTTCCTACTACTGACTCTCTCCACTGTCAACCTCACAGGGCTCCTCTGGTAGTGCGTGTCCTCACGGCTTCTAGCAAATAATCGGAATTTACAATCAGGCAATTAACCTTACCTTTCAACTACTTTATTCATTAATATTATTATGATATGCTGCCACCACCTACTTATTTGAGAGGTTAAGCAGGAATCCTCCGGTACTATCAATGCTTATATATGGATATATAGAGACTATTACAACTAAACCAAATGGTTACTAACCCTTACCGTCGTGACTAAATAAACGAAAGGAAAAGTGGTTTTTGGATTGAATATCCAAAGAAAAGTCCTTTACAAGCTTTTACCACATTGATACTCTACTCAGCGGAAATCATTCAGTACCAGTCCAACCCAAACAGTTGTAATTATCTAGATCTAAGACTTACCCCCTTGTTGTTTAACCTTCCCCTAACACTCACTACTTTTAATTCACCGGACGTGTTGGTGCCAAAGATATAGGAACGAACTTATTTATTTAAGGATGATAACACATCGGAGTCCCGGGCTGTCCTCTGAACTGAACTACTTAACAACTTAATTTAATTACAACATCACACCTTAATCACCGAATTTTATCTTTTTGAGGAAGGAATGAATTGACTTCGGCTTTAATAATACGCGACTTAAGTATGGAGCGGCCCGAACTGCCTTCTTCCCTCTTGAAGAGAGAGTTTTATCAAAACAGCACAGCCTCTATACCCCTTACTTCTCAACCCGATTTCACTTTTATTCCCAGCTCCCTGTTTTCGCTGATGTCATATTTTTTTATTGATAACACCTTCGTGTGAGTACAGAGTATCGGTTCATATCTTCGGCGGCAAAGGACTTTCATTGTTTCAATCCAGACTAATATTACCGCCTTAACTCGATAAGATTATCGCAACATACAACAGGCTACCTTAACAATGAGAAGCTACGATTTCCCTAATTCCTATTTATCACACTCAGGGTCGGTATGAATACCCTAGGCGGTGACTTCACGTATCCCATTATTACCTAGGCCAGTCGCCAGAGGGATAATTGAGGGAAAAAAATTGAAGGTGGAAATTTTATATGTTTTTATACCTATTTTGATGCGCTGAAAACAGGAAAAATAAAGAAAAACTTCCTACAAGTTAGCTTCAAAAGTTACGGCAATTCTTTGGCGCGAAAAAAGACGATTTTCATGTTTTTTGGGTTTAAAAAGAAAACGGTGGCCCAAATGGAAAAACATGTCGGAAACAAAAAAGTGAAGGCGCATCGTTTGAGCCAGGATATAAGTCATTTTGAGGTTATGGTCTTGAGATATGAGCAAAATAGTGTCTTTTTGGGGGAAAACAAATGTTTTTTTTCTCATTCGTATATTGAGCAAATAAATATTCTATTCAGATTGAGAGATGGTATTTTTTATATACTTTCTACAATGTTTTTTTTTTTCATCTTTCATTTTAGCTTCATAATCGGCCATTTCCAGATACCCTAAAACTGAGATTGCCAGCCGAAAAATGAACTTATCGACAACAAAAAATTTGCACGTAGATTTCAACAAATATTATACAAAACATCCTCCAATACTGTTTTTGGGACTTAAAAAAATGTAGGACAACTTTGAAAATTTCGGATCTCGGAAAATGTGCAAATTTTTTAGGGTAGAAATTTTTTAGGATGATCAAATTCCAGGTTCTATTATAGTATTCTACGCTAAAAAAAACCTCCCTAGGTTGAGTAGAAGCCGAGATATTGATATAAATGTGTTTTAGCCTCCCCAGAACCCAATTTTGGACCTATCGAAAAAATTCGGAAATCGTTGGAAAGTAGACAAATTATTCGATCTAAATCCAGAAATAAGACCTCGTAGCTATCATCATCTCGAATTTAGAGCGCGTTGACATACAAAAAATCACGTTTAAAATAATGCAGCTGCTTAAATTTCTATACCGCTTATCTGCCGTAATAGTCCAGTCATTTAAGGAATTCTTCTGTCCGAATTTCCGCGAGGTCTAATTTTGGTCCATTCTTATGTATTTTGAGACGCTAAACACGATGGTGTAGATTATATTTGGATTAACCCTGTGCTCGAAAAACTATGTCCATTTTTTGGACCCGAAAATGGCCATTTTCCGTTTTTTTGCATTTTGAGACAAAACTATGGATTTTATGGAAAAATATTTCGAACGACAGTTGTTGGGAAAATTAATACGCAACTTTACGGCCTTAAGTCGATTCGAGGATATGGGCTCATGATAAGGCCCATTTAGTGTGTCTTTTGGCACATTGAAAAATTGAGTATATGTCAAAGAGTTTCTGTTTTCTCATATTCTGTTTTGGTGGAAAGGTAGTATTTCCATTCCTCTTATATTTGGTTTTTGGTATTTTGATCTATCTCATTTTCTGGCCTCACAATCGGTCATTTTGGAAAATCCGTATTTTACTAATTTCAGACGATATACAGATGTTATCAATCTAAAGTCAAAATTATTCAGAAGACTTCATCATTCTGCATATAATATCCAAAATTCAATCATTTTGCTCCAAAGATATAACTTCAGCGTCATTGTGAAAATTTTGGACCAACGAAAAACCCAAACTTTTTAAGGTTAGAAATTTTTCACGAAACCCAAAATCTAGGTTCTATTAGAGGTTTTGATAGCGAGTATTTTAAGTGCAAGCAGATCAATTTGAGTTTAGTGGAAATGAAGTTATCCTAATAAATGTGTTTGGGCCTCTAAAGGGCCCTATTTTGGGCCTATAGACAAAAACCTTGGATCAAATTACAGAGAAATATGCTATATGAGTTTGGAACAACGTAGGGATATTCGGTCACAATTCTAAGTTATAACGAATTTCATCATAAAAAACTAGTGCGGAATTTCATTTAGCGGCAATAAGCGAGGGTCGGTACAGATTCCGCTCTCGAAATTATAAACTATATCCATTTTTAGGACCCGAAAATGACCATTTTCCGATTTTTTGCATTTTGAGACAAAACTATGGATTTTATGGAAAAATGTTAAAAGTTGTTGGGAAAATTAATATGCAACTTTTGGTTTTGGTCTTAAGTCGATCCGAGGTTGTGGGCTCAAGATAAGGCCCATTTAGTGTGTTTTTTATCACATTGAAAAATTGAGTATATGTCAAAGAGTTTTTGTTTTCTCATATTCTGTCTTGGTGGAAAGATAGTATTTTTATTCTTATTTTATTTGATTTTTGGTATTTCGACCTATCTCATTTTCTGGCGTCACAATCGGCCATTTTGAAAAATCCGTATCTTACGAATTTCATACGAAACACTGATGTTATCAATCTAAAGCCAAAATTATTTGGAAGATTGTATCATTCTGCATATAATATCCAAAATTGAAGCATTTTGCTCCGGAGACATAACCTTAGCGCCATTTTGAAAATTTTGGACCAACGACATATCCAAAATTTTTGAGGTTAGAAATTTTTCATGGAACCCAAATTCAAGGTTCTATTAGAGGTTTTGATAGCGAGTATTTTATGTCCAAGCAGATCGATTTGAGTTGAGTAGAAATGAAGCTATCCTAATAAACGTGATTGGGCCTCTAAAGGGCCCAATTTTGGGCCTATGTACAAAAATCTTGGAGAAAACTACAAAGAAATACATCGGCTATTTAAGTTTGAAACAACGTACGGAACTTCGTTCACAATTTCAAGTTACGAATTTCATCATGAAAAACTAGCGCGGAATTTCATTTAGCGGCAATAAGCGAGGGTCGGTACAATAAATTCCGCGCGTGAAATCATACTTTTTTAAATGTTTTAAAATGCACCTGAATGCTTATAATCGTTTTGTGTGAATGTGTGACTGTATTTAGACGTGTGAACGTGTATATGTGACCGTGAAATGATGTTTTTATAGGGTGTTAATATTTTCATTACCGATCCAAACCTGAACTTGGTAATACACCCTAAAAATATGTTGCTTTGCAGCATTATCTTATTTTCATATGGTTACCTTGTTGAAATCGAGTATGAAAGATCGAGCAATTGGTATTTGCTAATGAATGTGTTGAATAAAATACTCCAAATTTTTCACGCCAGTGGACATTTACATCATGCCAAGGATGATGCTGCAAAGCAACAGATGTTCATGGTGTATTACCAAGTTCAAGTTTGGATCGGTAATGAAACCATTAATCCAAGGAAATTGGGTTGGAGAAATAGTCCGAATGGACTTACTCCTATACAAACAGTAAGAATGTACGTTCCGATGAGTTGATCAAAATGATCTCTTGTGGTTGTGAAAAAAGGAATACCTTGTAGCTCATTATGTAAGCATTGTGAAGGTAAAGACTATTCTAATTGCCCCGAGCCAGAAATAAGTATATTAGATGATGATTATTTAAGTATGGATGAAAATGAACACGATGATGAAGATGATGACGATACCGATGATGTTATCAATGACAATTGCGACCATCAAGTTTTATCGAACTCAGATGATGAAGCGGATCACGATGATCCGTATAACAATAATGATCAAATTACATCATTAGCAATATATGCTGACAGTAATAACGAAATCGTAGGTTATTTGTGTATAATTAGACATATAGATAATTTTTTAATAAATATGAAATGTGAAAAACAAAAAATATATAAATATGAAAAAAAAATTATTTATTCATCTTAGTTTTTTTGCTTAAATATTGAAATTTGTTATGTAACACCCTATAATGAAATCATGTCACGGTCACGTATACACGTTCTCACGTCTACATACACTTACACATTCACATAAAACGATTATAAGTATTCAGGTGCATTTTAAAACATTTAAAAATTATAATTTCGCGAGCGGAATCTGTACCCACCCTCGCTTATTGCCGCTAAATGAAATTCCGCACTAGTTTTTTATGATGAAATTCGTTATAACTTAGAATTGTGACCGTACGTTGTTCCAAACTCAGATAGCCGAAGTATTTTTCTGTAATTTGATCCAAGGTTTTTGTCGATAGGCCCAAAATAGGGCCCAAACACATTTATTGGAATAACTTCATTTCCACTTAACTCAAATTGATCTGCTTGGACTTAAAATACTCGCTTTCAAAACCTCTAATAGAATCTAGATTTTGGGTTCCGTGAAAAATTTCTAACCTCAAAAAGTTTGGGTTTTTCATTGTTCCAAAATTTTCAAAATGGCGCTGAAGTTATATCTTTGGCGCAAAATGCTTGAATTTTGGATATTATATGCAGAATGATGAAGTCTTCCGAATAATTTTGACTTTAGATTGATAAAATCTGTATTTCGTCTGAAATTAGTAAAATACGGATTTTCCAAAATGGCCGATTGTGACGCCAGAAAATGAGATAGATCAAAATACCAAAAATCAAATATAAGAGAAATGGAAATACTACCTTTCCACCAGAGCAAAATATGAGAAAACAAAAACTCTTTGACATATACTCAATTTTTCAATGTGCCAAAAAACACACTAAATGGGCCTTATCTTGAGCCCACAACCTCGAATCGACTTAAGGCCAGAAGCAAAAGTTGCGTATCAATTTTCCCAACAACTTTTGTTCGAAACATTTTTCCATGAAATCCATAGTTTTGTCTCAAAACGCAAAAATGGAAAAATTGTCATTTTCGGGTCCAAAAAATGGACATAGTTCTTCGAGCACAGGGTTAATTCAAATATAATCTACACCATCGTGTTCAGCGTGTCAAAATACATAAGAATGAACCAAAATTAGACCTTGCGGAAATTCGGACAGAAAAATTCCTTAAATGACTGGAATATTACGGCAGATAAGCGGTATAGAAATTTAAGCCGCTGTGTTATTTTACACGTGATTTTTTGTATGTCAACGCGCTCTAAATTCGAGATGGTGATAGCTACGAGGTCTTAATTCTGGATTTAGATCAAAAAATTTGTCTACTTCCCAACGATTTCCGAATTTTTTCGATAGGTCCAAAATTGGGTTCTGGGGAGGCTAAAACACATTTATATCAATATCTCGGCTTCTATTCAACCTAGGAAGGATTTTTTCAGCGTAGAATACTCGTCGTAAAATACTATAATAGAAACTTTCCAAGATCCGAAATTTTCAAAGTTGTCCTACTTTTTTTTTTGAGCCCCAAAAACATTATTGAAGGATGTTTTCTATCACATTTGTTGAAATCTACGTGCAGATTTTTTTTTTGTCAATAAGTCCATTTTTTTGGCTGGCATTCCCAGTTTTAGGGATTTTTGGAAATGGCCGATTGTGAAGCCAAAATGAAAGATAAAAACAAAACAAAACATTGTAGAAAGTATATAAAAAATACCATCTCTCAATTTGAATAGAATATTTTTTGGTTAATATTCGAATGAGAAAAAAAACATTTGTTTTCCCCAAAAAAAACAGTATTATACTCATATCTCAAGACCATAACCTCAAAATGACTTATATTCCGGCTCAAACGATGCGTCTTCATTTTTTGTACAATTTGTTTCTCAACATGTTTTTCCATTTGGGCCACCGTTTTCTTTTTGAACGCAAAAAACATGAAAATCGTCTTCTTTGGCGCCAAAAAATGGCCGTGACTTTTGAAGCTAACTTGAAGGGATTTTTTTTTAATTTTTCCCGTTTTGAGCGCATCAAAATACGTGTAAAACATACAAAATTTCCACCTTCATTTTTCAAGCGATATGCGCTGGATGTCGTTCTTCTAGCGACTGTACTAACCGGCGGATACCTTTTTCGCGGTGCGGTTCACAACGGTGGTGAGGTGGGCGGTTTTCACCTCCTTCGTCGAGGCCTGTTCAATCGGGATCTGCTTCGGCCTCGCTACCTCGCAGTCCCGCGGACGTTTCCCTGTCCAGTGCACGGACAATCACGCGACATTACCCCAGGGCGGCGGCATCTCGAGCAAAATAATTTCGGCGGATTCCGACAATTACTTCTGCTATGCTCCATTTCCCCATATCTCCAACAGGAGATGGACTGTGTTGCGGTATTCGGTTTCGGCCTGGTAGGACACTGCGTCTTGAAGTGGCCCCGGAGACCACAATCCCAACAAGTCTGCTCAGGGACATTCAGTATCCCGGACTTGACTGGCGACTTCGGTTCAGATGCAGGTTGCCCACCCGGCGGCTCCATAGTCCTTACTGCTGGACTGTTCTGCATGAGTTTCTGCTCAGCCTGCAGATTCTCAAATTCCTTTGCCTGTAACATTAACGACGACACGTCGTTAAAAGTCCCTTGTCGGATAAATCGCCTATACTTCGGCAATAAATTTCGGTGCAACCAGAACAATTCCCGTTCTGCGGTCATTGCACCATGTCTCCTTATCGGTGTCTGCATATCCACAACATATGCAGCAGCGGTCTCATTCATGCGTTGATGCCTGCGGCTGATCTGTACCTCCAGATCAATGTGGTAATTGGCATCCATGAAAAACAGGGTAAAGTTTCGTTGGAAATCGGCAAATGTAGCCCAGCGGCTACGATTATTCCGATACCATGATAGTGCGGTTCCATCTAAAACTTCCGGTAATGATAACAATAAGGAATCTTTCGATGTATTTAGCTGCATGGCTATCTCATCTAGCCGTTCCAGGAACATAGCGGGATCTAACGTTCCATTGAACCTTCGGTATTGATTCAAACGCGGAGTACTACCCGGAGCTGAATAACTATATCCAGGCACATGCTGAACATGATCGAAAGGAATATTGTACTCTTGCTGAACAGTAGTAACCGGAACATTGTGGATTTTCAACGAGGTGTCACGTGGGGGGGCGTGCCATCTATGAATGAACTATCATAGTGTTTCAGAGTCGCGACGGCACATGCCACATGTGTTTTTCATCGACTTAAGCATCATCATCAGAATGAAGGGGTCTACACCGGAAGTCGTTATTTTATTGCATATTTTGAATCTACATGATGAGGTGAACAAGATTTTCATCGACTCATGCATCATCATCAGGGTTAAACCGGAAGTGAGTTATATAGTCGACACATTGTCACACCGGAAGTGGTTATTTTATTGCATATTCTGAATCTACGTGGTGTGCTGAATAGGAATATACTATTCATATATCGATCAGTTCGACCGATCTCACGCGATAAGGATTTGAAATTTTTATTTTCTAAAGTATAGCGTTATGGGAATCAAATGGAACGTCTTGACGCGTAGAATGTGAATTTTCAACTTTTTCGTGAAAAATCCCATATGGTGCATGTAAATGAGGAAAAACCTCTAACCATAGCTTTATGGGTATCAAATGAAAGACGTTGACGCGTAGAATGTGAATTTTTCACTTTTTCATTAAAAAATCCCCATATGGTGTATGTAAATGAGGGAAAACCTCTAACTATAGCTTTATGGGTATCAGATGAGAGGTGATGACATGTAGAATGTGAATTTTCAACTTTTTCATTGGAAAAAATCCCATATGGCACATGTCAATGAGGAAAACCTCTAACTATAGCTTTATGGAGGTGTCACGGTGTATGTCACGTGTGTTACAGCGACGAGGTGGCTATCACATGCTCCTTCAGCAAGGTGTCTGTCACGTAAGTCTTAAAAGTGGTGTCACGGCGTCTGTCACGGGTTACATCGACGAGGTGGTCAACGACGTGTCTCTCACGTAGGTCTTCAACGCGGTGTCATGACAACCATCACATACCGTAGTCATAGAACCCATAGAGCTTTAGGCTTCAGAGCTAACCTTAGTCACAATCATAGAGCTATAGGTTATAGAGCGGTGGCTGAAAGAGGTTTCATGGCGTCTGTCATGTGGGTCTCCAATGAGGTGTCATGGCGTCTACCGTGTGAACTGTCATGGCGGATCTGTCATAGCGTGTGTGTGTGTGTGTGTGTCATGGCGTACGTGAACTGTCATGGCGGTTCTATCATTTGCAGCTGCCACGTGCAGAATGTTAATCTCCATATTTTTGATGTGGGGAAAATCAATATGATGCATACAAATTGGGGTGGGGAGAACATCAAACTATAGCTTTATGTGTATCAAAATACATAATGATTTTGACTAGTGAGTGGGTGTTTTATTGAATTGAAGATCCGGTGATCATAGTTTACGAACGATGATGACGTCACTGCTCCAAATCAGTGACAGTAACTGATTCAATCCTGCAACCATAGTTTACGAACGATGATGACGTCATCGGCGGTGGGTGTTAGATTTCACTATATTCATCCTGTATATGGAATCTACTCATTGTATTTTCCTGATTCAGTTTTGTTCTATATGAGTTGAATGATAAGGTTTTTGTTTTTGTTGAATATAATATTATGACAGAAGTCAAGTGACAATTTTTGATATTACGATATATATTGTAAAGTTTTGCTGTTATACAAGTTTGTATTGGACCTATTTGCCTTATTCTTTCTCCCCGAGTAATCCCAGTTCCTTTTTGAACGTTTCCATTCACCGGGTAGGTGATTGAAACGCAACATTTATTGTTCGTCTTCCCTTGGTGGAGTCCTGCCTCGATGAAGACACCATTAGAGTATGGCAAAGGAGTTCGTTGTACGATGAAGGCGTCACAATGAAAGAACGTTTGAGTAACCTCATGAAGTTTATCAAAAAGGAGGTTGAAAATGAAGAGCGGATATCTCTGGCCGTGTCTGGTTTCGATACAGGTAATAAATCGAAAAATACTACCGATGTATCACAGAAACGTTCTGTTTTGGCTACTTCGTCTGATTTGATCAACAGAACACTCGAAAAATGTGTTTTTTGTGGTGAACAACATTCCAGTGAAGAGTGCTCAAGAGCTTCAACGATGCAGTTATCTCAGAAGAGGAAAAGTTTGATAGAAAAAGGTTGTTGTCATTCCTGTTTGAGATTTGGACACATTTCCAGGAGATGCCGAATGAAAGTGAAATGCTCTTATTGTCAGGGTCATCATGTTAGTGTAATGTGTTCCAAGAAAGAAGATTATCATAATAGTCCTTCTAAACAAGCAAATATTGAGAAATCCTTATCAAATATGATCCATAACGAAGTATTTTTACAAACAATATCTGTTCAGCTAAAAGGTGAAAACCATAAAAGAGAAGTGAGAGCTCTTATCGATACAGGTTCCCAAAAATCATATATCACAAAAAGTGCAGCGGAAGAGATGAAATATGCTCCAATTCGACAAGAACAAGTAATTTATGCATTGTTTGGTGGATCTACAACCGAAACAATCACTCACTCATGTTATCGAATCCGTTTAAGCGATTTACAGAATGATTTTGCCTGTAACTTTGAAGCTTTGGACAACTAATAATTTGTCATAACATTACTTCAGTCAAAGATGGGGTTTGGACACGAGAACTTTGCAATTTTGGTATCAAACTCACAGACACGAAAAATGGTCCCATAGACATCCTCATTGGGGCAGATATTGCTGAAAAATTGTTCACTGGGAAAAAACATGAACTGAGTTGTGGTTTGGTAGCTATGCAAACTTTACTAGGATGGACCCTGATAGGAAAGATTTCGTCATCTACCCCTGTTGTTAATGATTATTCATCCACTATAGTCAGCTCAATGTTATCCAGAGATATTTCGATATCAAACCTATGGAAATTAGATATTCTGGGTATTTCAGATCCATCTGATATGAAAACTTCTGAAGAAAATGATAAAGCCATCATGAATCATTTTCTAGAGAGCGTCAACCGGAGTGAAGATGGCCGATACGAAGTTTGTATGCCGTGGGTGGAAGGACATCCTCCTCTTCCATCCAATTTTGATATGGCCTACAGAAGACACAATGCTGTCGTCAGAAAGCTACATAGAGATGGGTTCTTCGACGACTATCAGAATGTTTTTTATGAATGGTTACAAGAAGGGATAATTGAAGAGGTTCCATTCTCAAAAATCGATTACTGTAAAACTGTAGGTCACTATTTACCTCACCATCCAGTTATAAAACTCTCCAGTGTCACTACGAAAGTACGTCCAGTATTTGATGCCTCTGCAAAAGAAAAGAATTCTCCATCTCTTAATCAATGTTTGGAAAAAGGAATAAACCTAATTGAACTGATCCCCTCTCTTCTTATTGGGTTCCGATTATCCAAAATAGGAGTCATATCAGACATCAGAAGAGCATTTTTACAAATTGGACTCCATTCAGGAGATCGAGATTCACTCAGGTTTCTATGGCATAACAAGAACGGAGAAATGATTGTATACAGACACAATAGAGTCGTTTTTGGAGTGAATTGTAGCCCATTTCTTCTGGCAGCAGTCATAGATCTACATCTCCAAAATGCCCTTGAAGGTAAAACGTCCTATTCGAAATCAGTCATAACCAGATTACGAAAGAGTTTTTATGTCGACAACTGTGTAACTAGCGTGGATAGTTCAGAAGATCTACACAGGTTTATTGATGAGTACAACAGGGTAATGAAAGAAGCACAATTCGACTTGCGTGGATGGGAATTTTCACTTTTGGATGATTCGTCACAAGTTACTTCATTCTCATCGGTTCTTGGTTTGATGTGGAATAAAAATTTCGACACTTTGGAACTTTGTCACGATTGGCTTGAAACAATAAACTTTGAAAAGGTTACGAAACGTATTATCCTTTCAGTGGCACATAAAGTTTTCGACCCCATTGGATTTTCAAGCCCTGTTACATTATGTCCTAAGTTATTGTTGCAGAAGGCATGGGCTTTGAAAACGGCTTGGGATGCAGACGTGAATGAAGATACTTGTGATATCTTTCTTCGCTGGACTGAAGAACTTACTCTATTGAGCTACTTGAAAATTCCACGATGGTTCCTTGTCTCTTCTGATACGTTTAACTGGTCTTTGCACGTATTCTGTGATTCCAGTGCAGAAGCGTATGCCACAGCAATATTTTTGCGTTCAGGAGACAAAACCAGAACAAATGTTCAGTTGATTCAAGCAAAATCTAGAGTAGCGCCTTTGAAAAAGTTGAGTATTCCTCGACTAGAACTCTTAGCTGCTACAATTGGTGCCAGATTAGCCAAAACTATCCTCAAAAGTTTCGATCCTAACATTACTATTCGTTATTAGTCTGATTCTTCCACTGTTTTATCATGGATAAGGAACGAAGAACAGTGGAAACCATTTGTATGGAATCGAGTCAACGAAATTCGAAAACTGAGCAATAAAGAAAACTGGTATTTCGTTCCTGGAGAAATCAACCCAGCAGAACTTCCATCTCGTGGATGTTCACCGAAGAAATTAGTTGAAGGAAAATGGTGGGAAGGTCCTTCTTGGTTGTGGAAGGCGGAATCATATTGGCCCAAGCAAATTTTGGTTTGTGACGAGGAATCTGTCAACGAAGAGAAACGAAAAAGTATAATTTCGTCTCTAATTTGTTCCAAGAAGGATTATACCTGGTATTATCACTATTTCTCTGATTATGACAAAATTATCAGAATGATTGCTTGGATAAAGCGGTTCATTCAGAATTGCAAAACGAAAGATGATAGAATTAGAGATGTCCTGACAGTACAAGAAATTGTTGATTCTGAAAATTTCATCATCAAAATGATACAAGAAGAAACCTTTCAAGGTATTGATGACTCCAGATTATCTTCCTTGTGTCCGTTCATTGATGAAGCTGGCCTCATCAGAATCCGTACCAAAATTTCTGATAGGAATGACTGCCTAGATTTCCGTTATCCTTATGTCTTGCCATCCAAACATGAAGTTGTGTCAAGATTGATTTTTAAAGAGCATTTGAAAAATGTTCATGCAGGAGTTCAATGTCTATTGGGTATATTGAGGGAACGCTTTTGGATCATCAAGGGAAGACGAACAATAAAATCGGTAATTTCAAAATGTTTTATCTGTCGCAAACTGCAGGCAAGAAACTTGGGAGTGCCGCCTATAGCTCTTCCGGAGACGAGGGTACGAGATGCAGCAGTATTCGAAATTGTAGGGGTGGATTTGGCAGGTCCTTTGCATATCAGGACAGGAGGAAAAGTCTGGATAACCTTGTATACATGCGCAGTTTACAGAGCTGTTCATTTGGATTTGGTGACGTCGCTATCCACAGATGCATTTCTTCAATCTTTCAGAAGATTTGTTGCTCGGAGAGGAAGGCCTCACATCATATATAGCGATAATTCCAAAAATTTTGTTTGGTTCAGATAATTCACTTTCTGATATCAACTGGGATCAAATTTCTGAGTACGGAACTATACATAAAATCAGCTTCAGATTAATTCCACCAACTGCACCGTGGTGGGGTGGATGGTGGAAAAGGCTGATTCGTACAGTGAAAGATATTCTCCGGAAAGTACTTAAAAAGACTTCACTCACTTCAGAAGAGTTATCAACTGTTATATGCGACTGTGAAGCAGTGGTAAATTCTAGACCCATAACCTATATATCTGAAGATCCCAAAGATTTAGTCCCTCTAACACCTTCTATGTTCCTTCAAGAAATAAAGGAAATTGGTGTACCTGACTTTGATGCTGTGGGATCTACTGATTTGAAAAGGCATTATAGATATAGAATGAAGCTGAAAGAAGATATACGAAAGAGATTTCGAAGGGAATATTTGGGTCAGCTATCGATGTTTTCTAGAAAGAAGCTGAAAAATGATGTTTTGAAAGTCGGCGACGTAGTTTTGATTGGCAATGACAACAAAAAAAGAAGCGATTGGCTACTGGGTCGTGTAAATGAAATGATTTTAGGCAGAGATGGAAACTGTAGATTGGCGAAATTGAAGACTGCCCAAGGACAGATATTGAGGCCTTTACAAAGGCTCTACCTGCTTGAAATGGATGATGGAGAACTAGATCAGGGGATATACGAAGAGCAGGGACTTCGTTAAAGAAACCAAGAGTGGAACAAGAAACCCCAATCTCAAGATTTGGCAGAAAATTTAAAAAAACCTGTTAGACTAAACCTTTGATTGATGTTGAGTCACTTCATTTGTTTTCATGTCTCAATGGGGAGTATGTTAGATTTCACTGTATTCATCCTGTATATGGAATCTACTCATTGTATTTTCCTGATTCAGTTTTGTTCTATATGAGTTGAATGATAAGGTTTTTGTTTTTGTTGAATATAATATTATGACAGAAGTCAAGTGACAATTTTTGATATTACGATATATGTTGTAAGTTTTGCTGTTATACAAGTTTGTATTGGACCTATTTGCCTTATTCTTTCTCCCCGAGTAATCCCAGTTCCTTTTTTAACGTTTCCATTCACCGGGTAGGTGATTGAAACGCAACAGTGGGCATTGTTTCAATCCGGCGACCATCGTTCACGAACTATGATGGTCAGATGAGGAATAAAACGAGAGTAATAATGATATCTACTCATTATTCATCACACTGCTTTGAATTTTCACTGAGATAAACTGAAGTTATAAGACTGTTGAATACATTAAGTGTAAAAAGTGAATAGAAAGTACATTCATGCACATGTTTATCGCGTGAATCAACACGTGCTTCAACATTCAGACACGTGTTCAGACACGTGCTCCAACATTCAGACACGTGCTTCAATACTCAGACACGTGCTTCAATACTCAGACACGTGCTTCAATAATCAGACACGTGTTCAGACACGTGCTTCAACATTCAGACAGGTGCTTCAACACTCAGACACGTGTTCAGACACGTGCTTCAATATTCAGACACGTCTTAAACACGTGCTTCAATATTCAGATACGAGTTTCAACATTCATACCTATTTACCACGTATTTGATACTTGCTTTTGACAGAAGCGTGGAAGTGCTCAACCGCGTGATCGGGCATACGCAATATAACATCATCAACTAGTATATAAACAAATGCTTATTAACATATGTTCCAGGATGATTTCGATTCGCCTTCAGGCATGATGAAGATTGTTAAGCAAAAAGACTTGTTGAATATCATGAATTTAGGGTCAAGCATTGAGAATGTTGAACAATCACAACGTCACAGCTCTTTGCTGCCAAATACTCTACGAACAATAATCTGTGATCCAAGTAATTGCGGGAAAACAAATGTAATGTTATCTCTATTGTTAGATGCAAACGGCCTGAAATTTGAAAACGTGTACATCTATTCAAAGTCTTTACACCAACCAAAATATCAGTTACTGGGGGAAACGTTGAAGAACATTGTTGGACTTGGATATTTCCCATATACTGAGAGTGATGACGTCATAGACCCCACAGAAGCGAGGCCTAATTCAATAATAATATTCGATGATGTAATGGATCAGAAACAGGATAAAATTCGTGCTTATTCTTCAAGAAGGAGACACAACTCAATTGATAGTTTCTATCTTTGTCAGTCTTCTGCTAAATGTCCAAAACATGAATTACGCGACAATGCCAATTGCTTGATTATTTTCAAACAGGATGAACTCAATTTAAAACATATATTTACCGATCATGTAAGTTCCGACATGTCACTCGAGAAATTCAAAGAGATATGTAGCGTATGTTGGAAAGATGAATATGGATTCCTTATGATAAACAAAGACTGTTTTGATAGTTTTGATAGTTATATATACATCTAACATATACTTTCATTCGAAATAGACAAACCACTCAGCATGGACGTGAATGTGAGTAACATGTTAGAAGGAAAACAACAATTGGAGAGAAAAATTTGGGAGTTAGCAAACGTTGTGAGGAAAATATGTATGGCTGTGAAATTGGGTAAAGCTGGAAATGATGAGATTCTAGATAATATGTTCAGGAATGTATCTAAACCTCTGGAGAAAATTGCGAGAAATGCTGAAATAATCAAAAGAAATTCTTTGATTAAACCTAAAAGTATTGTTTCTACAGCAACACGAATGGAGAACATACCAATTCCAAATGTTGTAACTGAAGGAGAAGAATTCGTGTATAATCCCCCAGATGTTGAAGAGAATGTGTTAACCCCCGAACCTACTATCGATCAGATTCGTGAAGAATTCAGAAACCATGAGAAAGATAATGCAGCGGCTACAGAGGAGTTTCTGCAACAATACCCCACATTAGCGCGTTATTACTTGGAAGGATTTCTATTGGATGATGATGTCAAGAAATACGATGATAGAATGGGTTTGCAATATAATTCAACTTGGTTCATGGGTAATCAACCTATCGAAATTGATGGTGAGTGTAATTTAATTATCAAGGGTACTCCGTTCAAGGGTACCACAAGCCTGTATAATTTGATATTTTACAGAGATGTTCTACCTGATACTTACGCTGTGGAAGATTGGGAAAAATTACAGTCAAATGATGGAAATGACTAGTGCCCATAGACGTAATAACGATCCAGCTGATCGAATAAGATACCCAGTAAAATACAAACATGTACTGAAAACCCTTTGATTAATTCCATGAAAAGACCCAGATCCAAAACATACACTGGAAATGCATATATCAAAAAGGATATGCTTGAATATAACGAGAAACCTATCGAATATGTTCATTGGGATGACGTGAATGAAATTGTAGATAGACTAAGACTACTTGTTGCATCCTCACATGCTTGTAACAATAATCGTCACAACGAGATATTCTCTATAATAGAAGAATTGATAGAGGCTGGTGTAATTGAACAAAATCCGTGTGTAAGACAAATTCATCACAGTTATAAAGATGGTTTCAATGGATAAGTTTGGCAGAGCCTCCTCTTCCATGTGGATATATGATACAAATATATTTAATAATAATTTCAAACAACTTCACGGACAAGGATTATTCCAAACGAGCGATGGAAGTTACGATATGGAGAATCGTAGATTGTGCAACGTAAAATCACCGAATGATAAGACGCTACAAATAAAGTATATGTTGATAAATTGATACACAAATTGAACCTTGGAACGGAAACCAGTCTTAAAGATGCCTTCAATGTTAGGGTTGATAATTTGATCAAAGATATCAACAAGGATCTGGATGAACATAAATTAACGAATGAGTAGGTTATTCTCAACATTGATAAACATCTGACGGACATTCAGAATAAATATAATGGAATGGAGGCCTATATAAAATCAGAGTATAAAACAATCAGTGATAGTGTGAGGGAAAACAGAAATCAATTAAACGAGATCAATAACACATTTAACAGTGTGAACATGCGTCTAAATGACATTACTAGTAAAGTGGAGGCGTTAGAACGACGGATGACATCTGTGGAACCTTCCAAGAAGAGACCCTCATTATCTGCAACAACAAAGCAGGTCTATGTGAAACGTATAACTCCAAATCCTGTGAATATATCCAAAAAATCAATTCTACACTAGATTTCCGCATTGATAAGATGAGTGGAGAACAGGTTGCGCATGAGCTTCATAAGCCGAGAAGGAAGAACTTTTACCAGCGACGAACATACATAAAAGGACTTCAATATGGGTGGAAGGACGTAAACCTAGCAATATGCAATACGACTAGGATGATGAATCAAGAGGCAAGATTGTGATATTTGAAAAATATTTTTAAGGTTATACTAACATTTTTTGTATTGAGAAAATTGATAAAAAAAGTTATTTTGGGATCTTTGGTCTTTCTCCCTCCCCTCTTTAAATAACAGTGTAATCTTGAATTCTCATCAGTCTGTATGGAAGCGTACGTAGGAGAAGGTGTTCTCAATACGTTTTTAAACAAGCTCCCTTTGAACTTCATATTCCTGGTTATCAATTCTGTGGGCCAGGTACAAAATTAGAAGAATGGTTGAAAAGAGGAGATCCAGGTATCAATCCACTCGATAAAGCTTGCCGCCAACACGATATTTCATATCTGCGAAACGCTAGTTTGGAAGGACGTCACGAGGCGGATAAAATATTAGAGAACGCTGCTTGGCAACGTGTCAAATCTAAAGACACAAAATTTGGAGAGAGGATTGCCGCTTTCGGCGTGAATAAAATTATGAAGGCGAAGAGGAAATTGGGGATGGGTGTGAGAAAGAAGGTTGGGTTCGGAAGTGCAATTGTCAATGAGGTGAGAAAAGTTATGAAGAAAAAGTTTGACCCATCCAATCTGAAGAGAACATCTCAAACAGCTTTGAAAGTTGCCCGAAAACAATTCAAAAAAGCAGGTGGTCGGAAAAATGTTCGATTACCAAGAGTAATTCTTATTCCAAAGACTGGAGGATTTCTACCATTTTTAATACCTCTGTTTGCCGGCTTATCAGCTGCATTGGAGCATTGGCGGGAAGTGATGCAGGCATCGCTAAGGCCGTCAACGACAGCAAAGCAGCTCGGAAAACCTTGAAGAAAACGGAAAGACATAATAAAACAATGGGAGCTATAGCTTTGGGGGAACAAGGATCTGGTCTATATTTGAATAAACATCCAAAAAACTGTCGGTAAACCTACCCAGAAGACCTCTAACCGATCTCGATCTACGAAAACTACCAAAAGCCCTAAAAATTCCTCATTTTAGAGGAGTATTTATGCTTGATGAACTGCCATTCAACGGACCATGGAAATATAACAGTTATAATTGTGGCCAGTTATGTTTGGAATTCCTCTCTAACTCTTCAGTTTTGGTCGACTAAACCTGCATTTATTGGTATATAAATAGATTGGTGGTAAAGTTTCCATCAATCATGTCTCAGACGTTCACTTTCACGGGTAAGAGCTCCCGCTCCACTGTAGATTTTCACCCACCTATAGAACTAGATCTTCATTCAAATTATTCTATTGCACTTGTTGGTTTGCATACGTACAACAGCATCCCGAACTTTGAAGAAGGTTTCAATAAATTTTATTATGAAGATGTGAAGGGTCAGGAGAAAGTAGTAACTATAGCTACGGGGTCCTACGAATTGACAGACATCGAGGCTTTCATACAAAGTGCAGTTTGTGGGATAGGAGTGGAGCAAGAAGAGCGTGACCGGAAATTATCAATAAAATCTAACAACAAAACTCTACATACAGAGCTGAAGAGTGAATTTGAAGTGAATTTTATTCCTCAAGATAGTATAAGCGAACTGTTGGGCTTCAGCAAAAAGAAATTGACATCTCGTGAACTGCACATATCTGATCGACCTATAAACATAATCAAAGTTCAAACTATTAGAGTGGAGTGTAACTTAACCGCAGGAGCATATTATAACAATAAGTTAGCTCATCCGATATATGAGTTTTCACCTCTTGTACCACCTGGTTTTTGCATTGATATAGAGCCGAAGAATCTTATTTATCTACCGACCATCAACAAGACGTCCTTCGATAACATCACACTGAATATTTTAGATCAGAACTGGAACAATTATTATACGGCTGGAATTGAAAAAGACCGCTAGGGATTATGACTTCCAACAATAAATAATAATCCAATACCCACCAGCATTCATTATATGAAAAGAATTCATCTCAGAATGTTGTTGTTGCAGTAGACGTCACTTGAGAACATGGGCTTGGATTTCAGCAATGAAAGACATCCCCATATTGGCCATCAGTCATTATCTACAACGAGCTCGAAGGAGAAGGTTGCTGCTGCAGCATTATCATTGGAGAATATAAATTTTTTGAAGTTCTTTTGTTACAATGTCGTAAAAACTTCAAATATTCAACGAGCCAAACTTCATTGAAGACATCATCCGAGAAGAAACTCATACCTACTATCCACACACAACATCTTTTGGCAGCAGCGATGAAATTGAGATATTAATCAATCAACAAGATGTGTTGGTAGATTTGGCCTAGTCTGCTTTATTCAAGCTCAAGTGTCAAAAGTTTACTTGGTGGATTAAGGAATAAATACTGAGTCAGGGTAAGTCTATAGAACAAGCTATTTAGTCTGAATCCAAGCCAAGAATTTTGAGGTCATCACCCCCCTTTCTCGTTTCTGTGTTGGTATATAGAGGACTGTAACCATTAATAGAGTATTTTGAGGTAATAGAAGTGTATTGATCCATCTGCCGAATTTCTCATATTTGGTAGTACATGTATGAGACCTACTTAAGATAGGTATAGTTGAAATTAGGGTTATCGTAGGTGTAAAGTCAATTACCTAATTATTTGTGGGACTATTGGGAAGGATCATTATTTAAAAGTTGTAATAAGCGTATTTTATTTAGAATTTGAAGGTTTCTTAAAAACCCCTACTGAGACAGCCATCAGCGGCGAATTTAAGAGAAAGTGTTAAGAGTTCATCTTGAAAACTAGGATTTTCATTATATTGTCAAATTTGTTGAATCAATTTAATAGATCAATATATACAAAGCGAACCAGGTAGTTGTCAAAAAAAAAAGGCAACATAGCTGTTTGTTAGAGAATCACCCTTCTGGAATCTCAACCTTACTATCAGTGGCCCCTCTGGTCCATTTCATAACCTTAGTTACTCCATCAGAGTGGTATATTCAATTCAAAAGTAAGGTTAGCCTGCAAAGAAACAACTCTCTGGCTACGTTATATCAGGCGAATCAATAATTCACTGATTGATCATACTTGATAAAGTTTTATCAATTTATTATATATATATTTTATTTAAACCATTCAGAAACTTGCATCAAATTAATTTCGATTAATTTAAATTTTTATTTTTGTTTCTTGTTGACCATTCGTCATATTTTCCTCATTATGTATATATGAATGGGACTTAGTGTCTATATTTGTTAATTATTATTATTGTTTATGTGAACGAATACTTTTTCCCAATATACAACTTATACTGTTCGCATTGTTCTTCATTGATACACCATCCCTTAGATAACGTTATAGTGGAAGAGAACAGTCCTGTCGTGATTGTTATTCCGAACATCTTCAACAATGTGAAGCTGTCATACTAGCCTAGTATATAAATTGACCAGGAAAGGCCCCGCTACTAAACTATTTTATACCAAGTGCTACTGGAGAGGAACTCCTTCGAGTTTAGTTTCGTTCCCTGAACTATTCTCTAAAACATCTCAAAAGGGAACTGGTGGCAGCTAAATATAATCCATTCTACCAACGACAGGGCACTCCTTGTAGTGCAACCCTGCAATTATCACCCTCCGCAACCCTCGAGTTGCATAGTAAGGGTAGCTATTCTAGCATAGTTACAACAAGGTTTCCACTCTCCGTAGCAGCATATGATCCCATAAGGCTTTGACCTGAGGGAACAGTAAACAAACATAACCTAGTAATATCTTGAGCTGGACTTGGTATACCTGGCTTGTGTGCAATAACCATATAAATAAGTTTATTCAATTGCTCCCAAATACCAGCTTCCAGATTATTACATTTGGTGTCGCAGCGGTGATATCTTAGGTTTTTTTAAGCCTAAATAACAAGGTGATAATCCACGTCTTCGAAAAATTTAGTAGTGACAGTTTCGGAAGTAACAAAACAATTCATTGTTTTGTTTTAAAGTGAGGTTATAACGCAAGGGAAATAACAGTGGTGTTGAGAACATAGAACAGTAAGGTTTTTAATTGTGAAGTAGTTCAATAACCCCAGTAAATAGTAGGTCAGATCATTTAAAGCATATATACACTGAGCGCCGTTGAAATCAGGCATAGCAATTGAAAGTTGGGAA
Source organism: Endomychus coccineus (assembly GCA_958510875.1). Taxonomy (NCBI): domain Eukaryota; kingdom Metazoa; phylum Arthropoda; class Insecta; order Coleoptera; family Endomychidae; genus Endomychus; species Endomychus coccineus. The sequence goes on along the minus strand of OY294067.1, from coordinate 154,905,767 downwards.
AGTATTTATTTCCAATTAGGAAGTTTTTGATTATCGCTAATAGCAACCATGTAAAAACAACCTTTCATTTAGGGAACCGGATAAGGTTTCCGTATACCTTTTATGAGAACGGATTCTTATCGGAAGGGGGTGTGACCATCAGAATAAATAGTAGGTGCTTTAAATGTAATAGCTTGAATTAGTGCTTACAGCATTGTAGGAGCTCGCAGACTAGGGCCAAGAGAAAGTGTACGTTATTTTTTTTTGTGTAACTAGGTCAAGGAACAGTGAACCAGCAAGGGAAGGAGCCGGGTGAATTGAATCAAAAGGTGTCTCTCGTGTATAGGCACTAATTACGTGCTCGAGCAGAAAGATTTTGATTCTGGGAGTTCTGCGTTTTGATTTAAAATTTTTTTTTATTTATTCTTTTTTGTTTTTTTCCAAATTTGTTTTGTATTGCAGGGTCAACCTAAACAGATTGAATTTTTTTTTAGGTAACAATTTAAGTCAACATTTTTTTTAAATTTTTAACCTTCAACGCAGATTGAATTCACCAGTTATATTTTATTTTTGAATTTCTTTTAAATTCAATATTAAGGAAGTAGCCGAAAGCTAACGAGAGGTCAAATATTTCTTTTTTGGGGTAGTGTCTAGTAGGTACACAGTTGGTTTTCCGGTAGCGGAACCATTCCGAGTTGAAGTCAAAGATAGGTGCTTTAGTTCTGCTTGATGATGTTTTCGCTTCACAGGAATTATTATTTTTTTTTGTTTTGTTGTATATTGAACTGAACTAACGATTCAGGCGAAAACATCGGAACCAGCTGTTCTAGGACCAGGAGAATAATTGTGTTATTGCAGTTGTTTAAGTAATTTTTTGTTTTGCTAGTATAGTTACAGCCAGGACTGGAGTACGAGTTTTGTGTTAAAAACATTCGCGTATAGTATCCAGTTGATACGAATTATGTTGGTCCTAGGTAGAATCGAAGTAAAGCATATCTAAGAAACAGGGCATGTTAGGAAACACTGATATAGCAAAAGGTTGTCATCTATAGTAGATTTTGAAATTTTATGTTTATATGTTCATGTTTTATTACTGCTTTTGAACTGGAACTGGTTTTAATTTAAACGGACTGTACCCATTATTTTCAATTCAAAACCCATGTTCAGGGTGGGGACGAGCGAGCGTTCGGCTGAGGTATTAAGGGAGATATGGGCACAGCAGACACGAGGGAAGTGTGTGTGCATGGAGTTGTGAGTACACTGTGTTTAGTGAGGGATATGGAATTGTTATCCCGGTGTACGGATTTAGAGTGGATAATCCCGGGGATGGAAGGGATACTCTATGGAACACCCCACAGATTTGGAAGGTCGATGACCAGGAAGAGCAAGCACCCCGACGATAGTCCAGGCTTGATCTCTTCCTCGCATAGTATTCGCAAGCTGGCCCGTAGGGAAGTAATTTGCGTAACGCTATCCATCTAGGGGGGTAGTTCGCAGGAACCTGCCGCAGCAGCGCGAAGCAGAGGTTAGAGCCGTTATAACGCACCAAGCTCTCCCCTGCTTAGATAATTGATGAAGTCACGTGGGGTCCCTTTAAATTGAAAATACAGGATTCAAGTAGATTCAGGTCTGGCGGTTTGGCGCGCCATGAGATTAAATGAGGTCAATGAGCTTACAGGCTGATGAAATTAAGATGGCGTGTGCCGCTATTTTTATTATTTTTTTTTTTTTTGGTTTGTTATTAGAATCTAAATTAAAGCAGAAATTCATGATTCAATGTTGGAAAGGTCAGTGCCAGTAGGAAAGGTCCGAGGAATTTGAACGGACTTTTGTTTTTTTGTGTATTGCAATCAATGGATTGGCCTTGTGTTCACCTACTAGAGTTAAATTGAAATGAAATCATGGGATCTCGAATAATATTGAGATATTAGTAAACCTTTACTCGCCTATACAGTGGGCAACCAGTCTATGAATTTCAAATGTACGAGCTATACAAGTCTAGTTTTGTTATATCGGCTAATTAGTTGAGGGCTTACTGAATAACAAATGTTTAAGCTCACTGAATTTGATAGAAATTAATAGTAAAATATTACGCACGACATTATCTATATTAACTCAACCCCCGTACCATTCCCGGGCAATTGATAGTAGAATTGGATGGTAGCCGAATCCATGGCTGAGTGGTAAGATTCCCCCAAAAAGGAGCGACTGGGCCAATGGGCGTATGGTGTCTCTAGTTGAAATAGGGACCGGATATTCCTATTGACCAGGTTGGAAGGGTAGTTGTACCCCGTAGTGGGAATGAGGTCACTGTATTGGACTGTCTCAAATCCTGATAGAGATGGAAAGGTAGCTTAGGGAAATTTATATTTCTGCACCGGAGTGGTCCAGTACAATGATTCCTCATTCCAGTGTGTGGATGGTGTGCGAATGTAGGTGTTAGAGGTATTCGCGCACTTCATCGAGATGCCAGGAGGAGCATCGAGTGCTAAGGACATTGGGTATGACGCGGGGCAATGTGCAGACCTTATCTGGTAATGATGGAGCAAGGATCGGCTCCGACTGGCCGAAGCATATCGATATCGAGATGTCCCATACTTCGAACTACGCGAATCCTGGCCACAGCCGGTCGTTGTGGAAGATCCTCTACCCAGCATCTCAAAACTGGTTGTAGAGCATAAATCTTCAAGGAGGTATTGGGCTGAATCGTAATATGCGTCCGATGCTGTGGAGAAAGGTCCGCAATACCCGAGGTCAGTAAAGGCCATACCCAAGAGGGCTGTCAGCACAAGAAGGTCCAGTAAGGACAGAGGAAAACCGGACATTGTTAGGCCAGGGAGGCCAGAAAAGTTTCTGTTTATGGAGAAAGTCCAGGTTGGACTAAGGGGGCCAGTTGTGTCACTGGAGAAGGACGGGAAACAAGTCCGGAGTTTTGGAAGTGAGTTTTGGGTCCAGGATGGACTGGAAGGCCAGGTAGGCCAATTGTGAGTCTGGCAGGTAGGGTTCGCCAGTAGGGGTAGTCGACCAGGAATTTGGGGTCGATACCAAAATGTGAAGTACCCAGCGCAGGTACAGGAGTTTGTATGTTTTGGAAAGACCCATGAGTAATTTGGGCAGATAGGCCGCCTGCAGAGCAGCGGGAAGCGTAGTCGTCCATGAGGCCAGGAAATTGGGTCGAGAAAGTGCGCGGGGCGGGTGACAAGACACCGCCTAGAGTATGAATGAGTTGAATAGGTGTGGGTAACATGGCATAACATCGGTAAATTGAGGAAGTGGGAGCCGGGAATCGACTCAGATAATTTACGGGCTAGATTATCTTAAGAGGTGCTTCATTTTCAAGACTCCTCTACCAAAGATGTATATAGCCACCCTCACCCTAGATCGAGTGACGTCATAGCGGAACCAAGTAGCTTATATGCAGTGTCAAGTTAGTTCTCTTTCGTGAGTCTTGGCCTTGGTTCCCTATGAACAAAGTAGAGTCAGTAAACTCGGAACCTCTGACTATTCAAGTCACCGCGTTCCGTTGAAATTTTGTTTTTGTTTTGTTGAAAATAAGAGCAGCTTTCACTATGAGCTAGAAACCTCTGGAAAGGGGGAGTAACCCTTCCAGCCTCCGTGGCTGCAGCACCCTGTGAACGGGACCACTGCGCCGGAGGGTAGAGGCTCTTAATTGAGGGACAGTTGGATCCTCCCCATGTATTTCGGAGATAACGTAACCCTAGGGAGAGAGAAAGGGAATTGAGTAAATCCTAGGGGAATGGAAAATAATTCATAGACCTTTAAGATGGTCGGGAAACGTGAAGAGATAATACGACTTTTGTTTTGTGTTATTCGTATTCCTTGGGTTGTTTGATACCCAATTTCATGTTATCACTGATAAGGGGATAGGGTTTGGAAGTTAAGGGGTATGTCACGATAAGGGGCCTGATTCTAAATTTTTTTGTTTTGTTTTTGTGTTCTCCTCCCCTTTTCTCGGGATCTGTTTCAGAGTGCCAAGGATGTACCCCGTCCGGGTGACGACACTACTAAGGTAATGGTAATGGGTCGATCGTGTACGACTGTGAAGAGGACCCGGTAAACGCAACGATGGTTTCACTGAAGACAAGTTATAATAAAGGGATTACGGACAAAGATACGCACGCGCCTGTCTGGTAGAGGTTACAAGGACCATCTCGCATTGCGGCATGCACAGTCACTCTTCGGTAGTAGCAAATGGATGATCAAGCTACTCATTTAAACTAGGAGCGGAAAAATGTAACGAAGCTCAATCGTTTCAATCCTTACAAAATCATGACACCGTTGACCCACGTCATCCAAAAATGTAGCTGTTCAAGTGGAATGTAATAGCCTTATGCCACCATTGTACCAAGTCGAGGGAACCTGGGTCGGCCTCTCCCCACTACCACTGACGAGTCTCATACCACTGACCATTGAGATTGAAGCAGAGGACCAATTGAAGTTCCAACCGATCAAGCTGATTAGCGCAGGGGGCCTTTACACATCCGAGGACCTGAGGAAAAGCCAACGGAACCTGATCTTCGGTATGGAAAGAGATGCAGTCCAAACGATGATAGCGCGACGGGTTTCCGGTATGGAGTCTCTGGACCAAGGGTACAACACTCTCAAATTATTCAGCAAGGAAGAAGTTACCAGTCTCGTCAGGTCCACCATCCGACAGATATGGGGTTGGTTCGAAAGCATAGGGACCATCATGAACGGGCTGTTGGGCCTCTACTGTATATTCCGATTGGTGAAGTTCGTTGTTGGTGTCGGCCTAAATGGATGGAGCCTGTACCAGCTATTCGGATGGGGTCTACATCTATTTGCATGTCTATGGAACACCCTCACCGCCTTCCTAGTCAACCGACATCACTCCCATGGAAGTCCCGGGGATGCAGTTCCATCCGCTCCGTCAACCGATGTCACCGCCAGGGAACCAGAAGCAGCCGCAGATTCCACCACCACCGATTCCACCGCCGCCCATGCGATGTATCCAACCCTCCACTGGACAGAACGCGAGGGAAGACGATCAGCAGCCGGTTCGTTGTACGGCAGGTCCATGTCCAGTCTCCAAGAGCGTCCTGGTATGTGAAACCATCGAGTGACAGTGCGGGTTAGTGCGTAAAAGTCAATCCTAAAAAGTGTTGTGACAATATGGAAACAGAAGTAGTCTTTCATTGTTTAGCTCGTAAGGATTGTATTGTTGCAGCCATGTGGTAAATCCACGTGAATATGCTGAATAGAATTTGGGTTATTGGGAAGTCCAATCGGACTGATGATCATATATATGAGCGTGAAGGTGGGTCTAATGCCCCTAGATTCCCACGCTGGTCAGAAGTAGGTAGATGAATCAAAATACACATAAAATACCGATTGTAGAAAGGAGCTTGGTTCCTTCCGAACCCCGCTCTTTCTTTAAGGTGAGGGTGATGTAATAATCCGGGGGATTATTTATTTTTCACGATTGAATCAAAGTAGCGTAAGCAGGAGAAAACTCCCGAATATTAAGTTACTCTAAGTAAACCAGGAATACTAGACACATGAGAGTACAACTCAAATCGTTCCGTAGCATGTAGTTCCGTCCTTACGGGCATTCCAAAATCTAAAATTCTAAATTCCTGACAGGAACAGACTATACATAGACATTCTGGATTCAACAATTAGAAGTTTATTCTGATTTAAATAATGAAATTCCTTGCCGGCGACATGAAGTCGCCACCCGATACCTTTTACAAGTTGTACGTGATTTTTAAGAATTAGAGCCTTCGAGGTGCTATTCCGCGGACCTTGCACTTTCTACGAAGACGAAGTTAATCACTTAGTCAGCAGGGTTTGGAGAAATCATTTTTTGTGGTCACTCACTGCCACTCGATGTGGGAAAACAGGCAACTCTTAATACAGATTTGTGTATTAGTGCAAAGTGCAACGGGATACAACCAACTTCATTGGTCCGTTTGAATTTTATGTTAGCGTGTTGGGAAGCCAATTCCGGGGGGGAGCCGAAGTATAAAAATGAAAACTCTTAGGAAAAAGGGCAGTTCCTTTGTCGTGCCTTGTTGGGTAAGCCTAGTTCCTTGTACATATAGCTGAGTCTCTCTCAAAACCAGATCCATTAATTCTTTTAATTGATATTTTTAACTTAGTCATTTGATTGTTTTTTTTGGTGTATTGCAAATTACAAAATTTCTATTTTTTCAACTATATTTTCCTTTGTTTATTACTCAAAGTCAATTAATTCATTCGAATCAATTTTTATCATTCTTAAAGTACTTTCATTCACCTTAGATAATTCCAAGTATCAGTTTCTAGAGAACTTACTTTTTACTTTAATATCATTTTCTATTCAGTGAAAATTGTTTGGTAATTAGAATCTAAAATAACCTGTAAAAGAAATTGTGAAGAACGTCATTGGTAACTTGATGATAGAAATCTAAAGTAATTTGATATTTTGGAAAATTTGTTTCCTTTAACGATTAGACAAGTTGATCTGGGTGCGAGAGAGAGAGCTAGCTCCGGGGTGTAATCCATAACTTAACAAAAAGACGTCGCGTAATACATTTTGTGAAGGCCGTGCGTGAAGTGTAAACTCAGGTGTTATTGGTTTACTTTGTGGATTAAGGATTAAAAACTGAGTCAGGGTAAGTCTATAGAACAAGCTATTTAGTCTGAATTCAAGTCAAGAATTTTGAGGTCATCACCCCCCTTTCTCGTTTTTGTGTTGGTATATAGAGGACTGTAACCATTAATAGAGTATTTTGAGGTAATAGAAGTGTATTGATCCATCTGCCGAATTTCTCATATTTGGTAGTACATATATGAGACCTACTTAAGATAGGTATAATTGAAATTAGGGTTATCGTAGGTGTAAAATCAATTACCTAATTATTTGTAGGACTATTGGGAAGGATCATTATTTAAAAGTTGTAATAAGGGTATTTTATTTAGAATTTGAAGGGTTCTTAAAAACCCCTACTGAGACAGCCATCAGCGGCGAATTTAAGAGAAAGTGTTAAGAGTTCATCTTGAAAACTAGGATTTTCATTATATTGTCAAATTTGTTGAATCAATTTAATAGATCAATATATACAAAGCGAACCAGGTAGTTGTCAAAAAAAAGGCAACATAGCTGTTTGTTAGAGAATCACCCTTCTGGAATCTCAACCTTACTATCAGTGGCCCCTCTGGTCCATTTCATAACCTTGGTTACTCCATCAGAGTGGTATATTCAATTCAAAAGTAAGGTTAGCCTGCAAAGAAACAACTCTCTGGCTACGTTATATCAGGCGAATCAATAATTCACTGATTGATCATACTTGATAAAGTTTTATCAATTTATTATATATATTTTATTTAAACCATTCAGAAACTTGCATCAAATTAATTTCGATTAATTTAAATTTTTATTTTTGTTTCTTGTTGACCATTCGTCATATTTTTCTCATTATGTATATATGAATGAGACTTAGTGTCTATATTTGTTAATTATTATTATTGTTTTTGTAAACGAATACTTTTTCCCAATATATGACTTATACTGTTCGCATTGTTCTTCATTGATACACCATCCCTTAGATAACGTTATAGTGGAAGAGAACAGTCCTGTCGTGATTGTCATTCCGAACATCTTCAACAACGTGAAGCTGTCATACTAGCCTAGTATATAAATCGGCCAGGAAAGGCCCCGCTACTAAACTATTTTATACCAAGTGCTACTGGAGAGGAACTCCTTCGAGTTTAGTTTCGTTCCCTGAACTATTCTCTAAAACATCTCAAAAGGGAACTGGTGGCAGCTAAATATAATCCATTCTACCAACGACAGGGCACTCCTTGTAGTGCAACCCTGCAATTATCACTCTCCGCAACCCTCGAGTTGCATAGTAAGGGTAGCTATTCTAGCATAGTTACAACAAGGTTTCCACTCTCCGTAGCAGCATATGATCCCATAAGGCTTTGACATGAGGGAACAGTAAACAAACATAACCTAGTAATATCTTGAGCTGGACTTGGTGTACCTGGCTTGTGTGCAATAACCATATAAATAAGTTTATTCAATTGCTCCCAAATACCAGCCTTCCACATTATTACATCGAGGCAGAATTCCAGCCAGAAGCAGGTGGCGATGATGAATGTACCCTAACCAATGATTTTGGAGCGTTTCTGTTTGAATATATCAGTTATGAATTGAATGGAAAAGAGAGAGACAAAGTACGTGATCCTGGTATTGTCAGCACCATCAGAGCTTATCTAACATATGCCGAACATGAATCTATACCTCTAGCTATTTCTGGATGGTCATATAATGGTGCAATGAGTTCAGTCTACAATAATAAAATCAATTTATGGATACCGTTGAA